>CP139501.1:233219938-233819938 GCA_021014915.2 Artemisia tridentata subsp. tridentata | reverse complement strand
CTAGTCAACAGCACAAGATGATCACGAAGTTCATTTGGTATTTCTTATTTGAGATTGAAGCTGAATTTCACGAAGGCGTCTACTTATTTTATCTTGAAGTCGGGGTTGGTTGGATGCATGACTTTCAATGATAACTTGCTCGTGCTTAAAAGTTAAGTTGAAGACTTGGGTTATCTAGTTACCAGCAGTCGGGGTAACTATCACTTAAGAGTTATTGGAGTACTCAGTGTCACACGTCAATGACGATGTCGATAATCGCAAGAGGAGTTAATGTCTCATACTTTGGTTGGGTATTGAGCACTTAGAGATCTGCTTGGAGCATTAATTCTCTACACCGTTCTTCCAACATTAGTGCAAGCTTAAGTAACAAATTTGGGGATTTATACTTCAATTTTCAGTATTGGTGTATCGGGTTTTTCTTCATCAAGTGGTCACTAATCTATGTACAAGGTTGGTTAGTTAGCCAAAGGTGTTAAAAGTTGTGATGTGATCTGTAATCTTCTCATGATATTATTTACCCAAACTGATGTTCACCAAAAATCAAAATCAGTCATGCCACATTCTATCTGTTACTGTCTCACGGTTTCTTCTTGATTTTGTAAAATCCCGCGAAAGAACTTATTTCTCGGTTTAAATCATAGATTTGTAAAATCCCGTGATGATGGGCTATGCGCTCTTGACCATGATCGGGTTAAAACCATTATCAAAGATCAGCTAAAACATCACAAATGGCTGGATCGGGGCAGTTAATTGACAAGATGTGACTACGGGGTTAGTTCAGTATTATTTATTTGAGGCTGAAGTAAAATTTCATGGGTGCGTGTACTTAGTATCTGAAGATATCGGGGAGGTTGGATGAAGATTCTTCGAGATCCTTGTTCGAGCTTTCAATACAATGACAAGGACTTGGATATCTAGTTATTTTTTCTTTCTCCCTATTACAAAATAACTATCACTTTAAGGGGTCACGTTGTAGTGCTCAGTGTCACACGAAGTTGTGGATATCCAAGAGGCGATGTACGTCTTATACTTGATGGTTGGTTGGTTGAAGAGTATAGAGTACTTAGGGATTCGATGTTGCACGAAGTCTCTACACCGCTCTTTGTCACGCATTAGTACAAGTTTAAGTCACAAGTTCGGGTTATATTACTTCAGTATCAAGTTCATCATATTGGGTTTTCTCCATCAGTGGTCACGACATCAAGCCGACAGAATGATAATGGGGTTGGTAACGAGTTAGATGAGAGAAGAAGTAAAGAGAGAGAAATGACGTCTGTACAAGTCAGTGCAGGCCTCGTTCTTCATCATATGACGTCTGTACACATCAGTGCAGGCCTCGCTCTTCATCAAATGACGTCTGAATACATCAGTTCAGGCCTCGTTCTTCAAAGAAAAGAAAAGTGTACGCTTGAGTGCACTTTATCTTCAAAAGAAGAGGAATCTTCTTGTTTATGGCCATTCTCATCAACAAGTTTCATGCTCTTTCCGTGCTTATTCAGTCTTCAAGTGGATCGGCGCATATTGAAGTATATTTTTATTCACGTATTCAACCAAAAATTGCAGTTGACAGGCATATGCAATTTTTGAGGGGGGGAAAGAGTGAATAAACAACATGTCAGTCTTCAAGAACCGTCAAGTGGAGCTACTTACCGTTGATGGTATTCATATTCACTTGATGGTATTCATATTCACTAGTTCAGTCATCAAAAATTGCAGTTGGCAGGCATATGCAATTTTTGAGGGGGGGAAAGGGTGAATATTAATCTACATGTTAGTTGATGATTGAGAAATGGTCATACGACTCCTGAATACGTCAGTTCAGGAGTCGTGCAAACCATGTTTCTCCAACACTACTTCTTCCGTCTATTAAGGTGTTGAAGAACATGGTCATGGAATGCTAATCTACATATTCTCACGGGCTGGTCTAATCAGCAACAATGGGTTTCTAGTCAATGCTTCAAGTACACGTCATCAGGCTACATGTACACATCATGATGATGATTCCGATTAATCGTAACCATCATGGGGGAGAGAAATGTGTACACCAAGGACGCACAACAGGTTCACGTGATCGGGCTTAATCATATATTCCGGTGTTGAGAACCGCATAGATGATCAGTGGTTCAACTTGTTACCTTGGTATTTACGTTTCATTGTTACGTCATGGGCTGATTAATCGTAACCATCAGGGGAGAGAGAATGTGTACATCAAGGACGCACAACAGGTTCAAGTGATCAGGGCTTAATATCCAAGGATGGATACATACTATAGATGATCAGTGGTTCAACTTGTTACTTTGGTGTTATACTTAAGACTGAAGAAGGTCGAGTCGTCAGTCTACTCTTTGTTCTCTGTTGGGTGTTATCATCTCATGTGTATGCTGCGGGCTGATGGGTTACATGTAAGGTTACTGGAAGGCATTTGGTGAGATAAAGATGATTGGTATTCTATTCCTCCACATTGGGCAATCTTGAAGAAGGTTGAGTCTTCAGTCTTCTCTACATTCAAAAATTGTTGAGCTCTTTTCTTACAACTTGATATTTAACTTAATCCCATGACAGTTCTTGTTTGATGAGTCGTGGAGTTAAGTTAGGTTCAAGTTGTTCTGTAGTTTAAGGTTAGGTCCAACTTGATTTTAACCTAATCTCATGACAGTTCTTGTTTGATGAGTTGTGAGGTTAAGCTGAAATCAAGTTGTTATTGGGCTTAAATTTGTGGTTTAGTTTAACCTCATGACAGTTCTTGTTTGATGAGTTGTGGGGTTAAGCTAGATTTCAGTTGTGGCTCAACTTAAACTACCGAAAAGATGCATAAGGTTTTTGACGGCGTCACTCAAGGACGGGAGTGTTAGAAGAATAAAGACGGCATGCAATTGGTTATCAAAAGACTTCTTCATATTATGGGCGTTCATCCATAGTCTTCTTTCTATCATGGGTGTTCATCAAGAAAGGTTTTCAGATTGGGGGAAAGCACTAATTAGGGGAGAGTGAAAAGCCAGAATCATTCCCTGATTGAAAGTGCTCACGCTACTCTTCAGCAAGTTAAATGATGGAAGCGGAAGAGATTCAGAATGCTGAGGAGTAATGGATTCTAGTTCGTATCCTTGTATATATTTTGCTTCTTACATTCTTTTTCATATCTTATACCATTTTTTTGTAAATAGATACATAGAAATCATGCTAATTGTAAATAGAGAAACGTAAAACCAGAAAAACCATAAAAATTGAAAAATTAGAAAAGACCAAAAATAGTTTCACCTAGGCATGTCTTCTGTTTATCGATAACATTTACGGACTTAGAAATGTCATTCAATAATGGCACGGGTCTTTAAATGAAGCTCGAGCAGAAGTTAAAATGGATGGTTAAAAACATGTCTAAATGGCTTGCTATTACTTTAGATAGCAACCCGCGCTTCATATTGGGGAAAGCACGTCGCCAAAAAGACGGCTGTTCCTCCAACTGGGTGATGTTCACCTGGGCATGGATTACCTCATATCCATGTTTCCTGATTTGATGTACGTTTCAGTGCATCATTTCTTGTAAAAGAAGAGAAATCTTCTTAGTATAACAAATAGTTTTCACTCTATGATTCTTCTGAAAATTATTTGTGAGACACTTGGTGAATATGTGTTGTATGAAATTTGTTTATACTTGGATTATGCATAAAATTTGTCACTCAATCAACGACTACAAAACCTCACGACAGTTCTTGTTTGATGAGTTGTGGGGTTAAGCGTGATTTTAGTTATGGTTCAACTAGAATACGGGTCATTGATTGAGGGGGAGAGTGAATTCAAATTTTATATCATCAAACGGATTTATTGGTTAAATCATACTTGTTAGAAATGGTTTTGGAGTTAATGGGGAATTAGTTGAAGAGGATCTTGCTTAAATATATCAAATGACCAAGTGTGTTAGTTGCTAGAAAGTTTAGGACATTATGTGCAATTTGCTTATAGTTTCCTAGCTTTATGTATCTAGAAGGTTCATTTGTGTTACTTTGGAATCCTCGTATAATCCCCAAAATGCTTTAAGACTCAAAACCTAAAAGAAGTTAGAAAACCAGTTGTGTTTGATGTTTTTGAATAACTCCACTGGCATTTGTATGATCTAAATGAATGAGTTTCAAATGTTGTTTGTCTCTGCTGCTTAACGGTTGTTGATATTGTGCATATGTTCTCAGGATTCGCTTAGGTATATTGCTATCATATTAGAATCATGTTCCTAAGTTCCTGAATTAAATATTGAAATCTGTGTGAATTGCCATGTTCATGATTGCTAATTGCTCTTCATGCTAGATAGTGGTTTGACGTAGTTCCTGATTGGGGTTTGATTAAAAGAAGAACTTGGTATTATAATGTGGCAAGCTGCTGAAGGGTAGCTATTAAGGAATAGTGTATCTGTATGCATGTATATCTGTGATGATATTCTCATGCAGATTCCATAGCCAAAATGAATGTGCCAGTTCCCATTCTAACCATTTAATCAGACGTTCAAATTCTATTGATTGGCTCGGAATTCACCACGACAACAACATCGGCAGCAACAACAACAACAACAACACCTTCACCTCCACCACCATCATTTCAACAAAGCGGTACTTACTCGGATCTCGCCAAGTGGGGATCGACAATACTTGAGAAGATTTGTTGGTGGATGGATAATCGATGTTGACCACTGACTCACTCAGAAAAGTGGGTGATTACATCATTTGAGAAAAAAGGTCAATATCATTTGTGTCATAATAATCAAATGTGCAAAATAAGCAGTGAATCTCCCTCTTAGTTTAAGGGGGAGCATAGTATGTTTTCATCATCAGAATATATTAAATCGGACACATTTTCTCCCACATTTTCTAACTTATTTAAATCAATTGGGATCACAAATCTCAAAAGGTTTGAAATTTTTGATCGGGGGAGAGAATGTGATTTAAATATGAAACCTGATGAAAATGTGATGATTTGGATGTTAATGTAAGCTCTCCCGTATGTGCTAAACCATTTATGCATATCAAGGCACATATTGAGGGGGAGCAAAATGTTTTGGTCATAAACGCAAGCTCTTCCATATGTGCGAAAATCTTTCTTCAATATCGATGCACATATTGAGGGGGAGCAAATGTTTTTAATAAAACAAAGGATTTGGCATCTTATGTGAGCAAGGCTCAGACTTCACCAAAGAATTGACGAAACTTGAATTGTCATCAATCGAAAGGATACGTCTTGGCCGGGTAATAATTTCAAGCTGGTCTAACCAGTGATGTAAGCGTGTCTCGAAAAAGATGTATCTGAGTAGAGTGTACCATTTCGAGAAACTTTCTGTGAACTTGATCAGGACGGGTAATAATTTCAAGCTGGTCTAACCAGTGATGTAAGCGTGTCTCGAATCGGTCATGTTCACTGAAAGTGGATCAATTCAAAAAAGTGCGAGCTCTACCTAACATGTGCAAATTTATAAAACAATCAACCGAGCACATGTTGAGGGGGAGCATTTGAAAAATATAAAACTCTCAAGTGTTTGCAAAAATGTGTTTCAGAATCATGAACACTTGGAGAGATTTTTCAAAGATTTGGTTTGGCAATCGTGGATGAATACCAAAGACCGACCATTTTAATTAATGCATGGAGTTATAAGGATGGTTAGGTTAGGCTCAAGTTCCCACGATCCCGCCAGAGCCGGAGGGATCTACCCAGGGACAATCCACTAGTTAGTGTAGAAGTCCTTAGGTATGATTAAAAAGGAGAAAAGTGTGATTAAGGGAAGAGTGCCGACTGAGATGAAGCTAGTACTGGAACAAACCCAACAAGGTACTAGTAATGAAGTCTCGGTAAGCACTGAAGGGGTTGAAGAATGAAAAAGAATTGTAAAGATAAAGGGTGTAAAGAAATAGCCCTCCTTACAACTTAGGCAGAAACCGGGTCAATACATATGCTGTCAGAATCACATAGTTGATTGCTGGCATTGAAGACAAAGTATCATGGACCCAGTGATACGCTGCACAACCCTCCCTAGCCACTCAAGGTCCCTCAAAGGACTCTTGTTTCAATTGTCACGGAGTTCAATACATTCCTATCGTCTCTCTCACTCCGAGTTAGATGATATTGAAAAGGTGGCAGTCCTCTCCAGCCTCCGCTCACTAAATCAAAACGCACTATCGAGTCTAGAGCCACGAGATGCATAATAAGATCTCATAGGAACACATGCTACTTCTACACTGGTTGTTCAACATTAAGGACACCAGTTGTAAATTTAAGAGTCCTACGCAGATCTTAGCAATCTGCCAGAACATTTATGAGGGAATTTACATATGTAATTCTCAATGATTGAATGGAAATTCCTGCCAGGGTCAACATCAAGCAGCCCTGAAAGCAGGTCACTTCGGTAGTCCTTTATGGATTACGCTTAGTGGTCACGGCGGTTTCTAACGGTCTACAGTCGTGGAGTGATCTCCAGCGACTCACCTAATCGTTGATGTGCTACGGTTCGATCTTAAAAAGCCCTCTGTGGGTTTTCGATAAGGAACGGTCTTGGTAAGGATTAGAGAGAGTTTTCACACTATGCTGTTAACAATATCAAAGTCCAAACCTGTAAGTACCGGACGTTTTATTGCTAACTGTCGTATGCAGGAACATCTGGCGATTGTAGCTGATTGCTGTTGCAGCTGTTTGCGGTTGTAGCTGATTGAAGTTGCAGCTGATTGCGGTTGTAGCAGATTACAGAAAAGATGCCAATCCTCTACCACATGTTCACACTACATCATCATTGTAATTCAACAAAGTCATGATCTACCTAAAAGACCTTTAACACGGCTTCTGCAAACTCTGATGCTAAAGATCATGACACCAAATAGTGTGAGCATGTCGGCTCAAAGATTTACACATCACGTGGAGACATACTACTGAAAGATGGCTTGAAGACACATGTTGGATGATATTTTCGAAGAATACTCAAAATCATCCAAGACAATGGAAAGGCCATCAAAAGTTCACTGCTGAAAGCACAAAGATTCAAGACTTTGAAGAATCAAAGACTACGAGCTATAAAGACAAGTTCAGAAGAAAGAATGCTAGAATTCAAATTATTATTTCCGGGGTGACCTCCCTTAGGGGGAGATTGTTAGGAATATAAATATTCAGATGAAGGCTCGGTTACCCCGAGCATCTAATTAGCATTTATATAGCTCGTAGGCTTATTTATATAAGCTTAGTATTATTAGTATTATTAGTTTTATTAGATTAGTCGTATCTATATTTGTGGAGTGGGTCGGGGCTTTCCCCACTGTCAGCTCACTTCACAGCCCACTAGGGGCACAAATATGTAGAAGTATAAATACCCCTTCCCACTCTTGGGAAGGGTTGGAACTCTTCACACATTAATCTAATATTTCCAGATTTTCTCTCAAAGGGTTCCCTCTTTCTCTAACATCTCACTAACTCACCATGGGATTCTTGATCTTTCAAGATCCAAGACCACCCGAATAGATCCACACAATCAAGATGGGTATTTCCTACATATTCGGTTTTAGGTTTTGGAAACAATTAAAAAGTAACTAAATAATTGAAGTGGAGGCCGACTATGGAGGGGGAAGGGGGCCTAATAATCGGTCCATGATTGACCAAATAAATGGAATTGATTTTTGAATTGATTTCCTATTTATTTTGTAAGTTATGTATAATTAAATGTAATTTAAATAGAATCAATTTAAATAAAATTGTATTAGGTGTTTTGTACATATAATTAGGTGAGACAAAGACTTTTGGACATGAAAAAAAAAATTATTTCATTCCATGTGTAGCTTATTACTTAAATTTTGGAATCACTTTGGTGCTTTAAATATCCTTTAATAAATTTTTAAACTTGTAGGGGCATTTTGGTCATTTTGCATGTTTCAGATTTTTGGGTTTTACATCAAATCCATCAATCCCATCATGGTATTTTCATTAATCAAGCGAAATATACAATTGAGATTTTAAAGAAACATGGAATGGAAAATTGTGACTCTGTTGGTACTCCAATGGTCACCTCACCCAAAATTGGTGCTGACTTATATGGGAAACCTATTGATCCGAAGAAATATCGGAGCATGATTGGGTCTCTCATGTACTTAACTGCTAGCCGACCCGATATACAATTTGCTGTCTGTTTATTAGCACGGTTTCAGGCAAGGCCTACCGAACTTCACCTCAAAGAGGTTAAACGGATCTTCCGGTACCTTCGAAGAACCATTAACTTGGGACTTTGGTATCCGAAGGATTCGGAGTTCAATCTAACAGCCTTTGCAGATGCCGATCATGCTGGTTGCCAAGTCACTGCAAAAAGTACATCCGGAGGAGCACAATTTCTGGGAGAGAAGCTAGTAGGCTGGTCATCAAGGAAACAAGACTGCACAACGCTTTCAACCGCAGAAGCCAAGTATGTGTCTCTATCTGCGTGTTGTGCCCAAGTTCTATGGATGAGGACACAACTCACAGATTATGGCTACTCTTTCGACCACATACCTATGTATTGTGACTCGAAAAGTGCCATAGCCATCTCGTGCAATCCAGTTCAGCACTCAAAGACCAAGCATATTAGAGTCCGCTACCATTTTATCAAGGAACACGTCGAAGAGGGTACTGTTGAATTATTTTTCGTGAAGACTGAATACCAACTCGCCGATCTATTTACTAAAGCCCTCCCAAAAGAGCGGTTTGAATACTTAGTTCGTCGAATTGGAATGCGAAGCCTAACTCCCGAAGAGTTAGAAAGTCTTCTCGAATCTTCTTGAATCATCTCATGAAGCTTCGCATGTAAATATTTTTTGAAAAACAAAATACAAAATTTGAAAAACCAACAAAAACAAAATATAAAAATATAAAATTTCAAAAAGACATAAAAAATATAAAATACAAAAATCAAAAATATTCTTCTCACGACATGTCTCTTGTATAAATCAATATTCTGTACGTACCTAGAAATGTCATTCAACAATGATACGGGCATGTACAGATGCTTGAGCGAGAGTTCATTTAATCATTTTCTAAAACATGTCGTTCTCAAAACTTTCTTCTTTACGGCTTTCGTGCATTTCAGTACGAAACCCGCGCTACAATGATGACTACTGATTATATCTGATCAGGACTCGCATTGTTAATGGCAATCAAAATCAATGAATCCTTGAGCACATGATCAAGATTTTTCAAAAATATTATTTTTCAAAATCTTTCTCCAAATTCTGTGCTCAAGATTCTTCAAAATGTGCAAACTCCCTCTATACCCAAAAATGAATTTTAAACACAAATGTTTAAAGAATATGCTTTATTTAAGGGGGAGTATAAAAATTAAAAATGCAAAATGTTCCATTTTCATGCTAAAATTCGTCTCTCTCCAAAACACTTTCATTTTAATCAGTTGATATCAAAAATATCAATGCTATTTTTGAGGGGGAGAGGACGTGATTAAAATGTGATCAAAGTTCGTGGAATCTCAAAGTATGCTCACCAGACAGACTCAACATGAACCCTCGAATTGACGAAACCAAATGTCCGTTATCGAAAAGTCTAGTCCGGGACGGGTAATAATTTCAAGCTGGTTCATCCAGTGATATAAGCGTGTCTCGCAAAGGACTTGTCTGAGTAGAATGTACCAATTCGAAAGATGATCATTGAATATGACCAGGACGGGTAATAATTTCAAGCTAGTCTAACTAGTGATGTAAGCGTGTCTCACAAAGGTCATGTTCACTGAAATTCGATCAATTCAAAATGTGCGAACTCTACCCAACATGTGCAATTTTAGTTAAAAAATGCATGAGCACATGTGAAGGGGAGTATTTCAAAAATGTAAAACTCTCAAAGTGCTAACTAAATGTGTTTACTCATAAACACTTTGAGAGATTTTCAAAAGGTTTTATGGCAAATCTAGGATAGTCATGGAGTTATAAGGTGACTAAGGTTAGGAAAAACCGTCCTATGATCTGCCAGAGCCGGAGGGATCTACCCAAGGACAATTCCAATAGATTAGAATTAGAAGTCCTTAGGTAAGATTGGAAAAAGGAGTAAATGAGAAAGGGAGAGAAGGGGTTGAAGAATTAAAAAGAAAAGTTTAATGATAGGGTGAAAAGAAATAGCCCTCCATGAAAACTTAGGGCAGAAACCGGGTCAATACATCTGCTATCGGTACTCACTAAGGTGATACTGATATTGAAGACAAGACGTCATGGACCCAGTGACGCGCTGCACCACCCCTCCTAGCCACTCAGATATCTCTTAAAAGATATTTGTTTCATTCTCATGGAGAACACTGCATAATCTATCGGCCTCTCATTCCGAGATGTGTTGATATTGAAAAGGTGGCACTCTGCTCCATGCCTCCGTCTACTAAAACCAAAACGCACATTATCGAGTCTAGAGCCATGAGATTCATAAAAAATCTCTTAGGAACACTTCCAATATAATACACCTGTGTTCACCAATAAGAACACATGGTGTACAAGAGTCTTAATGAGATTCGAGGATCTTGCCAGTTATATCATGATGGTTTCTATGCTTCAAACGGTCTACAGCCGTGGGGTGATCTCCAGCGACTCACTGAATCATGGGTGCACTTCGGTGTGTCCGTGTAAGCCCTCTCGAGGGTATCCGGTTCAGAACGGCCTGGGGGAGATTAGAGAAAGTCTACACACTATGCTGTTGACAATCTCGAAGTCCTAACCCGTAAGCGCTGGATGATTATTACTAACGGTTTTATGCAGCTACCTTTAAACATCCATTAACCATCATCCCATACATCAAGCATCTTCACCACAGCATACTCATACTTATGAAGAACATTCCTCATCAAAGCTCAAGTGTTAAAAGTTCAAGACAAGGAGATCAAGTTAAACGTGAACCAAGTCAAACTAATCAGAAGTCAAGGGTAACAAGTTCAATAAAGTCATATGCATGAAAGATAATGAGGAGATTGTTAGCATAAGGAGAAGAGGTATGAGTATGTTGGAGGACACGACGCATCATCATCACGAGAAGATTTTGATCAAGGCAAGAACATCCATCAAAGGACGATTACTTCGAAGATCACAGTGCATGAAAGAACATTGATTGAAGATTATTCTACCACGACACACAAAGTTAAAGATATTGAAGACAAAAGACCTATCACCAGTGCATTATTACAATGACCATCCCTTAGGGGGAGGTTGTTAGCTTTTATATTTTATAGAAAAGTGATGGTCATTTGTATGTAAAATTATGTGTGTGTCGTGTAGTATAAACAACCATATGTAAGGGTTGTGTTGGACTTTGATTATAAAAGTTTAAGAAAGACACAAAAAGCCCAGGTCCAACACAAGCCCACCTCAAGGCCATTTAGGGCAACAATGGCCGGTCACCTCCTATAAATACACACACTCTCCACCATATTTTGTGTGCCTCTTAGTCTTGTATAGGTGAGAGAGTGTGTGTGTGTGTGTGTTTTGTATTTTCTCTAAGTTCTCTTATGGTTCAATATACATTCTACTAGAGTTTTATTCATATCATACGCATCTCTTTTCATCTATCTATTCTTCTTTTATAGTTAAGAGTGTCACGTTATATTGTTTAGAGTAGTAATATAGATTAGTTTGTTTAGTTAAGGTTGTTAGATTTAGTGTTTTACATGAAGTTGAATGCAGAGGTTTGTTAAGTGATCTTAAGAAAGTGAAATAAGGGAAAACTGTGTGAATTGTATTGACAGAAATGAAAATTTTACAATGAAATGAACTATACAATGCTACTTATACTACTTATGCTATGCTACTGTGAATCCAGACAATATACATCACTATTACATTAATTGCATCATGCTACAATGTGTTAGAGCTAAGTCATGAAGCTGTATCATATTTGGTGCTTCTCTTGAGCTATGTACTTGATAGGTTGAGTTGACTGAATGTATTGCAGCAGCATTGTATTGAGATGTGGTCTTTGTAGTCTCATTAAGTGCCCTTTTATGTAGTTAACTAGTTATGATCTGTGGCAGATCAAAAGCTATTGTTAGGTTAGATGCCTGCAAATTGGTGCAAAGAGTCTTGACATAATCTGTTTATTAAGTTAGATGTCTAAAATTCAACTGCCTACTTCTGCTATGCTACTGTTACATCACTGTTACATTGAATCTAGACACTATACAGTTATAAATACATTGATTACATCATGCTGCAATGTGTTAGAGCTAAATCATGAAGCTGTCTCATCTTTGGTGCTTCTCTTGAGATCTGTACTTGATAGTTTTAGTTGATTGAATGTATTGCATCAGCATTGTCTTGATCTGTGGTCTTTGTAGTCTCATTAAGTGGCCTTTTATGTAGTTATGATCTGTGGCAGATCAAAAGAATAAAATGAGATGAAAGTCGACAATGTGTACTTTTAAAGCATAGAACTTCCCTAAATAATTTAATTCAGGTAACTTATCACTTTAAGAAGGGACCCATTGCCTCTAGAAGTGTTTCGGATCAACCCAATTTGACGCTTACAAAACATTACATGTTTTGACTTATTTGCCCATCATCCGGAGTCCCGACCTGCCCCTTATGCCACCTATACAAATATGAGCTTAGAGAGTACAGATAGAGTATTATTTAAACATGAGAAGGCGATGGAGCAAGCAGGAGGTTCTTGCTGAATTAATGTTAGATGGTTAATGTTTTACACAATCTGTCCATTGTTCATATAGAAGACAGAGCATAAAGTATAAAGCAAAATTCAAACTATATTAATTTTCATAAAAAAGATAATCAAAACATAGTTTTCTCATACGGAACAGATAAAAGGACACCATCCTACCTATTAGTGCATTATTATTATTTTTTTGGTTTCCTAACCTACTACTATTCAGCAAACACTAAGATGATGTTCTCATTCAATAAGGACGCCGATTCCAAGCCTTGTGTCTTCAGCTGCCTGCCAAGATTCAGAGTCGCTTACAACGTTTCTGCAAAGGAAAAGCAAAGACATTCACTTCAATATTTGTGACAATATCAAATTAGTAGTAATATTTTGGTTGGGATATGACCGCTTCGTTTTCTTTTTGGGTGCAACCTAGGCATCACAATTATCATCTTCCGGAACCTCACTTCCAATAGGGTCTATTGCAGTTTCTGAGTACTCAATAGCAATGATGTAATTAGACAATAACGGAAGGCAAGTTAGTACACTCATGTTCAGAAATAAAATATAAGCATGTTAAAATGATCTAATATCCAGAACTGCTGGCAATATCCGAGGCTAATCTTTTCTTTGTTTCGTCCTCTGAATTTTTTGATGGAGTACACACTGTTGAGGCTTTTATCAATCTTTTCCGCTTGGGCTTCACAGATTCGAAGTCGTTTAGAATGTTTACGCCGACATATGTGATGTATTCAACAACATCTGAAAGGTATTCATTTACTAAAACCCATACCTATTATTTAAACCATGAGAGTAAATTTAGTGTATATTGAACATTACCTATCAAGTATTTGTTATCCATAACTTGCAGAACATCAAAAGCTATGAGATCAAAAGGATGCCTCACAAAACCATCTGACTTCACCGAAGATCTTCTGACAGTGGTGCCACCATGAAATTCAATGATGTAAGCACTCTTTTCCATAATCGAGTATTCTTCTATATTTGGTATTACAACAAAATCATTAATGGTATAGATGTTGCCCTCTTTCAACCTAGTTACAAAGGTGCGTGATGTGTTTGACTTTGCAGTGCAATACATTATATTACCCTGGCCCAAAATAAAAATTAATCGTTAGCATACACATATAAGAATTATACATACATGCCACTAATTGAAATTCTTTATAATCCCCTTTCATTTACTTTCAGGAAAAGTAACTTGCAGCTTACCCTCGCATCAGATATCAGGAAATCAGTGCTTAGGTAACGGCCAGTAACATCATTGATGTCCCATTTTCTCCACAGCATGGCAACGATGAGCCCTGCTACGTTAAGATCCAGCTGGTCCAAAAGAACTTGGGATTCAACCTGCACGTTTTCCTTTGACATGGTATATGCTTTTGGTAATGTTGATGTAATTGTTGAAGAGGGTAAATTGGTGTGATTGAAAGAGTATGCACAACTTATTTATAGCTTTAGCAGCCTTTGGGTTGTAATCTTCTTTATTGTAACTCTAACTGCACCCTTCTTTGTATTCCCAAAACTGCAAAGCTCCATGATTTGTATTCCATAGTAATGAGGAATAAGTGCAAAGGTTTCAGCAGGTGAAGAGTTGTGCAGAAAATTAATGTGTGTCTAACTGTTGAATTGCATTCGATTATTACTAAATGTATTCGATTATTAGAGGGTGACTCAATATTAGCACTAAATGTATGTCATATGTACTTACCACTTAAGCATGAAACTTAAACCAATGTACTTACACATGAAGCCTCCACATTTATAAGGGGACTCAATCTTTTAATATATATAGATATATGTATATTTACTAGACGAATACCCGTGTAAAGCGACAGTATATAGCGGTGAATAATTATACTTGCGAACTTGTGTTTTGGGGTGACCCTTGATGCAACTTACGAGTTCAATTGTAGTCAATGCGAGAAAAAAAGTTTATGAGTTATAAAAGAAAAGTGATAAAAATTTGAGGATTAAACAATATTTAAAATATTAATTTGATAGTAGATGTTGTTAACATTTTTAATCGAGAGTATTTCAGTAATTGAAATGATTTTTTAGGTTTTTAAAATTAAGGATTAAGGAAAATGGTGTAAATGCTTTATAGATATATATAGTATAGATTAGGTTGCACATTTATGAATTTGTTCACAAAAAACTAGAGGCAGAATATGTTTATTTACCGTGAATCGCAAAAACAGCTTATGCCGCGATCACTTCAACTTCAAAAGTCACTAGTACAATAAGGACAATCGGATACGACTTTTTTTGTACCCTGCCGATGACAAAAAGACAGAATTTACCCATCCCGACGACATGACGTTGCCACCAACTTGTCGACTTTGTCTCGTAGCTATTCACTGTCCCGACGACAAAGCCCGACAACAACGTAGGACGCACATGCTTTTTCAGTCAAAGATTTTAGTGTTTTGCAAAATAGTTGCCGTCGACATGTCGTCAGCACCATAAGTCTAATTAATCACTTAATTAGTTAAGCCTAATTACGTTTTTAACTATACCGACGACATGACGTCGGTACGTATTTATACCGGTCAACAAAAGTCAATGGCTTGATTTAAAATACCGACGACATGACATCGGTAACTATTTATAAAGGTCAACGAAAGTCAACGAAGGTCAACGAAAGTCATTGATTTCTTTTAAAATACCGAAGACATGTCGTAGGTACAATAAAAACTATAAATTGATTTCATTTTAAGTGCCGACGACATTTCGTCGGTACTTTATTATAATGCAACTGCACAGCTGCAATTTTCTAGATTTTTTCCCGAAAAAATCTACCAAAACCTGTAAGCAACCAAAGCTTTTAACCAATCAATACCAACATGTCCTAACACGTACAACTTATAACAGCTTAAACACTTGTATATAATCGTTAAACACCCTCAAAATACATTAAAACATTATAAAGTCTACAAAACGGGTGTTATAATCTCTAAACCTAGCTGACATATCCAAAAATGTTGCGATATCCGCAATGTTCAAGTCGCCAAAAGGTTAAACTACATAATAATAAGATACAGGTCGCCAAAATATAGTTTCAACGATAAGTACAACACAAAATAACCCATATATACCTCTACCGCCCCTCGTCATCAATCATATCATCGCTACCATCCTCATCATCACCACTCTCGCCTCCGCCACTCCCGCCTGCGCCACTCCCTCCCGCGCTACACCCGCTGCCTGAGCCTACCTCACCTCGAGAAGGCATCTGACTAATAAACTCGTGCCATTGCGGGTTGCTCTGGACAAAACCCATCAACTGAGCGAGCTGCTGCTTAACTTCCTTAGCTTCTACTACAGCTGCATAACTCTTCTTCTCAGCTTCAGCAATCTCCTTTTCAGCTTCAGCAAGCTTCTCGTCGATTTGGGGCCCACTGTACATACCTAAAAACGAAATAATCAAAATTTAAAAACGGCCATTGCAATACATAAGATGAGTCATGTGTAATCTATTAGTATTATCCCACTGTACATACCTGGAGGTGGAGGCGGGGTGTATGATAACTGTGGCCTGCTGATCGGCCCCAAACGGTAAACTAATATTGACCAAGTAAATGGTCAACAAGAGTCAAACAATCTAGGGCACAATACAATTTACCAAAGGAGTTTAGTGTTTCCCCGGGTCGTTAAGTCCCAACGAGGTGTGTAAACTGTAATAGAACGAATTTGTGATCGGGTGAAATTGAATAGGAAAAGGGGAGTGAGTGATTTAAACTAAGAAATTTTAAAAGAAAATAACTTAAACAAGCTATAAAAACGATTACGTGAAAGTAAACGACTTAGAAACGTTTAAAACTTAAAAACGTACGTTTAAATAAAAATTACGTAAACGTACAAAATAAAACGTGAATTCTGACCAATATAAATCCCACGGATGTGAAAATTATATTTTTAGAATCAAAATGATAAAATAAAATTTTAGGAAAAATAAAAATATTTATTTGACTATTTATTTAATTATTATTAATTAATTACTTATTTAAATACTTTTTAAACTAATAAAAATTCTAATAAATACTAAATGATCTGAGAAAAATCTAAAACTTTTTATAGAAATATTAAATAAGTACAGGAAGCTAGGAAAAATATAAAAATGAAAAGTGCTTAATGAAAAAGCAGAAAAATAAGCCAAATGGCTTAAATAGAAGCTATCACTTTTTTATGTTTTGATTTTCTTGGTTTTTCTTTTACAAAACTATTATACTACTGATAATAACAAACTTTAATAAAGACAAAAACTTTGGAACTTGAAAATAAGCTGATTGCAAGCTTAAGAGCTTAACAGATGAGCTTTTTAGCTTAAATTGATGTGTCAAGCTCAAACAAGCTTGAAATAAGCTTCACAGTTGGAACCAAAGGTGAAATAAGATGAAAATAAGTTAAGTAACTGGAAATGAGCTAAATGGTACAATGAAATTCACTGAAAAGCTTAAAATAAGCAAATAAGCAAGGTACTGCTAGTGTCAGCAAGGTACTGCTAGTGTAAACAACCTGCTGCTGACTTTAGAGGCAAAATAAGCTTATGAAATAAGCTATAAAGCACAAAGTGAAGATTGGAGTAGCAAGCTGGGTTGGTGGTCTTTTCAAAAAGCCAAGACTCACACTATGGGGTCCACAGGTGAGCTTTTGAGGAGCTTATGAAAAAGCTTGTGTATACTGATTACTCAGTATACCCAAGGAGATGGGACAAACAAAAAGCTACAAGCAGGCTTATTAAATAAGCTAGAAAATGCACAATAAGCCCTGAACCTTTGAGATTGGTGGATAAGCTTCACAAGAAACCAAACCACACAAGCTCAAGTTCACTGGAGAGCTTTTGAGGGGCTTGTGAAATTGACTCAACTATACTGATGACTCAGTGTAGTGAGTATTTTTGAACAAACTTTGATAGCATCATAAGCAGTTAAATAAGCTAATAAAGGGAAAAGTGAAAGCATACAAATCAAGCTAGCCAGAAGGGCTTCACAAAACACCAAATATCACAAGCTAGTGATCACAGGAAAGCTTTTTATGAGCTTATGAACTTGGCTCACCTATACTGATGACTCAGTATAATGAGTTGTTTTGAGAAAACAAGATAAGCACAATAAGCAGTCCAAATAAGCAGTACAAGGGACATAAGCACAAGCACAAGCAACTAGCCAGAAGGGCTTTCTAAATCAACAAGTTTCACACACTAATATGCACTAATAAGCTTTTAAGGAGCTTATGAAAAAGGTTGTTTTGCCTGTGCACAGGGCAAGATTTGACTTTTGCAGTTTTATCTAATTTTGACTTAGATGAATTTTGAATGATTCCAACTAATTATATATGATGAGATAAGCTATAATATGAATGATTTAAGCTAGATTAACAACTATTGCAACTGTATGTGTGATTAAACTAACTGATATGCTAACTATTATGTAGAAAAATTAAATTGAAACTGATTTTGACTATCTACTGAATAAGTACTGGATTTTATGCTAGAATTTAGCTAATATGAACTAATATGACATATAACAACAACAAACAACAACTAGCATACACTGGAATACTAATCTATCAGCAAATCCAAATAGTCCTTATTGAAACTGAATATATGATTTTCAAATGATTCTACTGATTTAGTTCACAATACTGATTTCTAAAGTTATGATATGATTATGTGAACTGACTTAAGCATAAAACACCACTGATAACATCATTTTAACCATGAATCACTTTGATGCTTATTTAACAGTGAAATTGAAATTCTTAACAATCATGAGTTTTAATGAACAAAGACCAATTAACAAGCAATAATATGACTGAGTAACACCAAATAAGCATGAAATCAGTAAACTAACAGTGTAAAAAGCACAAGCACAGTACATTGCTAAAAATCAAGAATTTAGCTTACAACTTGCATCCAAGCAACCAACTGAGAACCAAGAACAAGGAACAATCCTATAAGCTTGCCAATAAGCTACTAACCCAAAGGCAATCCAGAATAAACCTTGCTCCAGCTTTCTTTCACCATTAACACTGATTTTTGATTTATTTTCTATTTTCTTGATTTTTTTAGTATTTTTTTCTTTTAATGACTAATACTGAATTTAAGGTTACTAATAGCTTATATAAGCTATGTCAGGAGCTTATGTGAGCTATATAGTCCAATAAATACACTAATTAACAATATTTAGATGACATGAAATTTAAATACGATTAAGCATAAATTGGAAATGTAAAGATAGATTGAAATTGGTACTGTAAATAAGGTTTATTACACTTGTGAATGAGTAATAAAACACTTGAAAGCTGTAAATGACAATGTAATAAAGAAAGACAATAAAAACGATTTAAGGAAAATTAACTACCACTATTACAGGTTACATTGTCTCCTATATATACAAAACTAAGATGGGATATTTCTAATCTTCTTCTCTGATCCATTCTGCACCCTTGGATTGGTCTGAAGTGATCTCAGCCTTCGAAACTGAATTTGGCGCCAAAATTGAGATAGTGGAAAAATCCACTATCTCTGGTTGAGTGTACTGAGGAAGAAGCATTAAATGTATTTTGGTTTGTTAGGTGAAGTGTTGAGGAGGAGGGGTGGTATTGCAGAAAAATCTGTGGGTGAAGGGTGGTTTCGGTTTTGGCGGGGTAGTTTAGGAAGAAGATGAGTTTGACCGAAGTCAAACTCTGGGTATTAACTAAGGTCGGGTTATTTGGGGTTGGGCTTGGGCTTTTTTTTTTTTTTTGGGTTGGGTTAGTGATAGGATAGAAATGGGTTTAGGGAATTAAGTTTGATCCGGTTTAATTGTTTTTAGAATTTAAGGGTTTTAAACTTTAGGGACCATTTGTGTAACATTTGGATTTTTGAGGGGGCTGGGTTGACAACTTTCCAAAGTTATCAAAGGGGTATTTCTTGCCAAGTGTGAATAGTACAAGGGCCATAGATGTTATTTTTCCAATTTTGAAAACCCAGGGACTAATTTTGCCATTTTGGAAACTTGGGGGACCTTTCTTGCCAATTGTGCAAACTTTGCTCATTTTTCAATTGTTTTCAATCCTTTTGCACATGAAACAGATAAAAACACAATCAAATGATATTTTCTGTATTTTGAAGCATATCTGCATGTTTTTAAATGTTTTTGCAGTCTAAATGTGACAGAAATGATGAGTATTTAGACACTCATCAATCCCCCACACTAAACTATTGCTAGTCCCTAGCAATCTTTTATGAAAATTTAATGGATTTTATCTCTTTACCAGATAGCCATTACTTCTGGAGTAGCCAATGTTTTAGTATGTGATACTTTGGTACAATGATAACCAAATGATTTTGAGCAAATCATCAGCTGTCAACGGATTTGATTTGTCTTTACCAAAAGCCGTTTGCTTCTGGACTAGCCAACTCTTCACTTATAAAGATATGGTGAGTCGAATACCATACAATTTTTGGCAAATTGTAAGCCATAAACGGATTTGAGATATCTTTACCAAGAGCCGTTTGCTCTCGGATTAGCCAATCCTTATGTGGGTTAGACATGGCGGACTGATAACCATTTATTGCGTTCTAAGTGAGAAAAAAATTTAAAATTTTGGCCCAAAATGGGGGTACTAGATGGTACATATGATCAAATTCGCTAGAATTCCCCCCCACACTTAGAACTGAATATTGCCCTCAATATTCAAAGTACCGGCTGTTAAACCAACACTTAGAACGTAAAAAGGAAATACTAATAGCCTTTTTTTTTTTTTTTACTTGAAATGTACATATATACAACATGTGGGGCATCTCCCCCACACTTGGGTGAGACATGGGTGAAAACCCATGTTTTACTACTGTTTTTATTAACCGAGTCGCTAGCTTGACTCGACCCCGAATTCATTGGTTCATGGGGAAGTAAGTGGAAGAGACCATCTCAATCGGACTTTCATTCAAGATGTCTAGATAAACATTGAAGTATATGAAAGGTCCACACCGATGAGATATATCCGGCTTTAAACCAATGTTAGATGGAAAATGCCGGGGTCAAAGGTAATATCCTCACTCCCGAATGAGTGAAGGATAGGGGAAATCACTGGGTAGGTGAAGGGAAGAAGAGAGATCTGAATAGCAATTAAGATAAGAACTTCCTCCTCAAGAATTGCATATTCAAGTGGAGGAGGCAAGTCCTTAAACTTGATCTCAGGAAATTTATCAGTTTTCTCAACTGACTTGATTTCCTCATTATGAAGTTGTTTTGGTGGAAGAGGGGAAGATGAATCTTCGTTTAACAAACTTTCTAGAAAAAGAATGTCCCCCTCAGGATCAAGATAGTTATCATCAACCTCATGCGGAAGTGAACTATCTAGAGCAAGAAAAGCCTCGACCTCTTCCAGAAAGAAGTCATTTCCCTCAAACGAAGTGAGAGAAGGGGAAGAGTCGGCTATGATAAGTTGAGAAGATGTGGTGGGATCCCCACTCACAGAATTATGAAAATAACCAACACTTTCTTGAGAGTACTCCTTTGAAGTAATATCAATGACATCGATTCGGTTAACCGATTCAGAATCATAATTTGAGGAGTACCTCGAAGTTTGATCATGGTTAAAGGTAACAGCTTCATTACCCACACGCAATGTGATCTCATGCTTAAATACATCAATAAGAGCATGGCCCGTTTTTAGGAATCCTCTTCCAAGAATGAGAGGAACCTTTTGATCTGCGTCGAATTCAACAACCACAAAGTCCGCTGGAAAATGGAACTTCCCTACTTTCACAAACACATCCTCGGCAATGCCGAGAGGAAGTGATATAGTACGATCTGCAAGCTCAAGAGTCATGCAGGTAGGAGTAAGAGCCGGAAGAGAAAGTTTCTTCCACACTGAATGAGGCATCAGGTTGATGCTTGCACCAAGATCGGCCAAGGCATAGCATTCAACCATTCCCGGAAATACACAAGGTATTAGAAACTTTCCTGGATCTCCAAGTTTCTCGGGAAGCTTTTTCAAGATAACTGCTGAGTAGTTCTCATTTAATGGAGTTTTAGTCATTTCAATCAGTTTTTCCTTGTTGCTTAACAAGTGTTTGATTGTTGATGCAAACTTGGGCATCAGAATGATAGCATCCGCAAAACTTATGTCAAAATGTAATTCTTTAAAGATTTGAAAGAATTTATCCATTTGTTGACTAGCCTATTCACGGAGCTTTTGCTCATTTAAGCGCGATGGGTAAGGAATATAAGGTTTGGATTTAGGGGCAGCAACTTCAGGAGTCTCAACAGATTCAAAGACAACTCCTGGTTTGGATTTCTTTTTCGGGACAACCGGAGGATGGACTTGTGCTGTACTTTGTGGGCTTGGAATTTGCACTTCGTCCGTTGTAACCTCCGTCTCTTTTTCCATTTCATACAACGGAGGAGGAATAGGACCAGAGGGTCCCTCATAAGCAGCACCACTACGAGTGGTGATAGCTTTGATGAAATTGGTATTTTCATCATCATCACTGTCATCAATTGCACTGATAGGAGCAGCATTGAGGATATTGGAATAAGTTCTAGCTGTTCTTTGCTCACTAAGTTTGCTTGACAAACTTTTAACCGTAAATCGTGAAAGAGTAGGATCTATTCTTGACGGTTTAGGAGCAATTGTGGGTGTAGAGTTTTGGACAACCATAGGTTGGACGTATTTAGCACTTCCATTGTTAGAGGGAAGTATCGGGTCCTTTGTCACCTTGAGTCCATCATGAGCTTTACCACTACGTGTAGTGACAGCTTTGAGTTCACCCCTTGGGTTGACAACAGTGTTACCAGGGAGACCTCCCGAGGTAGAAGGTGGATTGAGATGGTTCATGAGACTGGCAAGCATATTCTTAACTTCGCTTTGAGAATGATCAATTTTGTTTGAAATTTCATTCTTAAGCTCAGTTCCTTGCTTGTGTATTGAAGATTGAAATTGATTCTTCAAATTAGAGATTTGATTTTGCATTGCCCTCATTTTGGTCTCATTAACCTTGATGTAGTTATCAAGTTCATTTGAGAGAGGTCCTTGGTGATTAGGAGCTGAATACCCTTGGTTACCCCTTTGGGGTGGGTATTGATTGTTCGGGGCATGATATTGATTCTGCATGTTTTGCCCTCTTTGTTGATTAGGATTAATCCTATTTGGATTGTTGGGTGGAGGAAATCCGGGTGGTCCAATTTGGTTGCTAGCACGGTAGTTTGGTTCCACTTGAGGACGGTATTGATTACCTCCTTGATTGGAAGTTCCGGCCATAGCATTGACTTCAAATGCATTGCCATCGGTGGCAGTACAATTGTAGTAAGCGTGAGGACCACCACAAGTAACACAAACTTCTACCTTTTTTATTTCAGCAGTGTGAGAAGTTTGCGGATCAGACTCTTTCTTTTGTGTGTTGAAAACCAAAGATTGAATAGCCTTCGTGAGTTTAGCAAGCTGAGTATCAGTACTAGACTGACTCACGGGAGATGAAGTAGAAGGACCAGCACTAGCCTGAGAATTATATGGTCTGGCTCGTGCAGTGCGGACCTTTGACTTATTTTTAATGAGTGCAATGGCTTCCTTAGTGGATTTGCTCAGAAAATTACCTCCAGCTGAGGCATTGAGAGAATCTTGGTTAGATGGGTTTAACCCATTGTAGAAAGTGTCCATTTGCATCAAATCGGTGAAACCGTGATGAGGACATTTGCGGAGCAATTCTTTGAAACGATCTCATGCCTCTCCAAATGGTTCATCAAACCTTTGAGAGAATTTCATGATTTCATTCTTGAGATACGTGGTTTTAGAAGGAGGAAAGAATTCATTTACGAACTTTTGAACCAAATCTTCCCATGTTTCAATAGATCGAGGGGGTTGTTTGTCAAGCCAAATCCGGGCTGCCCCATCGATGGAAAATGGGAAAAGAAGAAGTTTGATTGATTCCTCAGGGACATTTTTGCATTTGATGGTGCAAGTGATTTTGTTAAACCATCTAATGTGATCTTGAGGATCGTCCCTATCAAAACCATAGAATTTCCGCTGGGTTACCAGGTTTATCAACCCAGTTTTAAGCTCAAAATTCTCAGCCACGATGGCTGGAACAACAATGGCATCTCCGTACCCATCGGAGGGTGCTTGGAGAAGCTCATTCATCGGACGATCTTCTGTCATGATGACAGGAGTTTTAGGATCAGTTCGTATCTCGGGTACGACTGATGGAGCAGAACGTCTACGACGTCTTCGAGGTATGTTTACAAGCTCACGAAAAGGGCTCGATGACCTAGAAGAACGAGTGCGCATGCACTAAGACGATTCTAAGAATCCTTTAGAGTGATGAAAACTTAGAAAAGGGTAAGAAGAATCTTTTTGGATTTTATTTGTTTATGGAAACTTGAAATACGATATTTTTGGTTATCGATCAGTCAAACGAATTAACTTAACGATAATTTTGGTTTTATATATATATAAAAATAAGAGAATATGAACAAGGATGGTAAATATACAATGGATGTATATTCAACAACACTGATTCTGCAAATGCGTTCTACGCAGCACACCTCCCCGGCAGCGGCGCCAAAATTTGATCGGCCCCAAACGGTCAACTAATATTGACCAAGTAAATGGTCAACAAGAGTCAAACAATCTAGGGCACAATACAATTTACCAAAGGAGTTTAGTGTTTCCCCGGGTCGTTGAATAGGAAAAGGGGAGTGAGTGATTTAAACTAAGGAATTTTAAAAGAAAATAACTTAAACAAGCTATAAAAACGATTACGTGAAAGTAAATGACTTAGAAACGTTTAAAACTTAAAAACGTACGTTTAAATAAAAATTACGTAAACGTACAAAATAAAACGTGAATTCTGACCAATATAAATCCCACGGATGTGAAAATTATATTTTTAGAATCAAAATGATAAAAGAAAATTTTAGGAAAAATAAAAATATTTATTTGACTATTTATTTAATTATTATTAATTAATTACTTATTTAAATACTTTTTAAACTAATAAAAATTCTAATAAATACTAAATGATCTGAGAAAAATCTAAAACTTTTTATAGAAATATTAAATAAGTACAGGAAGCTAGGAAAAATATAAAAATGAAAAGTGCTTAATGAAAAAGCAGAAAAATAAGCCAAATGGCTTAAATAGAAGCTATCACTTTTTTTATGTTTTGATTTTCTTGGTTTTTCTTTTACAAAACTATTATACTACTGATAATAACAAACTTTAATAAAGACAAAAACTTTGGAACTTGAAAATAAGCTGATTGCAAGCTTAAGAGCTTAACAGATGAGCTTTTTAGCTTAAATTGATGTGTCAAGCTCAAACAAGCTTGAAATAAGCTTCACAGTTGGAACCAAAGGTGAAATAAGATGAAAATAAGTTAAGTAACTGGAAATGAGCTAAATGGTACAATGAAATTCACTGAAAAGCTTAAAATAAGCAAATAAGCAAGGTACTGCTAGTGTCAGCAAGGTACTGCTAGTGTAAACAACCTGCTGCTGACTTTAGAGGCAAAATAAGCTTATGAAATAAGCTATAAAGCACAAAGTGAAGATTGGAGTAGCAAGCTGGGTTGGTGGTCTTTTCAAAAAGCCAAGACTCACACTATGGGGTCCACATGTGAGCTTTTGAGGAGCTTATGAAAAAGCTTGTGTATACTGATTACTCAGTATACCCAAGGAGATGGGACAAACAAAAAGCCACAAGCAGGCTTATTAAATAAGCTAGAAAATGCACAATAAGCCCTGAACCTTTGAGATTGGTGGATAAGCTTCACAAGAAACCAAACCACACAAGCTCAAGTTCACTGGAGAGCTTTTGAGGGGCTTGTGAAATTGACTCAACTATACTGATGACTCAATGTAGTGAGTATTTTTGAACAAACTTTGATAGCACCATAAGCAGTTAAATAAGCTAATAAAGGGAAAAGTGAAAGCATACAAATCAAGCTAGCCAGAAGGGCTTCACAAAACACCAAATATCACAAGCTAGTGATCACAGGAAAGCTTTTTATGAGCTTATGAACTTGGCTCACCTATACTGATGACTCAGTATAATGAGTTGTTTTGAGAAAACAAGATAAGCACAATAAGCAGTCCAAATAAGCAGTACAAGGGACATAAGCACAAGCACAAGCAACCAGCCAGAAGGGCTTTCTAAATCAACAAGTTTCACACACTAATATGCACTAATAAGCTTTGAAGGAGCTTATGCAGTTTTATCTAATTTGACTTAGATGAATTTTGAATGATTCCAACTAATTATATATGATGAGATAAGCTATAATATGAATGATTTAAGCTAGATTAACAACTATTGCAACTGTATGTGTGATTAAACTAACTGATATGCTAACTATTATGCAGAAAAAATAAATTGAAACTGATTTTGACTATCTACTGAATAAGTACTGGATTTTATGCTAGAATTGAGCTAATATGAACTAATATGACATATAACAACAACAAACAACAACTAGCATACACTGGAATACTAATCTATCAGCAAATCCAAACAGTCCTTATTGAAACTGAATTTATGATTTTCAAATGATTCTACTGATTTAGTTCACAATACTGATTTCTAAAGTTATGATATGATTATGTGAACTGACTTAAGCATAAAACACCACTGATAACATCATTTTAACCATGAATCACTTTGATGCTTATTTAACAGTGAAATTGAAATTCTTAACAACCATGAGTTTTAATGAACAAAGACCAATTAACAAGCAATAATATGACTGAGTAACACCAAATAAGCATGAAATTAGTAAACTAACAGTGTAAAAAGCACAAGCACAGTAAATTGCTAAAAATCAAGAATTTAGCTTACAACTTGCATCCAAGCAACCAACTGAGAACCAAGAACAAGGAACAATCCTATAAGCTTGCCAATAAGCTACTAACCCAAAGGCAATCCAGAATAAACCTTGCTCCAGCTTTCTTTCACCATTAACACTGATTTTTGATTTATTTTCTATTTTCTTGATTTTTTTAGTATTTTTTTCTTTTAATGACTAATACTGAATTTAAGGTTACTAATAGCTTATATAAGCTTTGTCAGGAGCTTATGTGAGCTATATAGTCCAATAAACACAATAATTAACAATATTTAGATGACATGAAATTTAAATACGATTAAGCATAAATTGGAAATGTAAAGATAGATTGAAATTGGTACTGTAAATAAGGTTTATTACACTTGTGAATGAGTAATAAAACACTTGAAAGCTGTAAATGACAATGTAATAAAGAAAGACAATAAAAACGATTTAAGGAAAATTAACTACCACTATTACAGGTTACATTGTCTCCTATATATACAAAACTAAGATGGGATATTTCTAATCTTCTTCTCTGATCCATTCTGCACCCTTGGATTGGTCTGAAGTGATCTCAGCCTTCGAAACTGAATTTGGCGCCAAAATTGAGATAGTGGAAAAATCCACTATCTCTGGTTGAGTGTACTGAGGAAGAAGCATTTAATGTATTTTGGTTTGTTAGGTGAAGTGTTGAGGAGGAGGGGGGTGGTATTGCAGAAAAATCTGTGGGTGAAGGGTGGTTTCGGTTTTGGCGGGGTAGTTTAGGAAGAAGATGAGTTTGACCGAAGTCAAACTCTGGGTATTAACTAAGGTCGGGTTATTTGGGGTTGGGCTTGGGCTTTTATTTTTGTTTTTGGGTTGGGTTAGTGATAGGATAGAAATGGGTTTAGGGAATTAAGTTTGATCCGGTTTAATTGTTTTTAGAATTTAAGGGTTTTAAACTTTAGGGACCATTTGTGTAACATTTGGATTTTTGAGGGGGCTGGGTTGACAACTTTCCAAAGTTATCAAAGGGGTATTTCTTGCCAAGTGTGAATAGTACAAGGGCCATAGATGTTATTTTTCCAATTTTGAAAACCCAGGGACTAATTTTGCCATTTTGGAAACTTGGGGGACCTTTCTTGCCAATTGTGCAAACTTTGCTCATTTTTCAATTGTTTTCAATCCTTTTGCACATGAAACAGATAAAAACACAATCAAATGATATTTTCTGTATTTTGAAGCATATCTGCATGTTTTTAAATGTTTTTGCAGTCTAAATGTGACAGAAATGATGAGTATTTAGACACTCATCACCTGCTCATGTCGGGTATCACCCTACCCCTACCGGCTATATGACCCCGCTGCTTGCCCTTTATAACCAGGGCAAGTATCTCCTCCTCTGTATACGCTACCCCTGTAGGCGTATACGCTTCCAGATCCCGTAGCCGGACCATCTCTTCCTATGTAGTTGGAAAAAAATGAGAAAATTAATATATTAGTCGGGTTACTAGATTATGTTTCAATAAATTATTAAAGTGCGTGTTTGGAAAAAAAAACAATACTTACATATTGAAGCCGGGCCTCATCCTGCAACCATACATCGTCCTTGCAGTGCGTGTCATGGAAGCTCTGTATGAGGGACGGGTACTTGCGGTTCTCGCTTTTCTCGAACTGTATGTCTGTATATACACATGCATATAAGATGAAACAAATTAAAAATGACAAATCAAACACCATATATATTTTAATTAAACTTAAATACTTTTATAAAATTAAAATATATAATTAAAATTAATTACTTTTATAAAATTAAAAAAAAATTATTTAGTATAAATACTTTTAATTAATATATAATTAAAATTAAATAATTTTATAAAATTAAAATACTTTTATAAAATAATCAAAATGTGTCTTACGTATTCATGTCGAGATGCGGCCAATGATCTGGATCCGTGGCGGCTGTAAACCTTGTTCTTCTTCCGGTTCTCGGCGTTCACAACAGCTCGTTTGAGGGTCACCTCCTTCATGTAGAACTTGACATGCTCCTCCCATACAGACTACTCCATGTTCGGAGGAGGGTTTCTTCGTATCACATCCACAGCCCGAGGCCCACCCTTCCTAGTAAAGTGATCGCGCTTCAGGTCGTGCTTGTTGTCCGAGTAGCGCCTAGCCAAATATGCATTGATGCCGGTCAGAATGGTTTGCCAATGGGATTCGCGCATGTGGCGCTCAAAGTTAAACATACGCTGCAATCAAATATATATAGTTAAAATAAATATAGAGATATAAATAAATAAACAAATTTAAATAAATATACACATTTAAACAAATTTAAATAAATGTACACATTCAAATAACTAAATATAGAGATATAAATAAATAAACAAATTTAAATAAATAAACACGATAACAAAACAATATAAAAGGAAAATGAAATAACTGACCCCGAGCCGTTCCATGACGTGCGCCTTCTTCTCCTCTTCGATATCATGCCAGGAGGGGTAGTACAACGGGAACTCCCTAATCAGCTCGCCAACGTAGTTACTGAACCAATTGGCGTTCTTGCCGACATGAATGAACGTCCCCAGATCACCAGACTCAAACTCAATTGGCTGCGGGCCCGAAAGTTCCATGGCTCTCTTCAGGGCTACGTTCTTCGTGGCTTGACGGACCGGCTTCCTGCCGCCATCCCGACCTCCACCCCTGCCTCCCCCCTCGCCCTTCCTCCTCTTCGGGGTCGTCATGATCCTACAATTGAAGTGAGTGAAAACGTCATAAAATAACATGTAACCAAATTCAAATGATCAAGTTTAAGTTTCTTTGAAAATAATCCAGAAATTCTTACCACCAAGGCAACCGCTCTCAATCTGACGGGTAGGGGAAGGTGGTGGGTCACCGGCACCGTCACCACCGTGACCGCGCGCGACTGTCATCTGTAAAAGATTCGACAAATAAACACATATAACAGTGGAATTATTACGAGTTGTTTTGTTCACCTAGTGCAACTATGGAAGGCAATCCTAACACACTCTTTGAATGATTCATCTCATATATGAATGCGTATAACTGATTTACTATTTGAGAAAATTTCGGCAGCATTTCCCCTCAACTCCCCAAATATGTGCATTAAAGACATATTCGTAGGAGTAAAGGAGAAATACTGTCGAAATCATCTCAAATAGTAAATCAGTTATACGCATCCATATCCTAAATGAGACAAAACATTCAAAAAACAGTCCCAAACAGAGGACTTTTCGAAATTAATTTCTAATAAATTAATTCCAGTCGGGTTTTCTATAGGATGATTAACTTCGGACAGGGACTTTCCGAAATTAATCACTAAAATCCAAAAACATTCACAAAAGTCTAACAATCAAATGCCATTCAAATATTAACCAAACGCATACAAACCAAACGCATATGCACAAAACGACTAATATGTGTCAACGACTTATTTCTTCTTTTGGTATTAGTCAAGTGATTTTTCCTCAAATCAGAATTTTTCTTTGTTATAGTATTACTCAACTACTATAGGTAATCTAGGAGACGTCTATTTTCCATTTACAGCATTAACAACTCACAACTATTTATAGCTTAGCTTAAATACTTAATCAATCCGCAAACTAATAAATCTTAAATACTTAATCTTTGTTATAGTATTACTCAACTACTTAATCAATCCACAAACATATCATACCAAACGTATCTTTTCTTTTCCTAACTCCCACCTACGAAAGCTTCCACAAATATCAAACCTCCGAAACCACATCTAAAAACCTAAGATGTACATCACATATATAAACCGCTATATTCAGTTTCCACTTGAATTTCTGATAACGCTCATTTTGTACATATTCAAATTGCTAATTACTCATGAAATAACAACATATTGTTGTCGTCTCGGGCTGTGGTCCCGGGATGTGGTCTCGGGCTGCGGTCTTGAGCTGTTGTCTCGGGCTGCGGTCTCGGGCTTGGGCTATATAAAAAGATAGCACATTTATACCGGTTGCTTAAAACAAGAGCTAAAACTTTTGACGGCGACATTTCATCGGGATACCAAAAGTTTAAAAAAAAATTAAAAAGAGGCTACATTACCTATCTCTCGGCTGTCTCAGCTCTCGGCTTTTGCTAGCTCTCGGCTGTATCAAAACAGTAATAAAAAAAAAAAAAAAAAAAAAAAAAAAAAAAGACAGAAAACAACATCAAAAAATTAACAATTGCTACATAAATTAACACTTACATTACATAAATTAATAAAAATAAAAAAAATAGCAAAAATTAAAAATACCTGTGGTGGGGAAGAAGAAGAGGAAGAATTAAACAAGAGAGAGGTTGATGAAAGAATTAAACATGAGAAGAGGAGGAGGAGAAGTGCACAGTGGTGCTCGTGTAGTGGTGGTTTGCTGTGGTGGTGGTGGTGTACCGTAGCGAATGTGGTGGTGTAGTGATGGTGTGGTGGTGGATTACTGTGGTGATGGTGTTGTCTTCAATTATCGCCGGCGAGGAAGAGAGAAAGTGATAACTTTTTTTTTTTTTTTTTTGCTAAGTGTTGATCCAGATCTGCTTTTTTTACCTTTTTACACTAGCTACGACATGTCCCGGCGACATGTCGTAGGAATCAAAGAATTTTTTTTGTCATTTTGTGGTTTGGCGGGATAACGAAAAATTCACGAAATTTTGGAGGGTTTTTCGTCCCGACGACAAGTCCATGGTATTTTGAGTTTTTAATAAAATTAAATACTTTTATAAAATTAAAATATATAATTAAATTTAAAATTAATTACTTTTATATAATTAATTTTTTTTATTTATTATAAATACTTTTATTTAATATATAATTAAAATTAAATACTTTATATTTTAAATTAAATACTTTTATAAAATTAAAAAAATTATTTAATTTAAATACTTTTATTTAATATATAATTAAAATTAAATCAAATAACTAGTCAGATTTTTAAGTGTCCCGGTAAATTTTCTAACATAAAAAACCCAAACCCAACATGCTTAACTTGAAATAAAAAATCGAGCCAAAATCCTCAACCTAAAATGTTAAACGGATTAAACAAAAGGTCTCACGGAGTAACTTATTGTCACATCTACCAATATTTTTAACTTGAGGCGGTAACAATTCGTTCTTAAAAAAATCGTTCGTATATTAGTTTACGACATGGCTTCTCCGATGGTTTACGATGAGGAGTTACACGGTTTCTTGGTCCAGTAGAAAGGTTGTACGAAAGGGTTTAGCTTACGCTAAGAGTTCATAACATGTAAAACGGATGAGTCGAGATGTTATGGATATACATCCCATGTTAAACGGATGAGTCAAGATGTTATGGATATACATAATATGTTAAATGAATGAGTCGATATGTTATAGATATACATAACATGTTAAACGGATGAGTCGAGTTGTTATTGATATGCATAACATGTTAAATGGATGAGTCGAGTTGTTATGGATATGCATAACATGTGATAACGGATGAGTCGAGATGCTATGGTTATACATGAGATGTTAAACGAATGAGTCGAGATGCTATGGTTATACATGAGATGTTAAACGAATGAGTCGAGATGATCATATTAACCTAGTTAAAGTGCTAGCTATCACACATGAAAGGAGGTGGACCCCAACACCCTGGCAAAATCTTGGTTTAGGTCCCAAAATCAACCATCCTACCCCTCCTACCCTAATTGTTAAAATGACAAATTCAACCCTAATGGTATGTCTTCCTCAAATCCACAAGTAAAGTCTAAACCCTTGCAGTTGTCTACTAAAGCCATCTTACCACTCTCAAAACATTCCCAATGCTTACCATCAAACGCATCTCGAAACCTCAATGCACCAAACACTTCCTGCCAAAACTTCCCACCAAACACTTCCCGCCAAAACTTCCCACCAAAATATTGGCACCAAAACTTCCCACCAAAAGCTCTATTTTTACCATATATAACAGTTAGCAGATCTGCTCTTATCCTCACAAACACATTATATACACTCTTATCCTCACAACCACTCGATCAACCTCACAACCTCTTATCTTCACACCAATTTCAAAACCTGAGATGCATAGAAATAATCCTTTTATGTGTTCTTGTGGAAGAGGATATATAAAACTAAGAACATCACATCAAGAAGATACCTTTGGATTGCCTTATTATGCATGTCCTCTTTCGAAGGTGAACAATCATACATTTCTTATTTACGTAAATATACAAATAATTGGGTTGTTAAAAAGAAATTTCTTATAATTTCCTTATTATGTAACAGCCAAGAAAAAAAGATCATGGATGTGGATATTTTATGTGGAAGAGTGAATTTGATGACCGGTTAAGATTAATCTTTTCTTCAACATCTCAAGGTTCTGGATCTGCACCAACAAAGTGCTCAAACTGTAATGCCAAAGATCTTAGGATAAACATGCTGGAATCAAAAATACAGGTGCTAGAGACAAGAGTAAGGATGCTTGAGGCAAAACTTGAAATGGCAAGGAATCCCGACGACCACGCATTTCATTCGGGTGCAATACTCCGTGAGCTGTTAGATGACATGGAAAATCTTCGTGTGTAGTAGTGTTGTTCTTGTTTAATGTGTTGGTGTTGTTGTTGTTGTTTAATGTATTATATTGTTGTTGTTTAATGTATTTATTGTTGTTGTTTAATGTAACTTTTCGATCACTCTGCTTGCAGCATCTTTTTTCGATATATCATTGTAGTTTAAAGCAGTGCTCGAAACACAACCCTTGTCTCAAAGACCATTGGGCCTTTTCTCTTTTAGTTGCATTAGTGTAATATTTCAAGACAACACCACTCATTCTAAAGACTGGAACTGAAGGAACAATATCACAATTAACAAACACGAAGGTAAACCTTTTATTCAAAAAACGCAAGAGTTCTCAACCACATACATTTCATACAGACTCAAACGAAACAACTTGACAAGCAAACGAAACAACTCGACAAGCAAACGAAACACACGACATAGACCATAACAAACATCGACCATTCATTTCTTTTTGCTGCTACTTCCCACTTTGCTAGAACCTACACCACCTTTTCCCTCCCTTGCGTTCTTTTGCTTGATGAAATGTTCAAACAAAGCTTCAAGATTTGTTATCCTATTTCCCAGTTCATCAAGTTTTGATAACGTGCTTTCAGCTTCACCGTCCAACATCTCTCTGTAGTATGGCTTTTTCCTCAACCATTCCAGAATAACATCTCTCATCCACGGGCTAATGTTCTTATAAGAACCATATTCATCAATAATTTCTACGCCATATGTATTAAGAACTTCATCAAAGAGATGCAGCGATGATAAAACCTTTGACCACTCCTCTTCCGGCGTGTAACTAGCCATTGTTATGTGTGTTTTGTGAGAATTGACGATTGGGTTATGTGTGTTTTGCCGAGTTGAGGATGATTGGTTATATATAAGTAAAAAATTGGCGGGATAAAGTTGCAATGAGGCGGAAAAAAAATACCTACGACATGTCGTCGGTACCAAACTGGCGAGAAAAAATGCCGCCCAATTATTCGCTATTATTTACAAGCGGGGGAAGACCAAATTTGACCTAAATACCTCCCGACGACATGTCGTCGGCATCTAAAGGCTAATTATAACATTTAACACTAATCAAACGCTAATATCGTTAATTTTTTTATTTAATATGGTCCCGACGACATGTCGTCTGTACTAACTTGGCGTGGGAAATTCCCGCCCAATTATTCGCAATTATTGAGAGGCGGGGGAAAAGTCCAGTTTGACCAATATGGTACCGACGACATGTCATCGGGATTTTACCAACCCAAAAATTCAACGCACGCTGGTTTCGGTCAAACGTGTTTTTTGTTGTTTAGCTTAATATGCCGACGCTGGTTTCGGTCAAACATTCTGTCGTCGGGGTGTGCTTCGTCGCCCGTTCTCCTAATTCTTGTAGTGAGTACATCCATAGTCACTATACGGATATTTGATGTGCGATTATTGTCTCTAGCATTGAACGGATTTGCATTTTCAGAGTTTTGTATGTTATCAAGGCAAAAGTTCAATATAGATCTCATATTTGTCATATATCCAATGAAACAATTCTAACCATTCATTTTTTTGATCAAAACAAAAAATATAAACTTTCATCTTTTTTTTTTTTTTTAAATTAAATATCTCGCAAACCGTTAATCGTTGAGCCAAAAAAATCATACAACCGCGACGAGAATTAAATTATCTTTATATAGATATGCATTATTATATACTTTCGACGAATTTTTTTTGCAAAACTTTCGCTCAGAAAAATCACATGTGATTTGTAAAAATCACATGTGATTTGTACGAATCACATGTGATTTTTACAAATGGAAAATGATAGAGAGACCTAAATATATACCTAATTTCATGCCTAAACTTATGTGGCATGATCCTGTTGGTTTGTGAAAAAGTGGGTCCTTTTGCTGCAGCCAATAGGATGATGACACATAAGTTTAGTCATGAATTTAGTCATATATTTTAGGCCTCCAAATCACCCCTCTTTACAAATCATATGTGATTTTCTGGGCGAAAATTAAAAAAAAAAAAAAAAAAAAAAAAAAAAAAAAAAAAAAAAAAAAAAAAAAAGTTCGTCGAAAGTATAGAAAAATGCATATCTATAGATAGATAATTTAATTCTCGTCGCGATGTTGTATTTTTTGTAGCTTGAAGATTTATCGTTTGCAAGATATATTGTTTTAAAAAAAGGGTGAAAAATGGTTTTTTATTAATTTAGATGAAAAATTTATGACTAAGATTGGTTATTTTGATTTATGACAAATATGAGATCTATATTGATCTCAACTCATGTTATCGTAACACTGAATTTGTGAGAGTTATGCTTGCAATTTGACCAATCCACGAGGATGATTTTTGTAATGTACTTTCATTTTTCTTATCTTTTTTTTTTTGAACTGTAAATTTCATTAAAAACCAAAACGAGCGACCCCAAAATCAGGGTCCCCAGAACAGAACAACACTACTTACATGAAACTAAATTTACACCAGTTCTCCTAGGACATCGACTTTAACCTACCTCTATTAGAAAACCATAAAAAGCCGACAACCTTAACCTCGCTCAGAATTTCGCTAGCACGCACCACCTTGTTTGAGAACCGAAGCTCGTTCCTCGCCTTCCACAGAGACCAATAGCCAATCAAAATCAGACCTTGGAACACCTCTTTAGCTAAGCCCTTTAAACCCGCGAAATTATGAAACTCGAGCAGGTCACCAAACGAAAAGGCATAAATATTAGGAACCTTGCACCACTGGCTAATACCCTGCCACAGGACCGAAGCCACCAAACAAGAGGTGAAAATATGATCCACCGACTCGTCACCATACCCACAGATCTGGCATCTAAGATCCGCGACCGGAACATGCCTCTTCAACAAGGAAACAGATGTCGGAATCCCACCTAAAGCCGCCCGCCAAGCAAACACATTGCACTTAATAGGAATCCACTTACACCAATTCAGCACAAAATTGTTACTTGCGTCAATCCCGGATAACAGGAACTTCTTAACTTCAGCCACCGAAAATATCCCATCAGAATTACCAAGCCAATGCCACCTATCCGAACGACTAGACAACGCAATAGACGACTCAGCAAATAAACTATTTAATAGATCCAGTTGAGCCTTCTCCTCTGGCTCATTCAGCCGACGAATCCACTTCCAGCTAACCGAAACATACCCCCCACCCCCCCCGAATCAATCAGCCGCTCCTTCACTTTACATTTCTTAAATTTCTCCAGCCTAAAAAGGCCAGGAGCCAAATCTTTAAGCGACAAGTCCGACACCCAAGGATCAATCCAAAACGCAATATCCGAGCCATCACCAACTATCCCTTTGAACATCCTCCGAATGGGGACTCCTTCAACCACCGTATTAGTCAGTGACTTAACAATGGCTCGCCAAACACCACTGCTATTACTACTAGCAGGGATGAAATCCCAATTCCTATTACTAACGTGAATAGCCTCTATAACATTTTTCCATAGACTATTTTTTTCATTCTTGTACCTCCATCCCCATTTAGCAAGAAGAGCCGAATTCGTCGTATGAAGTTTACACAAACCCAGACCCCCTTTTTCCTTTGGCAACGCCACCTTATCCCACGCAACCCAATGCATTTTTCTATTCGAAATAGACCCTCCCCACAGAAATCTTCTAATGTAAGACTCCAAGTCGTCAATAACTCTCCTAGGCGCTTTGTAAAGAGAAAAATAAAAATTAGGGAGACACTCCATCACCGATTTGATGAGCGTTAACCTGCCCCCGATCGATAAAGAGGATGCCTTATATTTCGAAAGACGTTTTTCAAAAACCTCGTATACTATCCTCCAACTGTTCACGCGGTTCATATTTGCCCCGACCATAAGACCTAAATAACTAAAAGGAAGTGCCCCCACTTTACACCCAACCATATTCGCCTTCTCCTCCACCTCCACCGAGTTGACTCCGAGACCGAAAATATTAGATTTCTCCAAATTTATATTCAGACCAGAACATAAATGAAAACACCGCAAAATCCTAACCACATTCAGGATGTTTACTTTCGACCACTCGCCCAGAATCACCGCATCATCCGCGTAAAAAAGATGGGATAAAACGACACCCCTATACGGAAACCGAATACCTTCAACCGTCCCAACACTCCGAGCTTTCTCAATCATACACGAAAGCCCTTCCATCACAAGAATGAACAAAAAAGGGGAAATCGGATCGCCCTGTCTCATTCCTTTACTACATTGAAACTCGAACGTAGGAGAACCATTAACAAGCACCGAGGACCTCGCCGATCGCAAAATCCCCATAATCCACCTACACCACACCTCCGGGAATCCCATTTTCCTCATAATTTCGATAACAAACAACCAATTGACGTTATCATAAGCCTTTTCAAAATCGATCTTGAACATAAAACCTGTTTCTTCGCTCTCTTACACCAAGACACGACTTCATTAACAATAAGAGGCCCATCGAGGATGGACTTATCATTAACAAAAGCGAACTGAGAATCTGAAATCACCAACCCCACCACCCGTTTAAGCCTATCCGCAAGCGCCTTCGAAATCGATTTACTAATAACCCCGACCAGGGTAATGGGGCGATAATCATTTAGAAGCACCGGATCCTTAACTTTTGGAATGAGAGTGATAAAAGACGTGCCACTCCCCCGACTGATCTCACCGGACTCAAAGAAAAAATAAAAAAAATTCTTAAAGTCGGGCTCGAACAGCGACCAAAAGTGTTTGATGAATTTAAAGCATAAGCCGTCAGGGCCCGGAGCCCTATCATCCCCACAACTGAAAACCGCCCTCTTAATCTCATCCAGAGTGAAAGGCTGGACCAACGAGTCCCTGTCGATATCCGAAAGCCTCTTAATGTTCTCACACTCTAAACTCGGCCGACGCTCATGCTCTTCCATGAACCTGTTCCTATAAAATTTTAAAATTTCTCTTTTAATAAAATTTGGCTTCTCGACCCAATTCCCATTAATGTTGAGACCTGGAATAAAATTTGACGCAATTCTGTTATTAATCAAACCGTGAAAATATTTGGAGTTCTCATCACCGTCAACCGCCCATCTAGATCTTGATCTCTGCTTGAGGTCCAAGCATTTTCTAATCCCAACCGATCTTAAAACCTTTTTACACTCCCCCATAGTCCAAACCTCATCTTCCTCAAGTTCCCTGCTTTCCAAAGCACTTTCAAGCTCTTCCAACTCAGCTAAGGCCGCCGCCTCTTCCTCTCCTTCTTTTTTAATCATCTCATCTCTCCACAGTTTCAGCCGACCTTTAATATGCGCAAACTTAAGAGTGAGAACCGTATCCAGAGAGCCATTGTCAGAATACGAATCCACGCCTCACGCACAACTTCCTCAAAACCCGGTTTGGAAAACCAGGAGTTAAAAATCCTAAAAGGACGAGGCCCAAAATTCAGAGACTTAATGTTTAATATCAACGGTCAGTGATCCGAGTGAGGACCAGAGATGACTCTCAAACAAGCTTCGGGCCATTTGTCAAACAGAATAGGGCACACCAGCATCCTATCCAATTTACTCAATTTCCTTCCATTGTCTCTAATACACGTAAATTGCCTTCCCTTCAAGCTAAACTCCTTTAACCCCGTATTATGGATGAACTCATTAAACGCCCTAGCACAGCCCGCTTTAAACACCGAGTTCCTTCTTTCTTCCGGGAACCTGACTACATTAAAATCACCCACAATAAGCCACATGCCTTGATGCCTACTAACTACTCCTTCAATCTTGGACCACAGCAACGCTTTAGCCGAGGAACTCTGAGGGGCATAAACATTCATCACATTCATTATCTCACCGCTACCCTTTAACTTGCCTCTAACCAGAAGAAAATTCGCATCTTTAAGACTTTCCATCGCCTCGAAAACTAATGGATCCCACATACTCACCACTCCACCCGCACTACCCAACGAACCCACAAAATCCATCCCAAATCTTCTACCCCCCAGAACGATCTCAGATCTGCCTCACAGACCACATATTGTTTTGATTCTTGAAGAGCCACAAAATTAATACCTTCCTTCTTCCTAACATTACCAACCCAAGGACCTTTCACCAAACCCCCAATACCTCTAACATTAAAAGATAAAACATTCATGGGGAAACCACATTAATACCTTCGGATACCACCGCCTCTCTAACCAAATCCAAGTGATCAGCCAAAAGACCGCCAACCATCTCTCCAACATCCACCGTAGCCTCCACTTCCTTAGCCACAAAGATGCCCACTCCAACTTCCCCTTCATCCACTTGATCCGTAGCCTGAGCCGACCCCGACATAAAACCATTACCGCCGCTTTCTTCATTTGCTCTAACATTGAGATCAAATTCATCAACATTGACCACTCCATCTACCCTATTATCCCCAGAGTCTAAAGACTCCTCCTGGGTCGAAGATTCATTATTAATACCAAGAAGTCTGTTTAAATCAAATGGGTCATCTAAATCTCTCCTAGATCTTTTTTTGGGCCTGACTCTCTCATCACTAAGACAACTTTTGGGCTTATGTTTAGATCTCAAGGGCCCAATTTTATTTTTCTTTTTGACACCCTGACCCACCGACGCAAAATAATAAATATTATTACTCTCCACTTCAGCAGCCTTGGACAAAGAGCCCATGCATGCATGGGACTGATGCGATTCCCCAACACAATTCTGATCGCCGCAATCATTCAATGCATCCTCTTCCCGAAATTCACCTTCTTCTAAGTTATCCTCCGACCTCTCATTTTCCACCTTTCCGGCTTCCTCCCCCATCCCCGTCCGATATTCCGGCGACCATTTCTCATCCTGCTCCATAGCAGGAAATGAAGCATTCTCCACTCCATCCTTTACCACTCCGGTGCACTCCGGATCCCAATCTCTAGGATCTTCGATCACCCAAACCTTGAAAGCCTTGTCTCTACATCTCAGGTTAACATAATCGGAAATGGCGTCTCCTTCTCCCACCAATACTCCTACACAAACTACCGAGATATTCCCGTCGTCCAGACTAGCTTGGGATGCATGAACGCCCTTCCCAAACTTACCACCAATACTATCAAACACATCATTCACCGCGAGATTGAGAGGCACTCCATGAATCTTGAGCCACGCAATCCGTTCAAATGATAACGACTGGCCCTCCCACATGTCTAACACAGAGAACCACTTAGACCAAACTTCGACCCGTAATAGAAAATCCGCCGCCTCATCACATTTAGCGAATTTGAGCATAAGAGACAGCCCTCCGATGTAAATGATCTCGTCACCCGCAAAACCAATTTCCCCCATAGCCCTATCCAGGGCAACGAGCGTCCTAACATCAGCCACCCTTCCAACCAAAGCTTTCCCAAAAACCTCCGAGAAGGCGGACGTATTCTCTCGGACATTGAACGTCTTAACAGAGTGTCTATCCACATGGAATTCACTGCTCCTAGACTTACCGTCGAGAGCATCTCTGAACGACAAGCCACCGACCGGATGAAACACCTTAGCAGTTTTCACATGCTGCTTATTCAGAAATTCTTCCTTCTTCTCAATACTCCTTTTAGGTCTCACCTCTGTTTCCCACATCCCAGTATTTTCAGCAGCGAACTTCGCAATGTTGACCTTCAACCTGCACGAACCCATTTTTATGCCGTTCAATCTCTTCTCCAAATCAAGCACGTTCCTCACCCGTCTAAACGACACAAAACCAAACCTATTCCATTACTTGTCCCTTTTCCTTGCGATATATGTTCCCACGATTTCCCCATAATCCCCGAGAACACTCTTAACGTCCCAAGGGATACACCCGTTAGGAAGATTGGAGACGTAAAACTTCGTGACCTCCGAGTTACTCTCACCTTTATCTATTCGTCTTTTGTTGTTCCTCCGAGGTGGAACATCCTGCCAAACTTCCTCTTTCTCTATCATAGTGTGGGTCCTTTGGTAGATAAGTGATGAGGGCAAAATTGAAATCTCACTTCATCTTTGTTTGTTGGTGTTGGTGGTGGTTAGCTAAATCACCAAGAATGAAGAGTCATGTTCTCGTTGTCTACTTCTTCGGTTTTAATTAAAATAACGGTTGATGGTTAGGAATTCATAACAGCTTTTTGTCAAACTTTGAAATCTAGTATTATTAATTTTCGGTTAAGCATGACCATTTTGAAATTCAGTATTACTATTTCAATTTCAGTGAGTATGACCAAAAGACTCCTATGACAACTTCACACGTATAGACCATAACGGACAACATTTTCCTTAGCTTGGTTTACAATTAATCATCCGATATAAACTAGTCTAAAAGGCAAAACACGTGTAAAGTTTATTAGCATGGATACTTTTGATTAAATAACAGCATATATAACCAAAATATAATGACATGGATTCAACAATTTGTTAAAAAGTGACAATGGTATGTATTTTAATTTTATATATATATATAAACAAGTTGTGCATATTTTTTGTTTAGAAAGGCAACAAATTATATAACAAAACATACAAATAGAAGGCATCCCTCCCCAATTAAACAAACAAATTAAAAGGTGAGGGGACCCAAGAAACAAAAGAAAATTACAAAGGATCAAAAGTGCCCTCAAGGAAACTAGGATCTACACTAAACTTTCACATGAACACTTACAAAAGAAAATGAGATATACCTCACATACAAAACCTCACTCTAAACTTTCACATGAAGAGTTACAAAAGAAAATGAGATATACCTCACATACAAAACCTCACTCACTATTGTTGTAACACTTCATGGTAAAGTTTTGGCAAATGGCGCAGAAAAGTATTCAAGTTATAATTTATTTCCAGTCGATATATATATTTATTTTTTTTAATAAAAAGAAAGATAATTGTTTTTGTTTCTTCTGTTTGAAAATTTTCAAAAAGATAGATAATTGTTTTTCTTTCTCTTGTTTGAAAATTTTTCATTTAAATATTTAACGATTATTCATTAAGTTTCACATTTCAATTCTATCGTCATCGTTACCACTAATCACCGTCGCTACCACCAAGCCCACCGACCACTGCCACCACCACTGACCCTGCCCACCAACCGTCACCGCCACCACCAACCCCACCCACCACCACCACCATGGTGGTGATGGCGGCGGTGAATTAGGTTGATAATAACGACGATGTCGGTTAGGGGTGATAGTGGTTAGTGGTGGTGGGTGGGGTCGGTGGTGGTGTCAGGATGGTTGGTGGTGGTATTGGTGGTGGTTGCCGGTTGGTAGTTGGTAGTGGTGGGTGGGTTGGTGATACCATCGGTGGTGGACATGAGATGTCAAAATTAACGAATGATCGAAAATAAATATGTTGCAAATTACAAATATATAAAAAAATTTGTTTCATGATTATTCACGTATGATGCAACATATGCATATAGAGATCTGATTGACGTATTTTGTATCTTTTGTATCCGATTTATATGTATTTTCACCAAAAATTAATTCTTTTGATGTAAACTATAACGCTGGACTAATAATATTATTTTTGTATAGAACTTTTGATCATTAGATCGAAACTTATGTGAATCAAGATCAATATGTCAAAATTAGGCTTGAGCGTGCTTCACTAGAAGGAAAACAAATGACATTGAAGAAGGTGTCACGAGTAATGAAAGAATATACTTAATAATATTAATTTCTAAACTAATTAATTTAGATGTACCGAAAATATAAAAAAAAAACTGGTCGGTTTGACTGCCACAAACTAAATAATGCAAAGGTCCTTTCACTTTCTAAAATGTTACAAACGCCCCCTTTGAATAATAGGAAAAGTTATCTAACTACAATTCTTTCTTACTCCCGCACCTTACTTGGATGGCCAGTCTTTTTACTTTCTCTTGAGCACAAGAACTATCGCCGGTTGGTTCGCCCAACGTCACTCTTTCGATTGGGACTTTGCAACTATTCTTCCCTAAGCAAGCCTGTTTCAATGTATTGTAACGCATCAATACTAGTCCTAGCTAAATGTTGTGCATAGTGTTGTGTACGTGATGATATGAGATATAGTGGTTTTACCTTTTCGACTACTTTCTTGGCATTGGGAGCTTGACATGTTCCTTGCATATACGAACCACACGAGCCCCAAGGATTTCCATAGCCCACGAATTGAATTTCCTTAATGATTTTTTGAGCGTCGTCACAAATAAGATTTGCTTCGGCCTTAGGTTTGTCCACAATAGACTTGAGAACATCTCCCTCTATCCGCCAATTGTTAAGATTTGGTGGATAGTCTTCAAACATATAGCTACATATGACGTCTCGATTGACGGTGTTGATCACAACACCATCTATGTTTCCGCTACTCTCCTCATACACAACCAAAAGGTTATTTCTTGGTTTTAGATAGGCTCTTGGGATATGATACCTAAATGCAAATATATGTTACATGTCAGAAAAAAACAAAGTTATAGTGAATATTAGCAATACTTTGAAACACTGTAATGCTTACTCGGTTTGAGAAGGAGCTCCTAGAGGCGAACGGTAGTTTTCCCAGTAACGACCCAGGTTGTGACCATTAACCCAAACTACTCCTTTGCCCATTCTCTCCATCTTGATTGCTACCGGATTCTTTCCTTCTGGGGCATGAAAATTCGTCTACAACATGAAACTCGTTCAAAACATGAAATCGACAAATATATGTGACAAGATGGGAGGCTCAAGTAGATTTAAAAAGCAGGTCAAAACTTTTTCAAATAACATATTGAGTTAGATTAGTTAAGGTAATGATCTTAGTTTTGTAATAAAACATTTAGGAAGTATTGAGCTGTTTAAATCACTTTGGGTGATTGTAGACGCATTTGATCAGTTACATTTTAGCTAAGATTTAAATTTTAAGAGATGCAACCTAAATCAACTCATTATTAGATAGACTGATGAATTGATCGACATTGCCACCTTAACGCAAAAAACAACAACAAAAATATGAATCCTGATTTGTTACCTTGTACCATGTAATAGGTGTTCCTGGTCCGCCAGCTGGGGCCCACTTGACTTTTTTCGATCCTTCTTCCGTGAATAATCGAAGGGATTCTCCCTCGATGCCAACCTAGATATACATAAGTTTTGGTACCCTCTTAATTGCATTTTGTTCTCTTCTTTACAGAAAAACATGAATGTATAGTATATACCTTATGCCCCCATTGGTTAAGTGAGATATCCAGAGAACCACTGCTCATACCCTGTAGCATAACAGCTCGGATACCTGAAAACCTCTTCTCCATATACGCTCCACTATTCTTCACACGAGGAAACGAAAGGCGACGGAAAAAATGTTGATAATTAGTCTTGTTAACAACATATAATGCGAATGATGGTCACTAGTGACACTAAAAACATATGCTGCGAAGAATGTGGGATTACAACATGTAGAAATGATGGTCCTTATTTAGGCAGTATCAATATCATTCACTATATGCCACAACTAATTTCATAAATCATGTTGACAACATATGTTATATAAATATATAGTGCTTATTCATCTCATAAAAAATTAGAAATATCATTAATTTCTTCAACATATGTCATGGATAAATTTCACTAATCCTTATAGAACATATGTCATGATCTACATGAAACTTTGTGTCATTTTATTAAGAGTTTACCGGTAGTCCCACGGTCATTGCCAAGATCGATATATGATTGATTCCGGTCTTCAAACTCACTGGTTTAGTGAACGCAAATGACTTTTCAATGAAGCTCCCGTGTCCAAACCCTGAACCAATTTTCTTGATTGTCAGTGGTAATATATACAAAAAGGTAACGTTTTGTTGTGAATGAATCTCACCTATATATTGACCGTTAACAAATGTCAATAATGCATCTCCGAGACTTTGTATTTGAATAACTGGCAAGATATCTGGTCGCATAGGTAGATCATCTTGATCAAGATTTAAGCTACAAAAAAGTTGGAAAACATACGAGGGAGTGAACATCTATCTAACCAGGAATAATACGGGGACTAAATGAGTTCGCTTAACTAATTTTGACTGCACAAAAGCGTATGTGTTACCTGGTACTATACCACATATAATCTGTGGTATCTTTGGTCATTGAAGTGAGTTCTAATGGCGATTTACTTTGAACAGGTAAATCGTGAAATGTTGGAATGGGTTCATGGTAGCTTTCCCATTTGAAATTGTTGGCTCTTTTTGAAGGTACAAAGTTTCTTGAGTTATGTTGTGAGATGATCTGTCCTTTTTATTCATACAAGAACATTAGTCACACCATTTGATGTCATCCTATCATAGAATTTCAGGAAGAGTAAGAGGAAAGAAACTCACAAGTTCTGTACTATAAACAAAGTTCTTGCAATCAGGAAGGATGCTAACTGATCGTCGGGGGAGGAAATAACTTTTCCCCCTAAAGTCGACGGTTCTATGAATTTTCTTGTGCCGGTTGCTCAAAAAAGCCGCACAAAGGTTGCTTTCAGGTTTCTCATAAGTAACGATCTGAGAAACTCATCAGTAAGGATCAGTGGACTTTAAAAAGGGGTTATATATGAAGCTCGTTGATTATTTTTGTAAAATCTTTTTTAGTATTGTTTAGTTAAGAGAAACGCTTACTTGGACAAATTGGTTAACATCTTGGACTTTACGAGTGCCTAAAAGAAATGGCTTCTTTATCAATCTCAAAGTCTTATGAAGGTCTCTAAGGTGACTCCATTTGGGATCTCTTATCAAACCTAACATAAATAAGTTATGACTAAATAACCTAAAGTAACTTTATAAATTTAAGAACAAGTTACATGTTTTGTTCAAAGATAAAAGTGAATTACAAGATAGAAGATGCAATGATCTTGGAATGCTCACCAAATTCGTCAAGGGGAGCTTCATCGTAGTAGCGAGTAGTCACAAAAGACGAGCTTGTTCTTCCAAAGTTGGTTCCGCCATGATACTAATTGGATTATAAGACTAAAAGGTTATGTAACATATTTCTCTCTATTCAAAACAATAGTTGTTTAAAAGGTGAGTTTATACCATATAGTAATTAGTCATGCTTCCATTATTCATAAAGAACCGAGCAACAGAGAATGAGATATCTTCTGCTGCTCTTTGAGAAGGTGGATCTCCAAAAACCCGATATCTTCAATCGAAACAAACAATAGCACAATATTCAATCACGCCCCAAAGTGGAAATAAGTAGAACTAATACGAGTAGTATTGATTATCAAAAATATCCAAAGCTTACTGAGCAGTCCAATTTTCAGTCCATAATGAAGGCTTATCAGGGCTGTTTGGGCCACCAAAGGTATCTGCACAATGCCTTCCATTGCATGTACTTATCTAGGCACAAAATCACAAACTATAGAGTTAACAAATTATAATCCTATCGTAAGTATCTAAAATTTAATTGTTACCAATCTACCTAAGAAAACTATGTTACACTTACATAAAGTGATGACTTAATAGTTAATTCAGGGGTCATCATAGAGACTTGTTTAAGCTAGCATAGAACTTACCACATTTGCGGGTGCATCTTTTTGCTTGCACATTATCCACGGAATATCAGGATACAACCCTGTCGCTGTATCTGCTGCCCATTTGACATACTGTATACCTTTTTCTCTATATGATTCTTGAACATGGTTATATTCATTTTCGACCTACGATGCACCACAGAAGAAAACTGAAACAAATTCTCTCGATTTCAAGCACAAAAATGATTTATACACGTAACTGTCAAAGATGACAATTGTATGACATACCTGTGCAAGAATAATAGGGCCTCCTTGAGGTGCAAATAACTTCTCGGCCTTCATCATGTTTATTATCAATTCAATGTATCTTTTCATATGAGTCTGCAGAATCAACATAATTTTTGGTTAATGATTCATGTTACATGGATACCTTCATTCACATCATGAACACAATATTCACACTCTCAACATGTAATAGCAGAAATGATAAGAGTTTACTGACCATGTATGGTTCGTTATATGAGCGAAATATGATGCCAGGGACATCTCTTAACCAAAATGGCAGCCCTCTAGATAATTGTTTCTCAAAATGTAAGTACAAATTTCATAAAATGAATGTGAACGTATGATTTTACTAATTGACACAAAAATAATATTACCCAAGATTCCATTCTGCCTGAATGAAGGGTCCAAGTCGTAGGATTACATACATTTTATGTTCCGCAATCAATTTAATGAACTTAACCAAGTCATAATTTCCTGTAAAGTTATACTAACAACAAGAAATGAAATAAAATCAGTTTCCAAAACAAAATATCATTTAAAAGAAAAAATAATTATCATTAAATATGAAAACAAATTAAAATAACCTGGCCTTGAACAGGTTCATGGACGTTCCAAAAAACATAAGTTTCAATGGTATTTAATCCACCTTCTTTTGCCATCCTTATTATATCCGGCCACATCTAATGATTTAAAAAAATTCCCAAGTTTTAAGTACGTAGAATAAATAATCGAGCACCTATAATTCAAATTCAAATTCAAATTCAAATATGGTATACCTCAGGAGTGCTTCGTGGATAATGTACAGAACCCGAAAATATAAGTATCGGGTTCCCATTAACAACAACGGACCTGGCGTTGTATGTCACAGGTCCGGGAGTGTATTCATTCTCATCAATATTGGAAGAAACAAGTACCACCAAGGTGGTGATCAATATATGTAAAAAGCCCGAACGGCTTTTCATGTCCATTTCTTTAAAACAATTAGCCTTCTTGATGATAACTTCAAGTATCGGATGATCGGCCAACGAGGTTTTTAGGATGTTAGAAATAAGAGGTTTTTAGGATGAAGAAAATATAAATGGGACATGTTGCATGTCCTTAGGATTAAGGTAGAAAGTGTGCAAATTGAATAGTTTGAATCATTACACGATTTTGTCATATGAGAGACAAATGCGGTAATTACAAGGCTTAGGTTATGTTTAGATGTAATGGTTGAGATTTGAGATTTTCACTTCCTTTATTTTTGCATACGACTTGCTATATTTATGTAACCTCATGCATCAATTTGTTAAAAAGTATTCTGTATTTGTTGAGTCCAAATCGAAATATGCGTGATGTACGTAAAATCCTCATTTAGATCATAACAAGAAAGTTCGGATTTGATGGTAGTGACAAAGGACTCTGATGTCATAACTAAATTTTTGTTGTTTGATTTGAATGTGTGTTTTTTTTTACTAGTAGTAAAATGATCAAATAAAATGTAAATATGTCACATCGATTTGTAGTTATGTATTAAGCACATAACGTTTTTGTCATACGATATACTATTAACTATTTCGGGGTTGGCCTTTTAAGTTTTAACCATTAACAATCGACTAAAACTTATGACTGGATAATTGAAAAGTATTTGTCAAAGCCTTGCCATATCTTTTTACATTTTATGTTTACACATTCTTACACAAAATATAACACGTGTTTTGTACTCATAATCTTTCTTCATATAAAATGTCACTGTTTTCACATGTTTTTTTTTTGAACAACAATTTGATTAAAAACTAGCAAGGAGCTAGAAACACATAGTTACAAAGTGGAGAATAGAGTGTTACAAGGATTGCAAAACCACTCTATCCAATTAAGGGAACAATTCTTAAGTCTGCTAGAAATCCAAGTGTAAGAGTAATGTTTGATGTCGTTGAGGATTGGTTCCTTATTCGGATGCTTGGAAGCAAAGACCAATTCATTTCTTGCACGCCAAAGGAACCAGAGGGTTGTGTGAATCACTGCATTAAAACAGCCTATCAGGTTGGGTGTGAGATGAACATGATCAACAAGGGAGAACAATTCATTGATGGTTGAGAAGTTAGCATTGGAGAGATTCCACCATCTTAAGACGTCTAACCAAACTTGTTTTGCAATGCGGCAGTGAATGAATAGGTGTTCTTCCGTCTCTAAATCATCATCACAAAGAGGGCAACGAACCGAGTGAAGGTCAATACCTCTCAAGTCAAGGTTGATTTTTGTCGGGAGTCTCCCTTTGGCGATCCTCCAAGAAGCTATATTGACTTTGATAGGAACTAACTTGTTCCATCTTGGATGATTTTGATCCAAAGCGATAGTTGTATTAGTAATGTGAGTCCTCAAACCTTTGACCGAAAAGCTTCTGTACCAAGTTCTACATTGAGAACAAGAATTGTACCAAGTTTTCACATGTTAGAATTGTATAACTAGGAGAACAAGAAGAAAAAAAAATATCAAATATGAAAAAATATCATTTCTCATTAACATATGCTATTTGTACCAAGTTCTACATTGAGGTAAAAGGACTGTAACTTTGAATCATCAAACAGATTGCAACTTTTTGTATAAAAAAAAGTCCATCTATAATCAGGACTGCTGTAAACCCTATAGGTCAAGCTTTATCATTCATCGTTATTTATATGATTATAAAGGTATCATAATCCTAATAAACCGTAAGCCACAACCAGGCTTGGGCCTCTAATCTATCTTCTAATACTCTCCCGCAATCCGAGCAATTAAATCGCGAAAGATCAGATTGAAACTAAATAAACATTAAAAAAACTAAACTAATAGAAAAACATTATGGCAATAAAAGCGATAATTTGTTTATGAAGAAATCCGACAGCAAGCGGAAGCAAAAGTAAATAACAAATTTGTTGATGAAAACATCCGACAACAAGCGGAGATTAATCTTCATCGTGCAGCATTAACATCAACACTAAAAGTAAAGAAACAAAAGCAAAGTGTAGGATTTTTTTAAATTTTTTTTTTGCAACAGTGGCTACCGGCAGCTCATGGCGACGTGTTATGCGGCCGACGAAGGTGTTTTGCGCGGGTTATTGTGCATAATTGAAAAACGAAGAGAAAGGCGTTGACAACGTCAGTTAACTCTAATCGGTTAAAAAGTAACGGCCAAAATATGTGTGTAAGGTTTTGGACGAAAATTGCAAATTTTCTTTTAATTGAGAAGAGATAATTAGAGTCGGCTAGAGTTTGACGGGGTGTCATAGAGGCAGCGGCTCATGGCGGCCAACTATGTTTTAGGATCAGACTTGCTCATAATACCATGTTAAATAATGAAAACCTCGTATGTCAAGCTTTATCACTCATCGTTATTTATAGGATTACAAAAATACCATGACCTTAATAGACCTTAAACCACAACCCTTCTCGGGCCTTTTATCTATCTTCTAATATTATCGTTGTAATTCAGTCAGGTATCATTGGGGAAAAAGGAAGAACAAAAAAGCTATGCCTACTCAAATTGAATGAAATGGTTGGAAAAAAAGTTCCACATGACCACATTTATTCACTTATTTGGGGTAGGCCCAATAAATAACAGGTTTATAGCTATTGGGCTACACCAGGGTGATACAATTCTTGTACCTCACTAAAATGTCCCGTTTCCCTTAGAGCACTCACAACCCTAACACAGGGTTAAACTTTAACACACTGCCACGTCAGCTTTAACCCTTTCACCTTTAACTAAAAAAAACACCTTCAACCATAAATCACCTTAACTCACCTTTAAATCAAATATTTTCAAATTCAACCCCTAAACTTATAATAATACTTCATTTTTTAAAAACATAACATTCATTAAAAAACATACTACATTACATACTTAATAAAAAAAAAATACAACGAAATTAAAAATAAAATAAAATGATAACGAAATAAATAATTATTCATCGTCTTCGGAATATTCTTGTTGTTGATGTTGATGTTGAAGGTGGTTCTGCCAAAGATGCTCCATAAGGTCTCGTTGGAGTTAAGTATGCGTTTCTCTGTCGCGTATTTCTTTTGCCCTTCGACGTTGGACATCGCATCTGTCGACCCACATGTCTCTCCTCATACGTGCTGACGGATCCACCCACATATCGTTAAACTCACGTAGTGCAAACTTTTGATCTTTCAAAATCACATTATGCAAAATAATGCAACAATACATAATTCTACGTATCTTCACAAGTTTCATTTGACGTGCTGGTTGTTGTAGTATACCCCAACGTCCTTGAAGCACACTAAAAGCACGTTCGACATCCTTTCGTGTACTTTCTTGTTTCCTTTTAAAGTAATCATGTTTCTCGTCAGTTGTTGCCAAGAAGGATTTGACGAACGTAGCCCACTGTGGGTAAATTCCGTCAGCTAAGTAATACCCCTTTCCATACCTCGTTCCATTTACCATATAAGGTGCTGCACGAGCGACGTCATTAAGAATGTCGTCGAATAACGGAGAGTTATCCAAAACATTAATATCGTTATTCGCCCCTGCCATCCCAAAAAATGCATGCCAAATCCATAAATCTTGCGAAGCAACTACTTCAAGCATTATATGTGATGCGTGGTTTTGCGACCTTACAACAGGTTTTACCTCTCGAGGGATCTCAAGAGGCTTGCAATCCCCACCAGGCAGTGTACCTGACCGATGTAGTATAGTGTAGTGGCAAGTACCGGGGGATTGATCATTCTCTAGGGGAATAGTGTCGTTAGGATTGAAAAACTACTCTAGTAGGTCTAAGGGTGAGGGAAGATTCTTTTTGTATTTTTATATATTTTTATAAAAGCGAGTAAAATCTCGGGTTTGAAGGAGTGGGCGGAATTAGTTGCTAGTCAACTAACCCAAATAACTACAATTGCAAATAAAATAAAATAACTGAAAATGAAAAGGTTGTGGAACTTATATGGAGAGAAATGTGTTTACTTAGATTTCCTTACTCCCTAACTATCTTTTACCGGTTGATTAGTGTGTATTAATTGCGTGGATGACGGGTGTATTCCTTAATACCAATCGTGGAGTGGCGTACATACTTCCCCAACTCTACAAGCTCATACTTCACCCCTATGTCGAGCCGGCTAAGAAGCTCCTAACATGGGATCACTAGAATTCGCTCATGCATTAAATACAACCATAATAACCTTAGTACGCATTGGTTCATGTTTCTTAAGACGTTCAAGCAAGTTACCGTATAGGAGGTTAGCCAGTTTTCTTAAGCCTAACATCGATAAACAATCATCCAATACAATTAATAACACACCAATAACCAATAATCAATAGTTAGGTTTCATTAGATCTAAGCAAACACAAGATAAATCTAGCCTAGCATGTTAAATAAAAGACAAGAACAAGATATAATCAAACAACACATAGACAAATTGAATGATTAATTGATTACTTATCTTCAATTGAACATGGGAGATCCAAGGGTATAAAACCCTTAAAAATGGCAGAAAAATCGTCTTAGGGTTTCTCCTCACAAAGTTGCACACAATGGATAAAAATTGCAAAACTATATATAGAATTTAGGGGCTGACGGCGTCACGTTGTAGGAGGTGACGCCGTCACCTCGCCGCGGTTAGGGTTTCTTGATGGCCTTCTTGACGCCGTCCTTCTTTAATCCTCCAAAATCCGTTCTGGCCTATCAGGAGCTGACGCCGTCAAGGTTAAGGGTGACGCCGTCATTCTTTAATCCTGATGGCCATCTCTCTTTGTCTTAGCACGAGACGGCCTTGATCACCTTAAAGGGTGACGCTGTCAGACTTTCTTTGTAAAACTTTCTGGCGCGTCACGTGTATTTGTCATATCCACCTCTTTTGCCAAGCCGTGACGCCGTCAGGAGCAATCCTTGACGCCGTCACGTGTACTTTTCCAGCAGCTTTGGCATTTGGTCGAATTCTTCACTTTTATGCTCCAAAAACGTCCAAAATGCTTCCTTTTCCAGATTTCTTCTCCAAAGTACCTAAAATGACAAAAGGAACGATTTAGGGCAATATTTGATCAAATAAATATGATTTAGGGCTTAAATGACCCACTAAAAGCGGTACACTTTTCGCCTCATCAAATACCCTTACACTTGAGATTTGCTTGTCCTCAAGCAAATGCGCTTTTATTCTAATCAAAATACAAGTTAGGGGTCATTTAACGCTAATATAAAAGTAATTACAACAAATAGTCGTTCCACTTTAATCATAATAAGCACGGAGATTACAAACTAGCACCTCACAAGTAGTGTTTAGATACTCACATCTCTCAGGTGCCATAAAAGTATATCTCATAAATGAAAATGAATAATATCTCTCACTACCTGTCATAGCAAATAGATTACCATAGGCTTGGGAAAGGATCAAAAACCTCCTCCACTAGGCGTAAGCACCTAAGATAAACTATCAAAGAGGGCTTTTAAACGGGTTATAACGTTAGGTGTAGGGATATGATAAACACGGTTTTGTTGGATAAAGGATATTTTACTGGTGGCGATTTAAAGATCTTGATTAATTACATGTACATTATGGCGTTGCTAAGCCAAGACTAGACTCGACTTAAGCTAATGAAAGAAACAACAAAAAGATAAAATAAACATAAAATGAAACGGGATGGTAGTCCGTATGTTTTTTCTACTTTTTTTTTTTTTTTTTTTTTTTTTTTTTTTTTTTTTTTTTTTTTGCATACACTCTTGCCCTACCATCCAAAATAATACATCGCAGGGGGGTTGTATCCCCCTTACACTTGAACTTTTACATAACTTTACAATTACTATTCTATCGACTTGAATTAAGATAATCGAAACACTTGGAGTACTTTTAAAATATTTAGCACATATGGGGGTAATAATGTTGTTCTTCCCCATTACTCCATTACACTAGTACTTTACCCATGAATCCCAATCGTCCCAAAATAATATGTACAAGGATATGACTCGACTTAGCAACCATGTAATCAATTAGATAATTAACTAAGGGTTTAAACAAATGTTGTCACAATAATGCACTAAAGATGAGTGCACACAAGGTAGGCTAAGGCGATTTGGGTGTACATTTAAGTGGGGTGTAAACAAATTCTTACTTTAAGTAAAATGCTTAAAGTTAGAAACGAAAAAGTAGGCTCTGAGGGGTGTACTAGGGGTATCGTGTACTAAAAATGAGTACAACGCAAAAGGGTGTGGGAGAATTACTTGACTAATGTAGCCAATGTAATTATAACAAAAACACAGGTGTAAAACAATGGGTTAATCCTAATGCCTCTTATCATGTAGTAAATCTAACTACACGAATGTAGTCTCACTTGTGGCCTCGGAATGGTCCTAACGCAAGTTCTAGAATCTAAGTGCTACCGGTACACACATCATAGCATAAATGCTTTTCCTACCAATTTTAGGGGCGAACCTCACATATTTGGGGGTGGAAAATTTTTTAGTGGTACGGTTTTGTGCTAGTCATATAATTCCTATCCATGAGACGCTGATTAAGACCAAAGTTTCACTCCTATGTGTTGTAAAAAATTTTAAATTTGGCACTAAAATTGCCTTAACAGGTATTTCTCATTTTTATTACACATCTACCATTAAACAAACAAAAATCAAGTACAATTGTATTCTCTAAGGTATTGTACTTTTAACCCCCCCCCCCCTTACACTTAAGATGAACATTGTCCTCAATGTTCAAATAACAAGATGTAAAAGTAAATAAGGTAAAAGAATGAAATCAAATACTCCCCTGATTCGCTCGGTGGATAAAGGGGTAACATGGTTAGATCTTCTTCCAAGGTAATGTTGAAGCTTCAAGATTAAAGCAGCGCCAAAAGCTAGATTCCACAAACATCTCCTTGTCCAAAATAACCTGTTAAACCTGAGAAAACAAACAAGAAAACCTGCATAACATCGGCGGGATAAATCTGTATAAGGATATAATGCTTGTGGAATGATTATTTTGCAGATTCCTGGAGTTTATAAGTTAGAGATTTAATAAAAACTTTTTATGATTCCGGAAGAAAAACACAACTTTCAAAAAAAAAAAAATTCAGAAAACTGTTCCTGACGCCGTCAGAAGTGATCTGACAGATTTTTCATGTTAAGTTTCCGGAAAATTTCTGGAAGAACTCAATCCTTATTTCCTGGAAATCCTGCAAAATATCATTATGACTCGATACAAGCATTTGACTCAAACAATTACTAATATGTATGTTAATTTAATATTGTTATGATTCATGTTCATTTGTTCTAATAAACCGATTTGGATTTCCCTTACACTTATCTTTTGCAAAATACCTTTATATGTAGTTAAGACGAAGTTAAAAACAAGATAAAGCATTTTCACAATTTAGTTTCGAACATGAATCAATAATAATAAAAATTAAACATACATACGGAAGCAAATAAAATCAAACAAACAAATAAATAAACACACAAAGCAAATAAAGCTTGGGTTGCCTCCCAAGAAGCGCTTGTTTTTGTTCGAGTCACGAGTCTGACTCTACCCTTATTTAACGGAAATAGGGGAGGTTTTCCCTACACTTAGGATTAAGTGTGGGTGAAAGTAGCGATACACACCCTTAGGGTGGAAATATGCCACGTGAGGAAAGAGTGACGGGTGAATTATATGCTCAAAGGTGCGGGTTCCTATCATCATAACTTTACCTAATTCAATTGGGTTAGTGGGCGGATTAAGATTTTCTCCTAGAAAGGGATCATCTTCTATCAACTTCGAGAGACTCCAAGTTAAGAATCCACTTTGACCTAATAAACCCGGTTTAAACCCATAATGTTTCTTGTGATCAATCATAAATGGGTGATGTAAGTATGTAAGGTCATGGTTCACTCCTATGTTAGCTTCCTCTCTACAAGGCTTAGAGTCTAATACCTTCAGCGTAACACTACCCGGACTATATGGTTTGATGGGTGGATCGGGACCTAATTCAATTCCTAAATTTTCATCCAAGGATGGAAGATTAGGTAACGGTTTTGGTTGAGGCTCCGGCTCATCAAAACTAGGAACTTCCATAGGACTAAAAGAAAGGTTGTGATCACTAAAAGCATTCAAACCTATTTCTTCTAGTTGTGTTTGGTCCAAGGGCTCTACCTCTATTGGGGTTCCTATAGTCTCCTCAACTTCTTCCGGGTAAGTCACGGGCGGTGTGTGTGCCTCAAATGATGGTAGGACTTGTGAGGTACTTAGCGGGCTTATGTTACTAACCTCATCATTCCTTGTGTCAAGATCACCTATATCCTCATCATGGGTTTTGGTAGAATTTAAACCTAACATTTTCCCTAATATCTCAAGTGCTTCACTAGGCATCTCAACTTCTATATCCGAATCATAAGGATCATCCTCAATATTCTGACTGCTATATTCAAATTGCCCAAAAGATTCATCATGTGTTTCTTGAGATTCATCGTCATCGATCATAAAACTTAGGTCTTTTTTATCAATGTGATCATGCTCGGCTAGATCCTCCATCACATCAAGATCACCTAAGTGTTCACCCCGTATTATGGTAGTGCCTAACCATGACATGCAGCTAGGTGGCTCAACTCTAACCATCTCAGAATCTTGGTTTGACTCTAAGTCCATGTTCTTAGAAACTAGGTCTTTTTGCTCATACAAATCCACTAATTCGTTCCACTTATGGGTCATGGTTAGGAAGCTTTCCTCAAAATTCATCCAAAGGGTCTTACTAAAAGGAATTGATCCTGATAATGATCGTCTAATAGAAATCACACATGCATAGAATTCATTAAACCCATCTAACTTTACCCCCAACTCCTCTTGGAAATCACTAAGAGCACACAAAAATTCATTGGAATGATAGGAAGCAAATCTATTAGTGAAATATAGTTGTTCCTCTATTGTCAATGATCTAAATGGAGTTTCATCCGCCATAGTGACAAATGAAAATGGTTTTACAAACAAAGGGCACAAAGAAAAAGATAGACTACAAGAAAGCTAATAAAAAGAAAATAAAAATCTCACTAAGATAGGAATCTAATGAGTAGACCTAATAAAATAAAAATTCAACCTAAACAATAACTATTCCCCGGCGACAGCGCCAAAAACTTGATGCGTGGTTTTGCGACCTTACAACAGGTTTTACCTCTCGAGGGATCTCAAGAGGCTTGCAATCCCCACCAGGCAGTGTACCTGACCGATGTAGTATAGTGTAGTGGCAAGTACCGGGGGATTGATCGTTCTCTAGGGGAATAGTGTCGTTAGGATTGAAAAACTACTCTAGTAGGTCTAAGGGTGAGGGAAGATTCTTTTTGTATTTTTATATATTTTTATAAAAGCAAGTAAAATCTCGGGTTTGAAGGAGTGGGCGGAATTAGTTGCTAGTCAACTAACCCAAATAACTACAATTGCAAATAAAATAAAATAACTGAAAATGAAAAGGTTGTGGAACTTATATGGAGAGAAATGTGTTTACTTAGATTTCCTTACTCCCTAACTATCTTTTACCGGTTGATTAGTGTGTATTAATTGCGTGGATGACGGGTGTATTCCTTAATACCAATCGTGGGGTGGCGTACGTACTTCCCCAACTCTACAAGCTCCTACTTCACTCCTATGTCGAGCCGGCTAAGAAGCTCCTAACATGGGATCACTAGAATTCGCTCATGCATTAAATACAACCATAATAACCTTAGTACGCATTGGTTCATGTTTCTTAAGACGTTCAAGCAAGTTACCGTATAGGAGGTTAGCCAGTTTTCTTAAGCCTAACATCGATAAACAATCATCCAATACAATTAATAACACATCAACAACCAATAATCAATAGTTAGGTTTCATTAGATCTAAGCAAACACAAGATAAATCTAGCCTAACATGTTAAATAAAAGACAAGAACAAGATATAATCAAACAACACATAGACATATTGAATGATTAATTGATTACTTATCTTCAATTGAACATGGGAGATCCAAGGGTATAAAACCCTTAAAAATGGCAGAAAAATCGTCTTAGGGTTTCTCCTCACAAAGTTGCACACAATGAATAAAAATTGCAAAACTATATATAGAATTTAGGGGCTGATGGCGTCACGTTGTAGGAGGTGACGCCGTCACCTCGCCGCGGTTAGGGTTTCTTGATGGCCTTCTTGACGCCGTCCTTCTTTAATCCTCCAAAATCCTTTCTGGCCTATCAGGAGCTGACGCCGTCAAGGTTAAGGGTGACGCCGTCACTCTTTAATCCTGATGGCCATCTCTCTTTGTCCTAGCACGAGACGGCCTTGATCACCTTAAAGGGTAACGCCGTCAGACTTCCTTTGTAAAACTTTCTGGCGCGTCACGTGTATTTGTCATATCCACCTCTTTTGCCAAGCCGTGACGCCGTCAGGAGCAATCCTTGACGCCGTCACGTGTACTTTTCCAGCAGCTTTGGCATTTTGTCGAATTCTTCACTTTTATGCTCAAAAAACGTCCAAAATGCTTCCTTTTCCAGATTTCTTCTCCAAAGTACCTAAAATGACAAAAGGAACGATTTAGGGCAATATTTGATCAAATAAATACGATTTAGGGCTTAAATGACCCCCTAAAAGCAGTTCACTTTTCGCCTCATCAATATGTAACCACCCGAAAATTTCCAAACATTTTTTTTTTAATAATAAAAATTTAATTATTTTTACTTGACAATTTAATTGAGCAATTTTGAACATATTTAACTATTTCGGAAAAATTCTTTCAAATTAGTAACGGTTAAAATTATAATTAATCTCTGGAATCAATGACCCTATTTTAAATCATTTTATAAAAACGTTTCCGGAAATATAATTTTTGATATTTTTACAAACTGATGGACCACATTTAGAATTTAACTCAACGGGACACGAGGTACACGGGGTATTAATAAAAACATTCTACCCTTCTAAATAATAATACCAACCGCCCTTTCTCTTTTCCTCTCTTATCTTCTTTCTTTCTTTTCTTTTTCTCTCTTCCCTGTACCTTCGATCCATCACCATCAAGTTCACTCTCTCTTTTTTCTTTTGTCTCCCTTCACTTCTTCCCAAACGAGATAACGGAGTAACTTAGGAGAAGAAACCTGATAGCGATCTTTCCCCAAACCGGTCCTTCACAAGAAACCCACCAAGAAAGTCTTGGTCAAACCTTATCTTTTTCTTTCTTTATAGCCTAATCGAATCAATAGCTGGAGATACACACCACTCAAAAACCTTCACCACCCTCCTCCCACTTTCCAGCCGCCGCTATTTTTCCCATACCACCACAGTTACCACCTACATCAAGACCTCGAAAAGACCAAGGAGCTGTTTAGTTTATTCGTTGCTACGGGTTGAAGTTAAAGATGTCGATTAGGATTCTGTCTTTGCTTATGGATTAGGGTTCGTGTGTTGCTACTCATCTCGCCATCTCCCTTTCCCTCGTTCTTGTTTTTGGTAATCGTTTGACTTATTTTGTTCCTTAATTGATTTAAGCCGATTGTTATTATGTTTTCGTGGTTAAAATCCGGATTAAAAACATAGTATTGAAAAGATTGTGATTAATGATGGATATTTAGAACATTTTAAAACAAATTCGTGTGGTAATCTTGTATGGAAGTGATGTTTATGAGATTTTTTTTGGATTCGGATCGGGTGAACCAACCCGGCGTCGAACCAGTTCTTATTTGTGTTCATATTTGTTAAATTTTTGGTGTTCTTAGATGTTTGTTATTAGCTCATTTTTAGAGTTGTGGCTTTTTTTTTTGTCTTGGTCAGAGTTATTATTCGGGTTTTTGTTGTTCCCGGCTCGATAAACCCTAAGAGGGTGTGCCGTTGTCCTTTCTTAGTCGACATCACCATTTTATGGTTTTGGTTTGATTGGTCGTGTTATGCGAGTGGGCGTCATGAGTTACAAGATCCTGCGTTTGTTCGAGTTTAGTTATCAGTAGCTAAGGGGATATATAATACAAAGGGTGCATTTGTTAGTACTGGAAAATACAACATAGATAATATATATATGAATTGAAATTCGAACCTGTGTGGGATTGTAAACAAATTAGGGTGCATTTGGGAATGGCAGGATATAGAATGGGTTGGGCTAAATTAAGTTTGAGTTGGACTAAAATTTGAATTAAGTATATTCTGGGCTTGTGTGTTGGGCCATAAATGGATGTGGGCCGAGCCCATTTAATTCATACCAAAGTGAATGTATATTTAGTTGACACTTGAAAGTAAGGTTGAATACAAATAAATTGGGGAATGAAATCCACGACTAAAATAGACTACTAACGAATCATAAAACCCGACCACTAATAAACGCATTTTATCAACGACTATTCGAGTCTAATAAGCAATAACATTGATAAAAAATGGAACAGGACATTATTAAATGGATTGTTAAACATCGTGTCGAAAGTTATATAGGCTTAACATTAACGGTCGTCACATATAAAATTAACTGGTTGTATTGTTGGAATATTGGTACATTTCGGTGAAATATGAATTTAACTTGGAATTGATAATTGATATTAGGATTGTGTGGTTTTAGTAATAAAATGATACATGTAAGTGATTATGGACAGAGTGGATGAGAAATTTATGATGATTCAGAAATAGGATACTAAACTAAAATTTGACACTTGACATATACCGGATAAAATCATTTGACAACTTAACTATAACGGACTAATTGGACATTTAGACTAGACGACTAATAGACAATCTAAAAAGTAAGATTAATTAGTTTTATAAACTTTTCTTATTAAAAACTTGACGGAAAAAAAAAACATTGTTTTGAGGAAACTGAGTTTTTATTAAAATCACGACAACTTTTGAAAATCATATAAATAAACGCGACATGATTTATAAATTTCTAAACTTATACTTTAAAATTCAAAAACATTTTATCTAATAAAAACCCGACAATAATCGAAACTTGTAATTGTTAATATGAAAAACATTTACTATTTAATATACTAAATTTAAGTTTTCTTTTAGAACTTAAAATACTTTTCCAAAACTATATTGATTATTTCCAAACTATATGGGGTTATTGGGTAGACATCTAAAACATATTAATTGACTTAATTACATACATTCTTCTTTTGTCACTGTTTTTCCTCGACTTCGTTTGTCATTTCTTTCGACTGTGTCGATTTCCTATTCCTTTTGGCGTGAGTATTCTTGAGTCTATGTTTTTACCACCACGTGAAACATTAACAACTAAACTTATACAACCTTTAATACAATTAATCCACCAAAACTAAAACTTTCGAGGCGTGTTCTAAGATATATTTATATATAATAGGTTGTGCCGATCCGACACCATTGTGCCCATTCCCTCGATTTCGTTGTGCCCTTGCCCTTGATGCCAGTTGTGGCTGTTGTGATATTTGTGCATTGCTGAAGGCCAAGGTGAGTTCATGGCCCCTACTTTTTACTTGTTTTATAACTGTTTTGGGGGAGAATACATGCTTGTTTTTAACTAAATTCAATGACTGATATTTGGAAAATGAAATCTAGAATTGATTATTTTACTTGAAATGTGATTGATATGCTAGACTGTTTACTTGGATGCTTTATATGTATACTTGACTTGTTCATAGATCAGGCGTACAGGACAGTACCGGGCGTACTGGTAACATTGACCGGGCGAAACGGTTTCATTACCAGGCATACTGGTCATGGCGAGCGTACCGATTAACCAAACTTTAATACTGAACTTTATGATATTCTGTGTAACATGATCTGTTTTAATCAAATCTATGAACTCACCAACCTAGTGTTGACCCTTTTTAGCATGTATTTTCAGGTTTAAGGTGACTATTTAGTGGCGAAGACTTTTGGCAGGGCATGGCATGGTCATAGAAGACTCTGATATAATTGGGACCACTCGAAATCTTTTATGGGCTTATATTTGCGCACCATTTTTAAAATGTTGTAAACAAATCACTTTTTATGAAATATATTCTAAACGGTTGAGTTAAAACCATTCTTTATACTTTGTGTTGTGATACCAATTAAGTAGCACCCCAGTGACATGTATGCTTCCGCTAAACCAGATTTTGGGGGTGTTACAGATTGGCATCAGAGCCTAAGTTATAGAGAACTGGGTATTTTTCAAACCTAGAGTATAACCACTTTTACAAAAGCAAAACTCTATGACTGACACATGCCTGCCTGCCTGCCAAAGCCTGCTGCCTTACTCATGGTAGGGCATATTCTTTTAAAAATAAGGGATATATTACAAGTGTAACTAAGCTGACTATTAGTAAGGGATATATTACTGGTGTAACTAAGCTGACTATTAGAAAGGGATATATTACTGGTGTAACTAAGCTGACTATTACAAAATTTATTGAACCTCGGTGGAATATAGACTGATCACCTATATTCGACCAAGGACAGTGAGACATAGCCTGATCACCTATGTCCGACTCAGAGGTAAATTTTGCAATACTCAGAATAGTTGTACTAGAAGTTAGGCCCAGATTAATTGGTAATTGATTGTTGAAAGTCTCAAAATTTTGTGTAACATAAGCAGTCACATTCACACACAACTCACTGGCATCACAACACCTCACAAACCATAATATAACCGGCACCACTATACTTCCCCATTCATCTGAGATTCCTGTTGCTGCCGTCTGACCATGATTTGCATCAGGTCGGTTAGACCCGATGAGTATCGTTTGAATCCGAGTCGACTATTTGTAACTCCTCGAGATTGTAATAAGCCCATTGAAGCTTATTGGAGCGTTTGGAGTTGGTTTTGGCTATGTTTGAGTTTGGACCTCAAACCGTAATACACCCGGCACCACTATACTCTGCCATTTATATGAAATCCCTGTTGTTGTCGTCTACCCGTAATTTGTATCGTGCTCTTCTACCACTTTAAATCAGATCCCTCATCCTATTAAACCAACTTCAGAAATCATTGTAACCCACCAAATCACAAAACCAATGACCGATAACCTAGATTCCTTCCCACCAACAAAGAGAAAACCCTTAAACAGCCCGGCGAGACCCAAATCGGTTGTGAATATCAACGTCCCTTCCCAGACACCAAATTTATCGGATAACATAAACCGAAATCCGGGACGGATTTCGCGTTAAGGAGGGTAGACTGTAACCACCCGAAAATTTCCAAACATTTTTTTAATAATAAAAATTTAATTATTTTTACTTGACAATTTAATTGAGCAATTTTGAACATATTTAACTATTTCGGAAAAATTCTTTCAAATTAGTAACGGTTAAAATTATAATTAATCTCCGGAATCAATGACCCTGTTTTAAATCATTTTATAAAAACGTTTTCGGAAATATAATTTTTGGTATTTTTACAAACTGATGGACCACATTTAGAATTTAACTCAACGGGACACAGGGTACACGGGGTATTAATAAAAACATTCTACCCTTCTAAATAATAATGCCAACCGCCCTTTTTCTTTTCCTCTCTTATCTTCTTTCTTTCTTTTCTTTTTCTCTCTTCCCTGTACCTTCGATCCATTACCATCAATTTCACTCTCTCTTTTTTCTTTTGTCTCCCTTCACTTCTTCCCAAACGAGATCACGGAGTAACTTAGGAGAAGATACCTGATAGCGATCTTTCCCCAAACCGGTCCTTCACAAGAAACCAACCAAGAAAGTCTTGGTCAAACCTTATCTTTTTCTTTCTTTATAGCCTAATCGAATAAATAGCTGGAGATACACACTACTCAAAAACCTTCACCACCCTCCTCCCACTTTCCAGCCGCCGCTATTTTTCCCATACCACCACAGTTACCACCTACATCAAGACCTCGAAAAGACCAAGGAGATGTTTAGTTTATTCGTTGCTACAGGTTGAAGTTAAAGATGTCGATTAGGATTCTGTTTTTGCTTATGGATTAGGGTTCGTGTGTTGCTACTCATCTCGCCGTCTCCCTTTCCCTCGTTCTTGTTTTTGGTAATTGTTTGACTCATTTTGTTCCTTAATTGATTTAAGCCGATTGTTATTATGTTTTCGTGGTTAAAATCCAGATTAAAAACATAGCATTAAAAAGATTGTGATTAATGATGGATATTTAGAACATTTTAAAACAAATTCGTGTGGTAATCTTGTATGGAAGTGATGTTTGTGTGATTGTTTTTGGATTCGGATCGGGTCAACCAACCCGGCGTCGAACCAGTTCTTATTTGTGTTCATGTTTGTTAAATTTTTGGTGTTATTGGATGTTTGTTATTAGCTCATTTTTAGAGTTGTGGCTTATTTTTTTTGTCTTGGTCCGAGTTATTATTCGGGTTTTTGTTGTTCCCGGCTCGATAAACCCCAAGAGGGTGTGCCGTTGTCCTTTCTTAGTCGACATCACCATTTTATGGTTTTGGTTTGATTGGTCGTGTTATGCGAGTGGGCGTCATGAGTTACAAAATTATGCGTTTGTTCGAGTTTAGTTATAAATAGCTAAACACATACCTTTTCTCGACCAAAACCGGACCAAAATAACCAAAAACCCGACCAAAATGCCAAAAGATATTGTGTTTTTGTGTTTTTGCATGTGCAGGGATGGATATCGTGAAAATTGACAAAAGACACAAGAAAATCAAGAAAACGAGCACGAGATACGAAAAGGCTCAGAACCGGAACCGGGAACAAAGAAAATGGTCAAAAAGGCATCCGAGGTCCTCCCACTATCAAAGAGTGTCAACTCCAACCCTTAGATTATCTTTTTAAAAAATGGCAAGATCAGTCCTTGAAGAATCCAGAAATTACATAAATAGTCCCTAAGATTAAAACCTTAAACTCCTTTAAAAACCTTATAACCGGATACTTAAACTAATAAACCCAATACACCCTTAAATCATAAACCCACTCTACACACAACACAAGCCCAATCCATCCCACCTAAGCTAAACCCGGCCCATCCCTTATTCCACTAAACCATACCACTCGGTCAAAATAAAACATTCGGTCAAAAGATAAAAAAAAGAAAATAACCAACACTCCTAACTCACCCCTTTCCTCTCTCTCTTATTATCCGATCCCCAAATTCCCATCCCATGAACCCTAATTACCGCCCCTTAAAAATTACTACAATTAAGGGCTTTTTAGTCAAATCAAAGGACTTCTAGAAGGATCAGAGTGTGTCAGGCCTTGTCAGAAGCGAACTAGCACACGAGGGGATGAGGTGGCAGCTCGTGATTGGTTAGAACACGTCATGATAGAGCAATCCAAGGGCTATGATGAGTGGGATTGATTTAGACGGCTGAGATGAGCTCCAAACTAACACAAACGCACGCGGATCGCCAACATGGCATAGCCCAGAGGTTCGGATCGAGGCCTATAAATAGGATAGGTTATTTCATTTTCGGTATGTAATTTTTTTTAGCAAAGTTATGCTGTCAAAATAATGTTAGAATTTTAGTCTAGTTCGAATTGTATTTTTTTTCTGTTTATGTTTAATTCGATTTGAACATTGTAATTTTTAAGTGTTAATGAAAGTTTAATTTTGAAGTTATTTTATGTCCGAATTCTCTTTTAGTTAATGTTTATGTCATTTGAATCCGATTTCTCATTTAGTTACACTGATTTCAGTTTTTAGTTTAGCACTTAGTTTTAATATCTGATTATCACAAAAAGAAAAGTTTAATTTTAAAGTTCATTTTAATCCAAATTCTCTTTTAGTTAATATAAACTTTAGTTGTTGGATTATTTACTTTGTATCAGTATCTGATCATCTCAAAAGAAAAAAAAAAAAAATATATATATATATATATATAAAAATATATAAAAAATGTTTTCAGTTTCTTAAATCTAGCTTGCATATAAGCTTGTTATAGTGTACTTGACTCATCTTAGCTTTCTAGCTATTGTGAGTCACTAGTTTAGGATATACAAATTCATCAAAGGTAAACATTAGTCGACTATGAGAAATTTGGAGGTGTACTGTGGTGATTTTGGCAGTCCAAGGTGAGTTTGGGATGCACTTGGCCTGTCTAAAGACAGGCTAGCTTAGTGAGTCCCTCTATTTGAGCTGAGGGAATTTAAGTGTGTAAGTTCTGTTTCAATTTTTCTTCATAAATAGCTTTGATCTGTGATTCTGCTGTCATCATTGTAGTTTGCTGTTAATATGAGTTCTACGATTGATATTGAATGATGATTGTTGGTAGTTGTTGAATATTGAATCCTGGACTTGATTTTGTAAGTAATATTGGAAGTAAAGTGGTGCTTGGAACTGATTTTGTTAATCTGATTTTGTTGCTGGTGTTTGGAATTGATTGTTGGTCTGTGCATAAGCTGTCTTTCAGCTAACTTAAGCTTGTTCTTGATCTTTCTTTTTCATAAAAATAGTGATTATTAGTTTTTAGTTGGTTTGCAAAAGAAGAAAATAAGAAAAAAAAATAGTTTAGATTGATTTGTAAAATACAGGATTCGAACATGGGGTCATTTTTAGAGTAAATCAGTTTTTAATTTTCAAAATTTGCTAATCAGTTCATGAGTTTCATTTTTAGCAAGTTTGGTCCTTGTATTTGTTTCAAATCGTTGTAGGTTTTATTAGAGTTTCAAAAAATTACAGTTTAGTCCTTGTCTTTGTTTAAAAAAAGTTTTAGTTTAAAACTAGTTTCAAAAAAATACAATTTAGTCCCCGTCTTTGTTTCAAAACGTTTTTAGTTTTAATCAACTTTCCTAATTTGCAATTTCAGCCCCTGTAGTGTTTATAAATATTTTCTTAAACTTCTTTTATAAAATTAGTTTTTATAAATTACATTTTCAGTCCCTTGAGTTTTTATTAAACTTTTTCCTTATTTTCTTTTATAAAATTAGTTTTAATAATTACATTTGTAATTCCTTAGATTTTTATTTTACTATAATTTCACTAATAGATTTATAAATCTTGGGATTAGCCCGGGATTTGCATTTATTTGAATTTTCTTTGTGTGCATTTATTTTAATAACGTAGATTGCTTTTAATATTTCTTATTATCGTGTAATCAATTCTAAAAAAATATAATCTTTCACGTCACTTAATCACTTCACATTTTCACGACTCCGATTCGACAAATTCGCCGTCAAACCTTCGTTGGGAGAACGACCCGGGAAATATTTTCACGAATATTTCTTTGGAAAAATAAAAAATATAAATAAAAAAAAACACATCAATAAAATGGCGCCGTTGCCGGGGAAGGCTTGAAACGAGTGCGTCGATTTCGTCCGTTGTTTTTGTGATTTGAAGATCCTTCCTTGGAAGTTATTGTTTTTTATAAAAAAAAAAAATAATAAAAAAAAAAATAAAAATACAAAAATATAATAAATAAAACACTTTTCCTAAAGTGTTTTCATAAATACATCTTAATAAACATCCTCCGTCTTCCGTTGAAGGAGGGCGGTTGTAAACCATTCCAAATAACAACAAAACAAATCGTGAAATTAATCGTTATCGGATTACTTTATTACTACAACCTAATTACGGGGTTTAAGGAAGCTTGACATTAAATTGTCGAGCTGAAGAAGGCGGGTTTTTAAGCATCTTCGGAGCTACCTTTGCCTTCCCGCCACGCTGCGCGTAGTTTTAAAGGAAACGGTTACGGTTAACGTAACGGTTACCAAAAAGAAAATAAAATCTTTTGTTTTTCAATATATTAAAAAAGCCAAAAATAATTCCTAACCAAAAATACAAAAAGATTTTTGATTTTCATTTTTGTTTCCTTTTTGGTGTATGAACACCCGCTCATCTTCTCAAAATCTTATTTCTCCATTATCAAATCCCGAAAGGGTAATTCGACACACACACCGTATTCATTTCCCAAACGTTGAGGAAATGAACAACAATCAAGCTCCTCCGGTGGGGCCTAATCAAGGAGCACAACCGGGCCCCGACCTCCGTCCGATGGAGGAACAACTTCAAACACCATTTAATGGTGTGCGAAGGGCCATTGTGATTCCCGACATACTTGCTAATCAATTTGAAATCAATCACGGGTTACTCAATTTTATCACGAGTATCTCATTTCATGGATTTGAGAATGAAGATCCTCATTCTCATATCAGAAATTTCACCGATATCACTGAAACAATAAAGATCAACCAAGTGCCGTATGATGTGATCAAAATGAAATTGTTTCCTTTCTCCCTCAAAGGAGCGGCCCGGACTTGGCTAGAAAAGGAACCTCTAAATTCCATCTACACTTGGGGTGATCTAGCTTCTAAGTTTGTGAATCATTTCTATCCTCCGTCTAAAACTTCTAATCTCCGCACTCAAATCTTTCGATTCCAACAAGCTTTCGATGAATCGTTCAGCGAAGCTTGGGATAGATTTAAGGAGTTGTTGGAAAAATGTCCAAATCACGGGTTTTCACTCTTGCATCAGATTGATACTTTCTATAATGGGTTGTGTCATGCTGATCAAGATTCACTCAATTCTGCTGCGGGTGGAAACTTGTTGACCCGGAACCAGCAAGAAGCTTTTACGATCATCGAGAATAAAGCTAGAGTAAGGACTTCTAGGAGCAAAACTCAAGTCTCGAGTGCTAGTAGCAAATCAAATGACGAAGTTTTGGCTCATGTTCTTGATCAAAATAGCAAAACCAATGAGGCTATTTTAACTCTTACTAAACAAATGGGACTTTTAATGAAGGAAAGAACTCCTCAACAAATTAATGTTGTGAACCAGATTTGTGAAACATGTGGTGGTCCACACCCGTATTATGAGTGTCCGGCCACCGGTGCCTTTCCTCACGAGAATGTGTATGCTGCAAATCAGGGTAGTAACGGTTACCAACCCCAAGGAGACCATAATCTCCTTAGCTACCGTTCGAATAATTACCTTGGACCACCACCGGGATTCAACAATCAAAGTCAAAATCAAGGTCAAAACCGTAATCAAGTGAACAATAATCAAAATCGTGCAAATAATGGTTTTCAAAACAATGGTTTTAATCAAAATCAAAACCGGGGTTTTCAAGGAAATCAAAATCAAGGGAATTTTTATGGGAATTTCAATGCCAATCAAGGAAATGTGAATCAAAATCAAGGAAATTTTCATAATCAAGGTTTCAATAACAACAACCGAGGGCAAAATTTTAATCAAAATCAAAATGTTGTTCCAAATCCGCCGCCCTCGGATGAGATTCTTCGACAATTAATGCTTCAAAATCAAAATTTGATAAGAACTCAAGAGTTGTTAACTAAGGAAATGAGTGAAATTAAGAAACGTTTAAATGATCAACCCTCGGGTTCGGGTACTACTTCTCTTCCCAGCAACACGATCGCAAACCCGAGGGGAGACGTTAAAGCGATCACAACACGAAGTGGGGTTTGTTATAATGGACCTACGGCTCCGACTACCTCTTCTTCTCTCCCTCCCAAGGTAGTCGCCCGTGAAACCGAGGTGACAACGGATACGGCACTTCCTACTAATAACGGAAGGACCGAAGACATCCAACCTCCGGTTGTCCAATCGTCAAAAGGAAAAGGGAAAGTTGATTTTGAACAAGAGGTTCCCATTAAGATAAAACTTCCGTATCCGTCGCGACTTGATGAACAAAAGCACCATGATAAGAATACGCATCAGATGGAGAAATTCTATCAAATCTTTCAAGATATGAGTTTCGAAATTAGCTTTGCGGATGCTGCTCTCTTAATGCCGAAGTTTGCATCGATGGTGAAGAATTTACTGAGCAACAAAGATAAATTGTTTGAGATGGCAAAAACAACCCCGTTGAATGAACAATGTTCCGCGGTTCTCCTTAAAAAGCTTCCTGAAAAGCTAGGAGATCCCGGAAAGTTCCTTATTCCGTGCAATTTTCCGGGGATGGTTCAATGTTTCGCCTTGGCCGATCTTGGCGCTAGCATTAACCTAATGCCTAAGTCCGTCTGGGAAAAATTATCTCTCCCCGCTCTTACTCCTACCCGCATGACTCTCGAGCTCGCAGATCGATCAATTACTCGACCAATAGGAATAGCCGAAGACGTCTACGTTAATGTGGGAAAATTCCATTTTCCAGCAGACTTTGTGATTGTCGAATTTGATGCCGATCCCCGAGTTCCTCTCATTCTCGGGAGAGGATTTTTAAGAACCGGGCGAGCATTGATTGATGTTTATAATGAAGAGATTACCTTGCGAGTTGATAATGAAAAAGTTACATTTCAAATCAATCCGAACTCGAAACCTCAAACCGACAAATGCAATGTCGCTACGGTTGATCAAAAGTCCGATCCCGTAATTGCTCCTAAAAGAGATGATCCAAACCTTTCAAGATTCACGGTCAAGAGTATGTCAGAAAAACATGCTGAACTCAAGGCCATGAAAATTAATCCTGGATCGAGCAAATGGTTTGAGTGTTGTGCTACAAATACTAAGAGTATTCTTGATGATAATGAATCGGATTCGGAGACCACAACGGAAGAGGTGGAAAATGCTAGCTCTAAGAGCACACCTCTTGTCCCACCTCCGGAGACGGTTTATCGTATAGAGATGGTTGATTCTGTTCTTTCCGACTCTTCCCATCCTTCTCCTCCGATTGAGGGAAGTGAAATCTCGAGGGAAGAATTCGAGGTGTTGTCTGTTAATGCTCCAATTTCGCCGGAAATTGTTGAGACCAATAATAATCTAGGGGAAGATGTTTTGGAATTTGATGAACAATTGTTTCCCCTGGAAGATGTTAAGGAAAAACCGCCTAAATCCGTTCCAGATGTTGATTCAAAATCAGAAGAGCAAAGTAGTGGCAGTACCACTTCTTATATTGATTCTCTTCTTGAGGAGTTCACCGATGAACTCGCTCACATCGATCCAATCCCACCGGGGGATGAGGACGATGAGTTTGATTTTGAGTCTGACTTAAGAAAATTGGAATCTTTAATGAACCAGGATCCGTCTAAATATGATTCTTATCAAGAGGAGTTCACCGATGAACTCGCTCACGATGATCCACTTCCATCATATGATGATGATCTCTTTGACGTTCATGCTGATTATAAAGAAGTTGAAGATCTTTTGTACCATGCTCCATCATCTGATTCTTACTCCGAGCTTAATGATGATGATGACCTCTTCGATTTTAGGGCCGATCAAACCAAATGGAGAAATCTTTTATATGGCAAACCTACTGAAAAAGGCCCTAAAATTGAAACCATAACCGAGGATGCTTCAATTGTCTCTCATGACTTAGCTCCTTATTCTTCCGAGGATGATTTCTTTAATGAGTCCTCCATCGAGTACCCTGCTGAGTTTTCTTGTGAGGACAAAGTATTTAAGCCAGGCTTACTCGATGATGGTGAAATTCATCCTTTGATGAAAGTGACTCTTGATACGAATTTAAAGTTTCCTGCCTCATCTAAGGAACTTTTAATTCTGGAGAAAAATGATTCCTCTCTACCTCTTTCTATTCAAAAACTCCCATTCTGTCCGGAGTCATCCTTGCTTGAAACTTTACTCTCGTTTCCAGCTGGAAACGAAGACAAAGTTTTTGACCCCGGCATCACCGCTTTCATCTTCTAAAGCCGTGGGTATCTCAATCGGAGTGGAACTTTCGTGTGCTTCAATGTTTATTCAAACATCTTGAACGAAAGTCCGATTGAGAATATCTCTTCCACTTGCTCCCCCAAGGACAAATAAATTCGGGGTCGAGTCAAGCTCATGTGACTCGGTTAACAAAAACAAGCGCTTCGTGGGAGGCACCCCATGCTTATCCATCTATCTTCTTTCTATTTTCTTAATAAAGAGGAGGAGATCCTCCTCCGTATCTTGTGTTTCGTGTTTTCTGTGATATGTCCAGGAATGCCCGATGATGAAGACTCTCGTGCTCGTAGTTTCCTTCACGCTACTCGAGTTTCATCATTCGCAGCTTATCGATATCCTAAATCTTATCGTTTTACGTTTATCTTTGGCATAATTAATAAACGGCCTTAGATTTATGTAGGAGAACCCTTACCTTTAAGACATTGAGGACAATGTCTCATTCTAGTCTGGGGGGGTAATCTTGCGATTTGATTTTTGCCTTGCATTTTTGCTATTGTCTCGTGCAACCCCGTTTTTCCTCAAAAATTGAAAAAAAAAAAAAAAAAAAAAAAAAAAAAAAAAAAAAAAAAAAATGAGAAAATTTAAAAAAAAAATTTTGTGCAAAAATATAATAAGTTTTGACATTTTTTGTTGATTTTCCGCTGGGTAGAGTAGGAATAAAATTTTGACTTGACCGGGCGTGTTGAGCCCTAGCTTGTTCCCTTAACCAATGATAATCATAAAAGCTTGTGCTAGTCTTGTACACAAGGAGCTGCTCTTTTGCGTGTTCCCGTACTTGACTTTATACATGCATGGCTTTAAAGCTTTCGCTAGTCTTTTACATAAGGAGCTAGAAAACGCGAATTCTTTTCAAGAATTTGCAAGTTTCTGTAACTGACTTTATATATGCGTGGCTGATTATCGGCTAAGTATTCGCGAATTTCATTATTTGAGATTTTTAAATGTGCGAAGAGCGAGAAATGATAGAATTTATTTAGAAGTTAGATGCCTAACGTGGAGTAGTTGGTTCTCTTTAGAGCTCGTCGTAGGTACTTGTGGCCTTTTGCTCCCGTAAAATTGTTTCACCCCATATACTGTATAAATAATTAAAGATATTTAGGTTTAGAACGAAATTTAGTTCTCCATCTTCTTAAAAGAATTTTTGCTCTAAAGATTGGGTACACATCAAGGTCCCGTATTGAGTGAATAAGTTGTAAAGTGCTCTTAGATTTCGGATTGAGATCGGACCTTGGATCCTTACTTCTAAAGGCGGTAAGGTCTTGGATTTAAACCGTGAAGGTTCGTTTTCTAAGGGTTACTATTGAATGTTTAATGATTTGGAAACACCCGGTAATCCCGTGGTATTAAGTTATTGAGTGAAGAAAAGTTTGAAGTAAAAAAAAAAAAAAAAAAAAAAAAAAAAAAAAAAAAAATGTATGTTGAGATGTATGGATTTTGTGCTTATTGTGTTAGACAAGTTGATGGCACGTGAGGTGCATGTGAATGACCCTAGATCGGGCACATGAGGTGCACGTGATGTTTCTCCACAACTTATGTCTACATGTTCGTATGAGTTCTTTAGTCTTGGACGTATGTAATAACCTTGATGTGGACCTCATTTTTAAGGCAAACTTTCTTGCAAGAAGATGGAAAACTACTTAGCGTTTTAAACTTGGTATCTTTATCGGTCTAATAATTATGAAAATGAGAAGCTTATGGAGAAATTCATTCTTCTCACAAAAATAAAATAAGTAGAAACAAAAATAAGAAAATGGGAGCGATAGGTTCTTACACAAGTAACTTCCATGAGTAGTGTTGGCATCTAATTTCTAAGTAGGTTGTGATCTCGTTTATAAGCTTAGTTTGGGAGCATGTGAAAAATCAAGGACGAAGAATTTTATCCTTATGGTCACTCCTCTATGAGTTGTGTTTCTACTCTATGACCCTAAAAATTATCGATAGATAATGATTGTCATCAAAAGCCGTCACTTGAATAATAAGAAAAATACAAAAATAGAATAAAAGGAAAATCGGGGAGTTTTCATAACATTGCATGAGGACATTGCAATACTTAGTCTGGGGGATTTTGGTATGTGCTAAAACACATACCATTTCTAGACCAAAACCGGACCAAAATAACCAAAAACCCGACCAAAATGCCAAAAGATATTGTGTTTTTGTGTTTTTGCATGTGCAGGGATGGATATCGTGAAAATTGACAAAAGACACAAGAAAATCAAGAAAACGAGCACGAGATACGAAAAGGCTCAGAACCGGAACCGGGAACAAAGAAAATGGTCAAAAAGGCATCCGAGGTCCTCCCACTATCAAAGAGTGTCAACTCCAACCCTTAGATTATCTTTTTAAAAAATGGCAAGATCAGTCCTTGAAGAATCCAGAAATTACATAAATAGTCCCTAAGATTAAAACCTTAAACTCCTTTAAAAACCTTATAACCGGATACTTAAACTAATAAACCCAATACACCCTTAAATCCTAAACCCACTCTACACACAACACAAGCCCAATCCATCCCACCTAAGCTAAACCCGGCCCATCCCTTATTCCACTAAACCATACCACTCGGTCAAAATAAAACATTCGGTCAAAAGATAAAAAAAAGAAAATAACCAACACTCCTAACTCACCCCTTTCCTCTCTCTCTTATTATCCGATCCCCAAATTCCCATCCCATGAACCCTAATTACCGCCCCTTAAAAATTACTACAATTAAGGGCTTTTTAGTCAAATCAAAGGACTTCTAGAAGGATCAGAGTGTGTCAGGCCTTGTCAGAAGCGAACTAGCACACGAGGGGATGAGGTGGCAGCTCGTGATTGGTTAGAACACGTCATGATAGAGCAATCCAAGGGCTATGATGAGTGGGATTGATTTAGACGGCTGAGATGAGCTCCAAACTAACACAAACGCACGCGGATCGCCAACATGGCATAGCCCAGAGGTTCGGATCGAGGCCTATAAATAGGATAGGTTATTTCATTTTCGGTATGTAATTTTTTTTAGCAAAGTTATGCTGTCAAAATAATGTTAGAATTTTAGTCTAGTTCGAATTGTATTTTTTTTCTGTTTATGTTTAATTCGATTTGAACATTGTAATTTTTAAGTGTTAATGAAAGTTTAATTTTGAAGTTATTTTATGTCCGAATTCTCTTTTAGTTAATGTTTATGTCATTTGAATCCGATTTCTCATTTAGTTACACTGATTTCAGTTTTTAGTTTAGCACTTAGTTTTAATATCTGATTATCACAAAAAGAAAAGTTTAATTTTAAAGTTCATTTTAATCCAAATTCTCTTTTAGTTAATATAAACTTTAGTTGTTGGATTATTTACTTTGTATCAGTATCTGATCATCTCAAAAGAAAAAAAAAAAAAAAAAATATATATATATATATATATAAAAAAATATATAAAAAATGTTTTCAGTTTCTTAAATCTAGCTTGCATATAAGCTTGTTATAGTGTACTTGACTCATCTTAGCTTTCTAGCTATTGTGAGTCACTAGTTTAGGATATACAAATTCATCAAAGGTAAACATTAGTCGACTATGAGAAATTTGGAGGTGTACTGTGGTGATTTTGGCAGTCCAAGGTGAGTTTGGGATGCACTTGGCCTGTCTAAAGACAGGCTAGCTTAGTGAGTCCCTCTATTTGAGCTGAGGGAATTTAAGTGTGTAAGTTCTGTTTCAATTTTTCTTCATAAATAGCTTTGATCTGTGATTCTGCTGTCATCATTGTAGTTTGCTGTTAATATGAGTTCTACGATTGATATTGAATGATGATTGTTGGTAGTTGTTGAATATTGAATCCTGGACTTGATTTTGTAAGTAATATTGGAAGTAAAGTGGTGCTTGGAACTGATTTTGTTAATCTGATTTTGTTGCTAGTGTTTGGAATTGATTGTTGGTCTGTGCATAAGCTGTCTTTCAGCTCACTTAAGCTTGTTCTTGATCTTTCTTTTTCATAAAAATAGTGATTATTAGTTTTTAGTTGGTTTGCAAAAGAAGAAAATAAGAAAAAAAAAAATAGTTTAGATTGATTTGTAAAATACAGGATTCGAACATGGGGTCATTTTTAGAGTAAATCAGTTTTTAATTTTCAAAATTTGCTAATCAGTTCATGAGTTTCATTTTTAGCAAGTTTGGTCCTTGTATTTGTTTCAAATCGTTGTAGGTTTTATTAGAGTTTCAAAAAATTACAGTTTAGTCCTTGTCTTTGTTTAAAAAAAGTTTTAGTTTAAAACTAGTTTCAAAAAAATACAATTTAGTCCCCGTCTTTGTTTCAAAACGTTTTTAGTTTTAATCAACTTTCCTAATTTGCAATTTCAGCCCCTGTAGTGTTTATAAATATTTTCTTAAACTTCTTTTATAAAATTAGTTTTTATAAATTACATTTTCAGTCCCTTGAGTTTTTATTAAACTTTTTCCTTATTTTCTTTTATAAAATTAGTTTTAATAATTACATTTGTAATTCCTTAGATTTTTATTTTACTATAATTTCACTAATAGATTTATAAATCTCGGGATTAGCCCGGGATTTGCATTTATTTGAATTTTCTTTGTGTGCATTTATTTTAATAACGTAGATTGCTTTTAATATTTCTTATTATCGTGTAATCAATTCTAAAAAAATATAATCTTTCACGTCACTTAATCACTTCACATTTTCACGACTCCGATTCGACAAATTCGCCGTCAAACCTTCGTTGGGAGAACGACCCGGGAAATATTTTCACGAATATTTCTTTGGAAAAATAAAAATATAAATAAAAAAAAAAACACATCAGGGTGCATTTGTTAGTACCGGAAAATACAACATAGGCAATATATATATGAATTGAAATTCGAACCTGTGTGGGATTGTAAACAAATTAGGGTGCATTTGGGAATGGCAGGATATTGAATGGGTTGGGCTAAATTAAGTTTGAGTTGGACTAAAATTTGAATTAAGTATATTTTGGGCTTGTGTGTTGGGCCATAAATGGATGTGGGCCGAGCCCATTTAATTCATACCAAAGTGAATGTATATTTAGTTGACACTTGAAAGTAAGGTTGAATACAAATAAATTGGGGAATGAAATCCACGACTAAAATAGACTACTAACGAATCATAAAACCCGACCACTAATAAACGCATTTTATCAACGACTATTCGAGTCTAATAAGCAATAACATTGATAAAAAATGGAACAGGACATTATTAAATGGATTGTTAAACATCGTGTCGAAAGTTATATAGGCTTAACATTAACGGTCGTCACATATAAAATTAACTGGTTGTATTGTTGGAATATTGGTACATTTCGGTGAAATATGAATTTAACTTGGAATTGATAATTGATATTAGGATTGTGTGGTTTTAGTAATAAAATGATACATGTAAGTGATTATGGACAGAGTGGATGAGAAATTTATGATGATTCAGAAATAGGATACTAAACTAAAATTTGACACTTGACATATACCGGATAAAATCATTTGACAACTTAACTATAACGGACTAATTGGACATTTAGACTAGACGACTAATAGACAATCTAAAAAGTAAGATTAATTAGTTTTATAAATTTTTCTTATTAAAAACTTGACGAAAAAAAAAAAAAAAAAAAAAAAAAAAAAAAAAAAAAAAAAAACATTGTTTTGAGGAAACTGAGTTTTTAATAAAATCACGACAACTTTTGAAAATCATATAAATAAACGCGACATGATTTATAAATTTCTAAACTTATACTTTAAAATTCAAAAACATTTTATCTAATAAAAACCCGACAATAATCGAAACTTGTAATTGTTAATATGAAAAACATTTACTATTTAATATACTAAATTTAAGTTTTCTTTTAGAACTTAAAATACTTTTTCAAAACTATATTGATTATTTCCAAACTATATGGGGTTATTGGGTAGACATCTAAAACATATTAATTGACTTAATTATATACATTCTTCTTTTGTCACTGTTTTTCCTCGACTTCGTTTGTCATTTATTTCGACTGTGTCGATTTCCTATTCCTTTTGGCGTGAGTATTCTTGAGTCTATGTTTTTACCACCACGTGAAACATTAACAACTAAACTTATACAATTAATCCACGAAAACTAAAACTCTCGAGGCGTGTTCTGAGATATATTTATATATAATAGGTTGTGCCGATCCGACACCATTGTGCCCATTCCCTCATCGTTGTGCCTTTGCCCTTGATGCCAGTTGTGACTGTTGTGATATTTGTGCATTGCTGAAGGCCAAGGTGAGTTCATGGCCCCTACTTTTTACTTGTTTTATAACTGTTTTGGGGAGAATACATGCTTGTTTTTAACTAAATTCAATGACTGTTATTTGGAAAATGAAATCTAGAATTGATTGTTTTACTTGAAATGTGATTGATATGCTAGACTGTTTACTTGAATGCTTTATATGTATACTTGACTTGTTTATAGATCAGGCGTACAGAACAGTACCGGGCGTACCGGTAACATTAGACCGGGCGAAACGGTTTCATTACCAGGCATTCTGGTCATGGCGAGCTTACCGATTAACCGAACTTTAATACTGAACTTTATGATATTCTGTGTAATATGATCTGTTTTAATCAAATCTATGAACTCACCAACCAAGTGTTGAACCTTTTTAGTATGTATTTTTAGGTTTAAGGTGACTATTTAGTGGCGAAGACTTTTGGCAGGGCATGGCATGGTCATAGAAAACTCTGATATAATTGGGACCACTCGAATTCTTTTATGGGCTTATATTTCCGCACCATTTTTGAAATGTTGTAAACAAATCACTTTTTATGAAATATATTCTAAACGGTTGAGTTAAAACCGTTCTTTATACTTTGTGTTGTGATACCAATTGAGTAGCACCCTAGTGACATGTATGCTTCCGCTAAACCAGATTTTAGGGGTGTTACATTATAGTTGGGTATTTTTTATCACCCCTACCAAATTGCCCTTGCCAAGCAACCGGATAATTTTTCCACTCCCAATGCATGCAATCAATGCTACCAAGCATTCCCGAAAAACCATGGTGCCCCTCATGTCTTTCATAAATACTTTGAATGTCGGTCCATGTTGGTTTTCTTAAATATTCCGGCATAAACAAATCAATAACATACTTGTTAAAATTATCAAGACATTCATGTGAAGTACTTGAACCCATTTGCAAATACACATCAAACGCATCGGGTGACGTGCCGTACGCCAATTGGCGTATGGCAGATGTACACTTCAAAAGAGCACTTATACTCATTCGACTCGTAGCATCGATTGATTGAGCAAAAAACTTAAAATGATCCGGAAGAAAATCGGAGATATAAGATTGAATACCTTCGACTATTTGTAGAAATAGTTTTCAGCTCATACGAAATCTTTTTCGAAAATACCGATGCGGATACTTACAATTGTGATCGAAATAGTCGGCACGCAAACATTCATCAGCAAGCTCACGTTCATGAAAGATATGACCACGTGCTATCGGAAGTCGAGCTGCCACTTGTTCCATCTGCAGCTGATATTCGTACGCGGCTGTCATAAACTCAATATCAGTTTCGTCATCTACATCTGACCAGTTGCTAATTTCTTCGGGACTTTGATTCGGATCCATTGTGAATGAACAAGGTTTTTTTTTTTTTTGAGAAGAATGAAGATGGAAGTATATGATGTATTAGATTGATTTGTGGAAGTGTTAAAAAAATGTGGTGTTAATTGGGTATTTATAGGGGAGTGAAAGTGGTTTTGAATTATTATTATTATTATATATTTTTTGAATTCAAAGGGCTAAAGAGACGTTGGAAGGGGGCTAAGTGAATTTTTTTTTTTTTTTTACACAAACTACCCTTAACGCAGCGTTAAGGGGTTAACGCACACCCTTAACGCTGCATTAACGCAGCACACATTCAACGTTTAACGCGCGTTAACGCATGCAATTTTGCCCTTTAACGCACTTGTGCGTGAACCGTTGGAAGTGCCCTTAAGGAGATTGATCATTGTGAGTTTAATGCAAGTGTACAATGATTTAATACTAACAAAATTAATTAGAAAAGAATAAGCACATATCTATATCTTCTATACTACTGCTGTACTAAAATCCGTGCGTTGTTGCGGACCTTTATACTTTGATATTAATGAAAAGACTTGCCACATAATGTATTACTTTTATCTGTTTATACATTTTACGTTTTTTATAAAACCACCGATTTTTTTATTTATTATTATTAATTTTTTTTTAATCTTTTTATACATTTTATGCTTTTTATAAAACCACGGAAATTAAAAGTTATTGTAATATTAGGCTCATTTTATGTTGCGGCTACGTATAAATTTACATGTTTTATGAAAGAATATTGGTATAAAAAGAGTGACATTAATTTGAAATGAGTTTTTAAATGCGTTAAACTAATATTTTAGCGTATGGAGTATGAGTAAAACATATATAATATCTGTATATTTTTTTTCTATTACTAATAAACAAGGATAATAATGAAATTTTTTGAAAAAGTTATCCAACCAACCAACTTATTATCGTCGTCTTTACATTCTTATGCGAATTATAAATCATAAATATGCCTACGGGCAGATGGTATCGAAGTCTCCTGATCCGTGCTGAATACACTTATAAATAAATGCAGACAGCGGATACACGTGAATAAATACAAATTACCCCTTTGTGAAAAAGGATACTTGCAAAAACTCACGTTCGTGTGTAGTGTGAAACCAGGTAAGTGATTACCCGGATCGTTTCCCAACGAGGTGTGAATGGGCAAACAGTGAAAAGCTTGGATTAGAGTGACTGATGATATGATATGAGATTTTGCTTTTTAATAATTCTAAATAACAAATTTAAAACAAATATACACAATAAAATTAAACGCGAATAAATTAAACTGAAAACGCGTAACAGGAAATCTAAAATGGGACAAAAACTGAAATATATGAAATTTAAAACCTAAAAATGTAAAATTACTTAAAACTTATTTTAAAATTAAAATTATATTTTTAACACTTTTTATCTATTTATTATTAATTATTTATTATTTAATAATTATTTAAAACTAATTTAAATTATAATAAATACTAAATAAACAAAGAAAAATCTAAAACTTTTTCTATAAATATTATTAAGTGAAAAGAAGCTAAGAAAATTATAAAAATGAAAATTACTTAATTAAAAGTTTAAAAAGATAAATTCTATTAAATAGAAGCTATCACTTATTTTCTATTTTGTTTTTCTTAAGGTCTAAAAATGTTATTATATTTTTCCTGGATTCTATTTAATAAAAGAAAATTATGAAAATTAAAATTATATTTTTCTAATTAATATTCTATTTATTATGATTTAATAGGATTATAAACTAATTAAAAAGATTAAAAAGATCAAATGACTTTAGAAAAATCTGAAAAATTCAGGATAAGTCAAAAATAATATTTAAAAGCTAGGAAAATTAAAATCAAAAGTTTGCTAAACCCTAAAAAGCAATTTAGCCAATAAGCAGTTTGGCAAATAAGCCAAAAATAACCTAAAAAGCACAAAAGTATACCAAATGCTCAAAACAAGTTTAACCAACTTATATAAGCACAATACAACTGAAAAATACAAATAAGCACAAGAAATTAAGCTGATAAGAAGATTGGCAGATGCAAATCTTAAACAGAAAACTCAGAAATATGCCAATTTGCAGGGTAAATTAAGCAGTTAAATTAAGCAGACAAGTTGAATATTAAGGGGGCAAAAGTGAGCTAGTACTATGAGCTATCCTAAAAACCAAAAAGCATGGCCATAGCTTATCTAGATAAGCCACAATTTAGTTGAGTTCAGCAGTATCAGCAACTCAGTATATACTGAGTTTGCTGTGCATAAATTGTGCAGTAGAGCACAAGCCAAAGGACTTCAATCCAACTCTTGTAGCTACTCTAAATGGACTCAAAGTGACTCATAGAAGCAAAGAAAAAGGACCAAATAGGCTAATGGCTAATATTGGCTTATTTAAGCTTTTTAAGAGGCTAAAATTTCCACAGTCAATACAAAAGTGTCATTTCCAAGTATGTTGCTAATTAGGGCTTAAGATTAGCTTATATGGACTATAAAAAGCTGATCAAAGTTGGACAAGTTGCAAATGTACAGTACTTAGCTTATTTGACCTGTTTGACTGAGTTAAACCAAACACCCCTTTCAAGGTGTCTGTTTTGGAATTGAACTAGCACAGACAAATTAAGCTTATGATTTTAGATTTCAATGGATTAACTGACTTATTAAAGCACTAATTAACAACTTTTAACTTATAAATAAGCAGATTAATAAGATATACTAATATTAGCTATTCTTGGCTTTTTGAGTGATTATGAGTAAAACAGAAATGTGGCTATTTAAAACTGATAAGATGAATGAAATATAACTTGTAAACTACTAATAAGCTGAGAAATAATGAAATTAAGCTACAATTAAGCACTTGCACAGTAACTAAGGAAATAAAGCAAAACTTGATATTTTGCTTACAACTGAGGTGGGGCTATTGGGATAGCAGGACTAGAACAGAACCAATCTAGCTTGTTAACACAAGCTAGAAAACCCAGAACAATCTTCCTGATTAGCTTATATATCCAGAATAGCTTATGAGATCTCAGGTTGACTTTTGTTGACCATCTTCATCATTTGAAATTTAAGCAGAGTATTTCTAAGATAAGCTTACACAAAGCTATGAAAAGCTTTCATAAGCTTATAGTAATGGTTTTTGAACTTTTTGTGATGATTAATAAGTACTTAGAACTAATTCGATTTAACAGATAAATTGAAGCTGAGCATAACTTAATATCTAGAACAAGATTGCTTGAAATAAGATTACTCTGATTACATTCAACATAAATTACAACTGAGAATTGGAAATTACAAGCTATGGCTACTGAATATTGAAATGCGATTATACTAAATTTAACTACTTCCAATTAAGGCTTACAATGAGTTCTATTTATACTACAAACATTAGGGTTTCCTTTGTCTTCATCTTCTGAACAAATCCCAGCCTTAGGATGGCTTTAAAATCATCTCAGCCACTCAAACTGATTTTGGCGCCAAAAATGTATATAGTGGGCACATGGGTCTGAGGTGAGTGGGGAAGAAGCAATAAATGTTTCTTGGTTTGTTAGGTAGCGTGCTTGAGGAGGAGGGGGATGTGGCAGAGAAATACTATGGGTGAAGGTGGTTTTGGTTTTGGCGGGGTTGTGAGGAAGAAGATGGTTTGACCGAAGTCAAACCTGGTATTAAATACCGGGTTGGGTTTTTTTATTAATAGAAGGGTTGGGCTTGGTGGATTGGGCTTGTGATGTAACTGGGTTTAGGTTGGGTTTTATTTAAGGGTTGGGTTGGGTAATTTAATAAGGGTCCGGTTGGGTTAGTTTTAGCACAAGGACCATTATTGCAATTTCATGAAAGATGAAGGGCTGAAGTTGTACATCTTCCAAAATAAACCAAGGGTGATTCCTGCCATGTTCCAATAATCCAGGGACCATACATGAGATTTCCAACAATAAAATTTTCCCAGGGACTATTTTTGCAAATTCTGAAAGTGCAGGGACCAAACTTGTAAATTATTGAAACTTTTCACCAAAGGATTAAATATGACAACCTATGATTTCAAAAGGACTTTTGGTGACTTTTCTTACAAAACAAATGCTTAGGGACTAATTTTGACAAGTTTTGAAAGTTGAGGGACTGAAACTGCCAATTTTGCAAACTTTGTTCGTTTTTCACTTGTTTTCAAACATTTTGCGTTTGAAACATATAAAACACAATCCCTGGGATATTTTCAGTATTTTGATGCATTTCTGAGTGTTTTTGGATGTTTTGGTAGTTCAGATACGACAAAAATGATGAGTATTTACACACTCATCATCTCCCAATGAAGGGGTTTGGACTCGTTGATGCGGGTTCGAATCCTGGAGGAGGCAAGGTTTTCTCCCAATTAAGTGTAGTGCCTACGGGCTGCTTGGTTGGTGAGTTTTCCCTCCCCCGTGGTTTCCGTGAATTCATCGGTCGCTAGTGCGCCTTGAGCCTCTGCATACTGCCCAATTGGATGTCACTGCAGGACCCAAGGGCTAGCCATCCCGTTGACTGTACAAAAAAAATCATAAATATGCCGGATGGATTTTCCCCCTTTTCAGGTTATTCGGGGAAGACAAGCTTTTTTGATTTAGATGTATGCGGCTTCACTGGGTTATGATCGTTTCCTGACCACCCCTAAATGTACCACTAGCGAAGTTTGTGTTAGACATTGAATAAACCCCGTAGGTTACACTTTATTATTGATCACTATAAATAGAGTACATAGGAGAAACCCTAATGGACCCAATCCACAAGTCGGGCTTGGGCCAACTAACTTATCCCTCTAATACTCCCTGCAGTTCGAGCGGCGAAATCGCGAAAGCTCAGGCTGGAGTAGTAACTAGAAAAGGAAAAAAGAAAACATTAACATAATAAATATATAACTTTAGTCGACTCGTAACAAAACCGTACAAACGGTCGACTTTAGGCGACTGGTACTAACGGTCGGCTAAGTCGACTGGTAACAAAATCATACTAACGATCGAATTTAGAGACTGATACCAACGGTCAACTTTACTCGACAGGTAATAAAGCCGTACAAACAATCAACTAACAAACAAACAATAAACCAGATAAACCAAAGTATCATTAAAATAAAAAACAAAACAATTTTTATTTATATATCTATACTACATATAATGTATGGATGAATCTCTCTCCTCTTAGTCTTAAAATTCAGACTTACAAGAAATAAAGCATGATTTACAACACTTTAATGCACCCAATTTTCAGACTTACAAGAAATAAAGCATATTGTACAACAAAAACAAGCGTGGTGTCATTTTAAGACCAAAATTCTATCAAACAACATTAATGCTATTAAATGGTAGTCATTAAAACACCCCCTATATAAAAAATACAAATTATCAAGCATTGTTTACAACTATTTAGAGCACAAAGATAACTAAAAAAGTACTATCCAACACATATAATTAATACACTATTTAATTTACCCTCTCACTAAAATACACAACCATTTTACCGCAATGTACAATCAAATTAAGCTTCCAAAATATTAACCTTCCAAAACATAAATCTAAAATCCAGTAGTCAAAATGAAGAAAAAAAAAAGTGAAAGAGACTTGGAAATTACAAAGAAAGAACAATCTCAGTCTTCTCTTTAATACTCATAAATTTGTTTGTTAAAACAAGAGTATAAGAGTAAACCATCATAGATCTTGAAAGTAATAAGAGGACAACAAACAAACAACCTACCCAAGACCTCTTTAATGAGATCTTGACGAACATAGTGTGCTTCGGTTACGGTTGAAATAAAGAAGGTTTATGCTGCGTTTGTGATAAGGAGATGGAAGAAATGTTATTATGATGCTGCTTTTTTGATATGTAGGAAGACGAGCTATTTAGGTGTGTGACTGCCATGGAGATATAAGGGTGGATTTATTTGACGTGTTGTGTTCGTTTGTTAAGGAGTTATAAGGTTGGAAAGATTGAATATGCGTATTATTTTGGAGAAGGAGATATTTGGTGACTGCATGTTTTTTTTTTTTTTATATGGAGAGAAGGTTGGATAGGGACCTTGAATGTGCGATGTGTGTTTAGGTTTCCATAATGAAGAACTTATATTCTAAAGGGTGTAGGGTTTGTTGTGGATTTGGGTTGGACATTAGATAATAATTATGGGCTTGCTGGATTTTTTAAAGTTGGGTTGCGTATTTTTAGTTAGTATGGGCTAAATCTGAAAATTTTGTTGAATTAATTGTGAGGTTGGGCTTATCTAACTATCTTCACAATATTACCGTGTATCGTTTTTATATTTTAAAAAGTATCGCATGTGCACCCTACAATTTTTGTATGAAATAGTTTTTTTTTACTTAAAATCTCGATATTTGTAAAGTTATTATCACAAAATGCATATAGCTAGAAAACGTTGCTTGCCAAAATTTTAATTTCAGGGTACACGCCGCCGCATCGCGCGGGTACCCTGCTAGTATATATATATATATATATATATATATATAATATATATATATATATATATATATATATAATATATATATATATATATATATATATATATATATATATATATATATATAGGGCCCCTTTCTTACGAGAACCATGTTAGGGCCCCTTTCTTACGAGAACCATGTTATCTACAAGAACTGCGAGAACCACCTTTTTACAACTAATAATACACAATGTACATCATTTAATGCTCCATATGATTTTGTTATTTTTATTTAATTCAAAAGGGCATATTAGTAAAAGACATTTTCATATTATTTTTGTTTTTTTATATAATTTCCGTTTTTTTTAAATCTTAAAATTCGAAGTTTTTTTTATTTTTTTTTTATTTTTTTTATTTTTATGGTAACATGTTTTCAAATAGTCATGGTGCATACATGTTTTTTTATACCTAATCATTAGTTATTTCAAAATCTCATGGTGCAAGCATGTTTTTTTTCCCCAAATAGTTAAGGTGCATACATGTTTTCAGTTAGTCCAAAGTGCATATATGTTTTTTTTTCTCCCTTTCAAGGTGCATATAGCTTTTTTAATATAATGAAATTTATAACAAACCAAGAACATAAATGTTATATACAAACTTCGATATCGATTGAAATACAATTAAAATACAAATTTCTAAAAGCATAAATACATGAATCTAATCGATCTATACACGTGAGCACTAATAATATTCAACACAAATGAACATATGCGCACGAGTAGCCATCAACATTTTTTCAAAAGTCGGACATACATGCACACTTGTAGCCGTGAGCATTCTTGTAATTACACCTGATACAAAGAAAAGTACAAAAATTAGCAACCATAATATTATTAAAAATTATACATGTACATGAGTATATGTATGTTTTAGGAAACATACTTGTTTAGCAAACACAAAACATATATGTTTTATACGTAAACATATAATCCAAACATAAAACATATATGTTCTATAATCCAAACGCAAAACATATATGTTTTATACGTAAACATATATGTTTTTTTTATAAAACACATATGTTTTTTTTATAAAACACATATGTTTTTTTACAATAAGTACTGAGTATCACCATTATAAAATGAGAAACACACCTGTTTTAAAACATACATGTTTTGAACCAAACATATATGTTTAAAAACATCATGTTCTTAAACATATATGGTTTTCATTAATTAAATCCCACTAATTAAAACATATATGTTTTGAACAATTATGTTTTGAACATACATGTTTTGCACAATTTCTACGGCATAACATTAAAATAATCCATAAAAGTCAAATAACTATCAAACACCAGCAATTCATAAACAAAAAAATAATACTAATAATAATACAAGTGGCTGATATTCCTATAGCTTCAATAATCTACGGTACAGCATTAAATCATAAACATCTCTAAATAATTATAACAAAGAAACATAATGACAGTTACGATGACAACACAAATCCACCTCTGCACCACCCATGCCGATTTGAGTGGTGTAGTCCAACACGGGGGTTGCAGGAGTCGGCAATAATTAATATTCATGATGAACTGAAGGGTATACTTTCAAAAGGATGCATAGTATGAAAATGTTAAACTCGACTAGACTACCATAGCTATTGGATGCATGGTAACTGCATAATCACTAGTTGCACAAAAAATAACATGTGAAGAAAGCAGAAGTAAGAAAGAAAGAACACCAACCGGGAATCTCATTCTCTTCACAGAATGTGGCAGCCGTCATGTCGAATTGAGACACGCCTCTAGAAGCAAGCTCAAATCTGATTAAAAAAAAAACTCAAATCTTATTCAATGAAACCTAAGCAATAATTAATACGAAAATTAAAATTAAAATAAAAACCAAAATTTAAACCACTTATAAGAATAATAACCAATTTCAATTATGTGAAAAAAAAACCGTAAATTTCAAGATCCAAATTGAAAAACAAAGATCTATTTTTAAAAATTATTATATTGATTAAATAAAAAAGGTTTTACCTTTTGATTCGTTGTACAAAACTCGAACGGATCGATTTTCAAGACCATGAACAATTCAAACGATCTTTGAATGGAGATGGTGAAACGAGATCATGACCGTCGAGTGGGAAAGTAGAGTGCGGCGGCTAGGGTTTTTGGTTCATCCGATGAGAATACTACAGGGGGTGGGAGGATTTTTGGGAAAGGGGGAAAGAAAATAGAGAAATAAAAGTGGCAAGCAGTTTTTTTTAACTGATTCTATTGCTATTTTTATGGAAAATCAAAATACCTAATTTGCCCTTTATTTATTTATTTTTTCTGAAATAACTTGTAGATATTTTCAAAAATGCCATCTTGCATTAATATGATGTACATTAAGCTTTATTATGAGTAAAAAAGTGGTTCTCGTAGTTCTTGCAGTTAAAATGGTTCTCGTTTGAAAGTTACACTATATATATGGGGGCTTTATTTTCAGAACTCTGTTAAGTGCGGGAACTGCGAGAACTCCTCTAGACCAATGATATTTTTTTAAATATTAAATATTTTCTTTTAATCCAAAAGTGTATATTTGTAAAAGACTTTTTTTATCTTATTTTTGATTTTTTTTTAATAAATCCCATTTTTTAAAAAATCCTTAATTCTCGGAGGGTTTTTTTTTTTTTTTTTTTTCATGTATGTTTTTAAAATGGTTTGGTGCATATATGTTTTTAGAAATTTTTTTTTACAGCATGCATGTTTTCAAAAAAAATATCAAGTGCATATATGTTTTTTATAAAATATGTGTTTTTAGTGTAAGATTGCTTAACCTATTTTGCTATAACTATTAATATTCTGTCAAAAATCACATAATAAAACACTTCTTAACATAGACATTTCAATTATACTTTTTAAAGTTTCAAACAAAAATCACAAAATAAAACCTCTATAATAATGCAAAAATCCTATACTTTAAGCTACATTTCATTTTATTACAAGTAAAAAAAGAACATATGCAATAATCGTATTTCTTCCGCAAATTATCTCCTTGTATGCATGTGTGGATTCGACTCTATTCGTTCAACATCATCCTTGTCATCTCATAGGTCTTGAATGTCATCATAATCTTCATAAGTCCTGATACAAACATGATCAAATATAATTTGACCGCAAAAAAATGTGTGAACGAATTTTGAAATGAAAACAACTAGCATAACACATTCACAATATTCATATATATCAAATGAATGCGAACATATGTGCACGCCTTCCAAAAACATGTATGTTTGCACTAACCACATAAACTTCATACTTAAATTCGAGGACAACTAGCATAACACATATGCACAATATTCAAAACAACTAGTGACGAGTTTGTGTGTTCCATTGTGTAGTTTTACCATTACAGCCACTAGTGACAAAACAAAACAAGTTAAAAAACAGGTTATCGACCATAGACGATTATAAAACATATATGTTCACAACCATAAACATATATGTTCTAAACCATTTTCCTGTCAAACATATATGTTCTAAACCATAATTCCATGAATCAAAACTTTAATCTAAACCCAAAATCTTCCATGAATCAAACTCAGTATATGAATCAAACATATATGTTCACAACCATAAACATATATGTTCTAAACCATAATTCCAAGAAAAAAATTGTTATTAACATCAGATCTTATTAAAACCATTTTCCTGTCAAACATATATGTTCACAACCATAAATATATATGTTCTAAACCATAATTCCATGAATCAAAACTTTAATCTAAACCCAAAATCTTCCATGAATCAAACTCAGTATATGAATCAAACATATATGTTCACAACCATAAACATATATGTTCTAAACCATAATTCCAAGAAAAAAAATTGTTATTAACATCAGATCTTATTAAAACCATTTTCCTGTCAAACATATATGTTCACAACCATAAACATATATGTTCTAAACCATAATTCCATGAATCAAAACTTTAATCTAAACCCAAAATCTTCCATGAATCAAACTCAGTATATGAATCAAACATAGGGTTAATACACAAATATGTTACTAAACTTTCCATAAAAGTTCGCCTAAGTTACTGAACTTTCATTTTGTTCACTTAGGTTACTGAACTTATAAACCATGACATTTGGGGTCACTGAACTTATAAAAAATATTCATAAACAACACTGAACTTGTAAAAACATGACATTTATGTTACTTAACATATCAAAAAATATACGATTAAGTCACTCCTACCAACACTAATAAATTAGGCGAACTTTTTTGGAAAGTTTAGTAACCTAAGTGAACAAAATGAAAGTTTAGTAACTTAGGCGAACTTTTATGGAAAGTTTAGTAACATATTTGTGTATTAACCCAGTATATGAATCAAACATATATTTTCACAACCATAAACATATATGTTCTAAACCATAATTCCAAGAAAAAAATCGTTATTAACATCAGATAATTATTCTATGGGTTTGTTTATTAACATCAGATCTTATTTATTTAGTACTTTACAAAAAAAATGTTATACAGACACATTGGACATAAAGAATTAAAACCACTCACCGGAGACATCACGACCACCAAGACCACATCCGGTATCCTAATCCAACCGCCGCCGACGTCATCCTAATCCAACCGCCGCCGCGGTCCTCCTCATCCAGCCACAACCGCCTTGGTTCTCCTCCATCACAACAAGAAGGAGGGTGCGGCTGTGCAAAAACCTTAATATTAATTAAGATGATGTGTGTTGATTTATAATTGGAGTTGCAGATCTATAGTTATGCGTAAATCGTGTGATACTCACACATAACTAATTACATGTGTTAATTTTTCTATAGATTCATATAGTATAAGATTTGATTGATTGATAACTGCAATAATACCCAGAAAAAGGAAAGAAAAAATGATTTGATTGATTGATAACTGCAATGATAACTGCAGATCTATAGTTATGCGAAAATGATTTGATTGATAACTGCAATAATACCCAGAAAAAGGAAAGAAAAAAAAGGTGATAAGTGTCTATCCTCACTGTTTCGTCTTACCTCTCGAATCAGTATCTCTGATTAAAACCGGCTGTTCTTCTAAACTTCATACTCATATATTTTACTCATAATTAAATCAGGAGGGTGCGGAACTTGATATAAAACCTTAATATTTTGAATTATGGGTTTGCGACTGGTAGTGGTGGTGATAAGGAGGGTGCGGCTGGCTAGGGTTTGGGATGAGGAAGAAGGAGATAAAAGATGAAAATGATTAGATGAAAACTGAAAATAAAATGGATAATGGAGAAAAGATCGGTGTATATTGAAAATATTAATTTGAGATGACTATAATACCCTTCAGTCATTTACAAAAGTTTCCTAATCTTTCATTCAATGACACTAATGGCACATATCATCTCATCCATTGATTAAAATATCCAACGGTCCAAAGAGAGTTCTCGCAGTTCCCGCACTTAACAGGGTTCTAAAAATAAAGTTACACTATATATATATATATATATATATATATATATATATATATATTTATTTTTTTTGACAAACAAAATAAAATTGATAAACATGATCAAACCAAATATATATTTTACCGGGGGAGATTACAAGAGATTTAGCCAAGCATCATAGTCGGGAACATCATCTTTATTCTACTTTGGATGTTCAACATATTCATAGTATCACAGGCAAAAAGAATTAAAGACCTTTTGTAGTCCTTATGCATGGTCACCAAAAATCAAAATAATATATACTATGAGTATTCGTCACTGGTAGTCTTCGTGTAGGTCGCTAATATCTTGTAACACCCCACACGTACACACACTTAACTAATAAGCTACGTATAAATAGAGATAAACTAATAAGCTAATAAGCTAATAAGCTAAAGAGAATAAGATAAGAATACGAGAGAATGGAAGGTTTTCACTATTCGAATGATTAAGGAACAAAGCTTGCGCAACAATACATGAAAAACCAACAAGAATAATGAACACACTAGCTCCCTATTTATAGAAACAATCTAGGGCAACATAAGCTAGTGTGTTTGTGATATGTAAATCGTATGGGCTCACGGCCCATGGACCACTAATGGACCGTGGCCTTTGCACATTTATATGATCCTACTTAAGCAACCTATTAGTGAAATGTACAAGACTTGAAATGCTTATAAAACATGTTCCTAACACTTCGGATATCAAATAAAAAGGGTGCGGCTGGTTGACTTTTTTTTATATATTTTCGTGAATGATGTCTTTTTTTATGAATGCTGTGTTTTTGTGATTGAGGGTTGAGGGGTGGTTTAGGGGAAGCGGCTCAACATAGACTGAGAATCAGACTTGCTTCGATACCATGTTAGACATTGAATAAACCCCGTAGGTTACATTTTATTATTGATCACTATAAATAGAGTACAAAGTAGACACCCTAATGGACCCAACCCACAAGTCAGGCTTGGGCTAACTAACTTATCCATTTAATAGTTTGAACATTTGATATCTTATTTAAAAGCCAAAGACCTTATTACTAGACCATTTGATGGTGGTTTCATCACTCATACCATGTATAGGTAAAACTTTTTAACAAATGCAACAATAACAAAAACAACACATTCACATATTGGTAACCTTATATACAGCAAGGAAAATCTGTCGTTTTGATAATTATGTTGTCGTTTAGAATTATCTATACTCTTGAAGCATCAAACCATTCGACTTACATTCCTAACATGTGTGCTTATTTATATGCTAATAAGTTGATTGAATTACATGACAAAGTTAAATGAGAGATAGGGAAGGAGAGAAAAGAGTATTAAAAGAGAATTTACTATGGTACTTTATGTAAACGTCTAAAAAAATATGAAGAAATCTATCATTTTTTTAATTATGGTGGAAATATGTTTCATAATTATGAAAAATGAAAATGTCTAACATATTGAACATTTTTTAAATTTAATGCATTAGTGTTTAATGAGATTTTTATAAAGCTTTAAAAAGTTTATATATAGTAGAAAAAAGTTTATAACAAGAAAAATGTTTACGAATTGATGTTGTAAGATGATTTAACACTATTATAAAACTTTACAAAAGTTTATCACACTAGACTCCCTAAGCCACTTATCAAACATTGAGTAAATCACTAATTAAGTTTTTTTAGACGAACTAATTAGGAAAGTTATTTATTTTTAATATTTTTTCTCTCTCTCTCTCTCTTTTTTTTTTTTTTTTTTTTTTTTTTTTTTTTTTTTTAACAATTGATGATTTGGGAGAGCGCAAAGGTCGCCGCTGCAAGTGGGCGTGGTGGGGGTTGGTTAGCTACAAACTATAGTTATTACATAAGAATAACTAAACAACAAGGTTACTTTTTGAAAATGAAAATACAGCCACGCAAAGTTTCCTAAATGTATTAGTATTGCTTTTTACTAAATTAGCACGCACTATTATGATTATTTGAATTATAATAAACATGTCATATGCTTAAGTTCTCTACATTATTGATGCCTGATTAATTGATTCTTTCAAAACTAGCTATCACAAATTCGCTATCAATCTCATCGTTATTATTGTGCTTATTTTATTTAAATTAGTAGGAGTTATTATTGTTCCAAATCATTACTATCTTAACGCAGTATGTTTTGAAAGGAATTGTAATCTGTCAAAGGAATGGTAATTTGAATGAATTGTAATTCAAAGAGTTGTAATGTGTTGTAATTGTAATGTGTATTAATTGTAATTGATGTTTTCTGTCACTGTGTTTGGTTGGATCTCAACGTAATTGTAATTCGAAAAATTTATAAAATTTCAAAAAATTTATAAAAATTCGAAAAAATTTATAAAAATTCGAAAAATTTATATAAATTCGAAAAAATTTATAAAAATTCAAAAAATTTATAAAAATTCGAAAAAATTTATAAAAATTCAAAAAATTTATATAAATTCGAAAAAATTTATAAAAATTCAAAAAATTTATAAAAATTCGAAAAAATTTAAAAAAATTCCAAAAATTTATAAAAATTTAAAAATTTTATAAAAATTTAAAAATTTGAATTTTTATAAAAATTTTTGTAAAATTTTTAAATTTTTAAATTTTTTGAATTTTTAAATTTTTAAATTTTTATAAATTTTTTATAAAATTTTTAAATTTTATAAATTTTTTATAAAATTTTTCTAATTTTATAAATTTTTTATAAAATTTTATAAATTTTTCGAATTTTATAAATTTTTTATAAAATTTTTAATTTTTTAAATTTTTTGAATTTTTAAATTTTTATAAATTTTTTGAATTTTTATAAATTTTTTTGAATTTTTATAAATTTTTTCGAATTTTTATAAATTTTTTGAATTTTTATAAATTTTTTCGAATTTATATAAGTTTTTTCGAATTTTTATAAATTTTTTCGAATTATTATTATTATTATTATTATTATTATTATTATTATTATTATTATTATTAATATAAAATTTTGAATTACAACGTAATTCAAAACTTTCCGTCCAACATCCTATGTAATCTGAATTCCCTCCTTTGATGTAATTGTAATGTCTGAATTACAATTACAACGCAAACCAAACAGCCTACGTAATGTAATCTGAATTACAATTCCCTCCATTCTGTGAACCAAACAGCCTACGTAATGTAATCTGAATTACAATTACATCCAATTACGCCAGATTACGGCGAACCAAACGCCCCCATAGTTATTCGATCCATTTCAAATTTATTGTCCATATTTTTTTTTTAGATTGTCTAAATTAATTATTCACTTTTAAAAATAGATAAAGGATACATATCAAGCTTATCATATTACGTTCACTTGAGGTTATCATTACAAACTTTAAAAAAGTAAACTAGTTAGTTAATGGTAAAACTGTCATTATGCAAAAAGTAAGAAAGAGAAAACTGTAATGATGATGATTTTCTAACTTTTGTGGTTTGATCGGTGGACAATTATTTTAGGACAAGTGAGTATGATACGAATGACGAGTTGTAGCTTGCGTTCCGGTGGAGAACTTGATATACATTTTCTCTTATCATTTGTATTTTTATTGTAAAAGTGTTTTATAAATTCAAATCTTTTAAGGTTGTGCATGCATAATTGGATCCATACTTGTTTAGTAGAGTAATATTGAAATAATAATTATAATAAGAGAAAATTACCAAAATAGACTACTCGCCTTACGACTTATTAATTTCCAGGCCTTAAAATTTTCAAAGTCCAAAATAGACTAAGAGCGACTCATTTTTTGAGCAACTCGTGTCTACGTTTGACACGTGTACTTAAACAATCGAATAAAGATTAATATGCCAACAATACTTGGACACTTGTTGGCTTGTGGATGTGTCACAAACCGAAACTATCAGGTTATTATTTTACCACTTAATTTTACTATTTATTTTCATTTCACGAAAATTAACTTTTACGGGTAACCGGGTAGTTTAACCTGCGTACGCTGTTAAATGTACATTTGGTTCACTCTAGACTACGTTTAGTCTACATGTTTTATGCATCTTAATTACCTTACACGCATATATGCAATTGCCCCTTTTCCATATTACATTTTTTTCATTTTTATGAAAACCTTGCACGTTTTGCATTTTTAGCGTAAACCCGAACCACAATTGCACCTTAACCCAAACTATACACTCTTTAACTATAAAACTACACCATAATACCTTCCCCACTTCACCTATGCCACGCCCCCTTAACAGTTGTCTAATGTTAGGACAAGTGTTAGTTCAACTTGACAAGTATTAGTACCTTGTATATAAAACTACACACTCATACATGCATTTTGGATCACAAAAGTTTATCACTGCATTCCTCTCCCTCTTATAGTGCCATGAACCACCATCACCAAAACATCAATTCCGTCTTTTGATTTCACTAGATTCTTGATCAAGATTAAAGGTTTAGTTGTTTAGCAAAATGTTCTTGGTTTATTCATCTCTATCACCATCAAAACTCCTCATAATACTTGGTTTAAGGGTGATTTTATCAAGGGTTTTTGCAAGGGTTTATGCATGGGTATAAATTAATTTGATCAAGGGTTTCTAGGGTTTGGTTTATATAACTGGAAGCTTGGGTAAAAGTTTGATTGGTAATTTTTAGGCTAATGTTCTTGATCCTTATTTTCTTTCCTCTACCAACCATTGTAAGAAATCATTCAACACTTTATTTTCTATACTTTTATATATGTTTTTACATGTTAACTACATTTATCTTGCATTATTTGACTTGATTGTACCTTGTACATAGTGGAAAACACTAGGAAAACATGATTTGAACATTAGTTTTTGCGACAGATTTGATCAGTAACAAAAACATAATTTTTGCGAAAAATTAGTGGGTATTGGGACTTAGAGAAAAATTTTCGGTTATAGGTCTATGTCTTAGCTTCGATTTGACGGGTAGCTCGTCCCGTAACGATACCCGATAATTTAATTAGAAACTAAATGATGAAAGTGTTTCAATTTTGTATGTCAGATTTCAAATGGTTAAAACTCAAAAAAATTTTATAGACCAACTGTTGGTGTAAAAAGAGAAAATGTAGAGTACACTTTAACTTAAACGTGGCTTTTGGTATGTGCTTAAACACATACCTTTATTTGACCAAAACCGGACCCAAATAGACCAAAAACTAACCAATTATGTCAAATATCTCGTGTTTTTGTGTTTATGATTGTGCAGGGATGGATATTATAAAAATGGACAAATATCGAGATAAAAAGACAAAACCGAGCACGGGATTTGTGAAGAGGATTAAAGAGCCGAGGCCGGGGAAGCAATTCGCAAGTTTGGATCAAAATTATGCTCAAAAAGTCAAAGTCAATCCTCAAGTTTCATCAAATGACATAACAAGCCCTTGGATTAAGTTTACAAGATTGGCAGAAATAGTCCATGGAGTTTCAAGAATTACACCTTTAGTCCTTGTACTTTACCTAAACCTAAAATCATAAAAATCTATACTACACTTATTATCCGGATTATTAAAATCCAAATCCAATCCCAAAAACAAATCCAATCCAACACACAAACAAATCTAATCCACGGCCCAATCCCAAATAACCGAGCCCAACCTTTTTCTTTAAACCCTCAACCCGTTTTATCACCCACGACCCAACTCCAAAACCGGGTCAACTACCGGTCAAACAATAGTTAAAAAATAAATTAACCTTTACCCGCCCATAGTTCTTCCCCAAATTACCCAAGATGAACCCTAACTCACCCCGTACAAAAATTACCGAGATTAAGGGTATAATTGACCAATCATTTGGCTTCTAGAAGGTGTCAGAGTGTCAGAAAAGCACAGAAGCACACGAATGGGCTACGTGGCAGCATACTATTGGACATGACACCTCATGGGAAGTGATTAAACGGCTGAGGATTGATGGAATGATGCTCAAGGATGATCAGATGGTTGATATTGATTCAAAGAAGCACAAACTCACACGGATTAGTGACATGGCAGAGCCTAGATCCTTCTCTCTCGGGCTATAAATAGAGGACCTCATCTCCTTCATTTTGATGTAATTTTTAGTATAATGTTATGCTGTAATTTTGATTTCTAAATTGTAATTTCAAGTTTTCTCATAGTGTAATCAACTTTTATTAATGAAATTTTAAGTTTACTCTTTAATCCGATTTGCTTAGTTGCTCTTATTTTCATTTAAAGTTGTTAGTTAAGCTCTGTTATTGTTTCATAAGCTGTTTTCTCATTAGTATAAGCTTCTCAATCATCATTTCTTATTATCTTTGTTTTAAATCAGAAAATCCATAAAAACACAAAAATATTTTCAAATCTTACTTCAAGCTTCAATAAGCTTAATTTTCAGTAGCTTAAGACTCATTTCAGCTCACTATAGCTTTTGTGAGTTCATTTAGTGATCAAAACAGTTCAAATATCAAAGTTCCTTATTCCTATGCATATTGTGGAAAGCTTTTGGAAGTTGCCCGCAATGGAGGGGCAAGATGGACTATACCTAGCTTATCATTGATAAGCTAGGAGCTTGTAGCTGCCCTTAATTGGGAACCTCTGTTTAGCTGAGGTCTAAGTGAGTTAAATTTTGAATTTTAGCTTAAATTTGGATTTTCCAGCTTAATAATTAGATTTCTTTGCATAATCTGTTTCAGCTTATATTTGTGCTTATTTACTGTTAGATTTTGCTTATATCTAGTAAATTTAGCTTACATAATCTTGTTGCATCATTAGTTTACCTTTAAATTAGCTTAAAAGTAGTTAAAGTTAAAAAAACTGTCAAGATAGAGTGTTTGGGATAGTGGTCTGTTTAAGGTTTTAAGCTGTTACACTGTTCAAGTGCACTTCCTTAAGTTGGAATCAACTAAATTGAGGTGAGAATAGCTTAGTCCATAAGGGTTTTAAAGGTTTGTATTCAGAATTAAGGTTTTGGCTTAATAAAGAGATTTTGGAGTTCATTGCTACCTCAATAAGCTCAGCATAAGCTGAGCTTATTTAGACCCAAACTTTGGCATTTATAAGTCACTTTAGGTTGTTAAAATCAGTGTGCAAAAGTAGGACAGGTTTGGTAAAATTTTGCAAAGGAAAAAGGGTCAAAAACAAAATTTGCTGTCACAGAAAGTTTTATGCAGACATGATTTTTAGCTGCTGATCTAGGATTAATTGTGGCTTAATCAATTAAGCTTAGGACTTAATTTTTGGCTTATAATCAGTTTGAATAGCAAGCTTTGAGGTCATTATCTGGGATTTGAATTTTGAGCTTATTTAGTAGCTAAATTAGAGTCTGCAAATCAGCCATCTGAACTGATCTGAGCCTGCATAGTTTTTACCTTCCACTAGCATCTGATCTACAGCTTAATCAGATAAGCAATTATGTTTAACTTTTGGGCATTTTAGGGCTGTAAGTAGTTTTTCACATAAGCTTTCAAGTGTAGCTTCTGAAATTTCCCAATAAGCTCTTCATTGGTTGCTAGAACAGCTTAAAATAGGTACATTAGTCATTATAATCTGTCATAAGTTGTTAACTGTGCAGCTGCTTATCATCTTTATCCTTATGCTTATTTGTGCTTTTTCAGTTGTTCTAAGCTTAATATAGTGTGTTTTACTGATTTTGAACTTTGGATTATTTTTGGAGCTTTTTAGCTTATTTTTAGCTTTTTCCAAAACTGCTTATTTAGCCATACTGCTTATTTAGGTGTAGATAAGCTCAAATTTTATTTTTCCTAGCTTTTAAATAATATTTTAGATTTATCTGAAAATTTTCATATTTTTCCATTTCAGTTTACTATTTTTAAATCATTTAATTAGTTTCTTTTAGTTTTAAATTCATAAAAAAATAAATAAAAAGTCAAAAAAAAATATTTTTCTTTTTCCCAAAATTTTCTTTTCATATTTAGAATTTAAGAAAAATAATTTTACATTTTTAGGACTTAGAATTTAGAAATTCACTTTTTAATTACGTTTTTAAAATTCGTCGCGTACGTTTTTAAAATTCAATTTTCGTTTTTTAGAATTAAATGCTTAGTTTACTTGTATCCTTAGCTTAATTAGTTGTTTCCTTTAAATATTTCATTATTCGTAGTGTAAAACCCTAAAAAATCACTCTTATTCACCATTCACTTCACGTATTCGACACCGTAAACGACGACTCGACTTCAACCTTCGTTGGGACTATGACCCGGGAAAATACATCCGTTGTATTTTCTTTGGAATAAAAACGAAAAATCACGTGGCTTTTTGAACGGACTGAAACGGAGTTGTAGATCACTAGATTGTAAACTAAGGCCATTTTCGTGGGACTGTTTTGTGCAGTTAAAAATCAGCTTTGATATTTAAGGGTAAATTAGTAATTTCACACAAGTTATGTAATTTTTGGAACAGTGGAATCCACAAATGTGATTAATAGACTCAAATACCTTTCCGTGAGCGTAAAACCTGAGTCTAACAGTAACCATTTACGGTTTAAGAGTAGCGAATTTATTAAGTCGGGTAATTTTCTAAAATCCAAACAACACCTATATTAGGACTCGTTAAACTTAGTAAACTTGTCAAAATTAGTCCCCATCCTTTTATAAACCTTATAAACGCTAAGTGGTATAATCAAGGGATTATTTATTGGAATGCCACCAAACTATTAAACTTTTTTCATTTACGTCACTCATTTATCAAAACTAACTTATAGGCAACCCATTTATGTGTTTGCTTTCGTTTATACCAATTTCGAATAATTTTTTCTCGAAAATCTTTGAAACAACGGGAATAAAACTAAACGTAGCATATTAAAATAACACGGATAGCTATTGAAATGTAAAATATTAGTTTTCCTCATTATCTAAGTGCAACTTCATTTAGTCAAAAGCGATTTATGATAAATTAACTAACGTTTGCGTTTAAATTTATAATTTTATTGTTTTGATATGTTAAAGTTAGCTTTGTCCTTCAAGTTATAAAATTTTCTGGCAAGAAATTGAACGAGATTGGTATAAATGAAACCAAACACATATTTGGTTGGCCCATAAGTTAATTTAAATAAATGGGTAGCCTAAAGGAAAAAAGTTTAATAGTTGGACGGCCTCCACATACATAATCCCTATAATGAATATAAAAACTCATATTTAAGTTGTTATTTATAAAACCTAAGACGTAACATATTATTTTAGGTTGCTCCTGGAGTTTTCTCGGCTTACTCGTCACTTTATTTGTGCTCTCATTACCACATTACTTAAGGTGAGTTTCATAGCCCCATGTTTTCACTTAACTTTTCTTACTTTGGGGTGCAAATACATGTTTGTTTTTACATTGAACACGAGTACATTTACCCGTTACGTACTGGCCTAAGTACCGTTAACCCACACTTCATTATTGCCCTTTGTCATGAACCGTTAATTACGTTGGTAAGCACGAATGTTGTAAATAGTACTATTGGGTTTGACACTCCTCGTCCGGGTTGACTCAGTTACACGTCAAACGGACGCAACTCCATTTGAGTATCAACCAAGTGTCTCAGGTTAGACACTTGCATTGGGCATTCACATTTATATTATTGTTAACGTTTCGGTGTCATGAGTTTAGGCAATAGTAAACGTATTTTTGGTGTCATTGTATGTGCTACAATGGTCACACACGCTATAAAATCTTGTGGTTCATTTTACTATTACTTAAACGTATGATCTCACCAACTTTATTGTTGACCGTATTAACATGTATTTTCTCAGGTCCGTAATTGATGTATTGGCATGGCATGGAGCATAAGCATTCAGGTTGCATCCCGACTCATCTTTTGGTAGACTTATGCATTACTCTACTGTTCGATAATATTTAAAAACTTATTTAGTTAATGTTGTAAACTCTTGCATTTTGTGATTTCGAAACTTTGTTAAACTTTATCGAACATTTACTTTTAAAAATGACTCATTTAGAGGTCGTTCTCTTATATCTTGTGTTATATTATTATGACATAAGGCCCTTGAATTACTGTTCTGCTGCATGTAATTTGGGGGTGTTACAGTTGTGTTGTATAAATTGCCCAGTCTTCCGGTCTATTTTGGACTTCTGAAAATTTTAGGCCTGAAAAGTGATAAGTCGTAGGGCAACTGGTCTATTTTGGTAATTTTCTCTTATAATAATACCCTCTCGTCCCATATTATTTGTCCATCTTTTTTTCGAGTTGCCGTAAATTGTTTGTTCATTGCTAAAAATATATATGTAAGTTTAATCGATTTCATCATATTCTTCTCACTTGAAATCATCATTACAATTTTTAAAGAAAGTATTAAATAATTATTTGAAGGTAAACTGTTAGTATGAAAAAATAAGAAAAAGAAGTCAATACAATTATGTTTTTTCAAAACCTAAATCTGGGTGTCATGTTTTTTTTTACACAACTTTATCACTCGTAACTCCAAAATCATCTTCCTTCATAACATATCATAACAAATTTATCATCAGAATCGTATGAATCAGCAATATCGGAAGTTTTCAATATTAGAAATTGAAATGATAAAGTTGTATGTAAAATGTTCGTAAAATGGTTGTGTACAAGGTATCATAATGGGATTATTTTTATATAGAAAATGAAAAACTAGCCGGTGATGGCCCAACAATCAATAAAGGCAACACAAATCAGGTTATGGCATTATACTAATTTTGTGGCATGTGCTATAGCGCTTGGGCTTTGGCGCAGTTCAGGGTGTCTTGGCGTCAAGATGGAGCACTCCATAAGGCTTTGATGTTGATTAATGTCCTACGGTAACCAACTTTGTAACAGAAAAAGAAAAAAGCAAAGTTTTTACTCGAACTCCCCACCTTGGTTTAAAATTGCGCGCATCGTTGCGCTCGCATCGCGCATCAAAGTGATGCGTTTGAAAAAACGCAACGCGAACCTGATGCGAGGTTGTTCCAGGATGCGGCCTAATGCGAACGCATGATAACATCAAATAGTCCTGATATTTTAGTGTCAATTTCCTCCTAATATGCTCATCATTTGTGTCATTTTGTTGGAATATATACTCTTATTCGTTTATATTTCATTTTCAGGTTAATAATGAGCATTAAAACGAAGAGACGCCAATTTGAAAGGTTATTAATGAAAATACACAAGAGTTACGGCATAAATCCACTCTCTACTTACGCCGTAACAAGGATTTACACTAGAAGACCCAAGTCAACGTTGACCAAAGTTACAGCGTAACTCCTACATAAGTTACGCCTTATATATTTCTGAATGACTTAGAAGATTGTTGGATCGATATACTCTGACCAAACTAACTTGTAGCTTGTCTACGGTTTAACAACTTTGAATAAATTCAAAACTATTAATAATGAAACACTGATATACTTTGCTAAGTATGCAGAATCTACTTCAACAAAGCTAAGAAGAACAACTTCGAATATTATTAAAACCTTGAACCTGCTTTCTTACACAGATTCACTAACAAACTCTAATCACTAATACTTCTAACAATCGACTAATACTTCTCTCTAATCACTTATAATTGTATATCTAAAATCGTATCTCTAATGCCAACCTAGGGATCCTTTTATAGGCACAAGGAAAACCCTAGTCGGTTTACAATACTTGAACGACAAGTAATTCTAATTATAACTCTAATCTAATACGAACATTCTAGAATTACACATTAGTCCTTAAACTATTTGCATAGCAGTCCTTCAACGAGCAGCAGTACTTTAGTCGAACAGCAGTACTTTGACTTGAGTAGCAGTACTTTGACTTTCAGCAGTACTTTGATATTTCATAGCCCAACAATCCTCCCCTAACTTGAATTCTACTTGCTTGATTTCAAGTTCCTTTGTATGTCTTTAACTTCAACACTTTATCTTCAAGGAAAGGTTGTATCTTTGAAATCTGTCTCGTTGTTGTTTTGTCATCATCAATGCAATCAGTATCTTCAATCTTCATCAGCAACAATTCTTTTCAGCATCATATCTTTTCAGCAACTCAGCATCATATTGACAATAGGTACATCAGATCTTAAAAGTTCCATACTATTCTCATCACTTCCAGGTGTGTTAACTCCTGTGAGAGGTGAATCATCGAAAACTTTAATGGATTTTGATGTCTCTTTACCAAAGCCATTAACTCTGGAGTAGCCAATGTTTAGATTTAGGAAAAATCATGGTACATTGATAACCATATGATTTTTAGCAAATCATCAGCTATCAACGGATTTGAGTAGTCTTTACCAAATAGCCGTTTGCTTTTGGACTAGCTAGTTCTTTTAGTACAATCACTACCATGGTGAACGAATTACCATATAATGGTTTTCCACAGCCTTTACCACAAAGCCATTATCTTGTGGGCTAGCCAACTCTTCACTAATATAGATATGGTGAGTTGAAAACCATACAATTTTTAGTAAATTGCCAACTAAAAACGGATTTGATAATCACATCAGAGCCGTACCCTCGTGATGAGTCAAACTCTTTCTTGTTTATTAAACATGGTGAGTTGATTACCATTTGTTGTGTAGTACAAGTACTAACACCATGTTGTTGCTTCCAAAACCATTTGTTGCTGTTTAATCTTTGTGCTTCAAAATGTTTTTGCACTTATCAAAAATTACTGATTTTATCAAAAGACTTTACTGGTTTTATGCTGCAAGCAGTACTTTGAGAAAGTACTGTTTGACTAGCAGTACTTTGAAGAAAGTACTTATTTTTCAAAAGATTTATATAATAATTAAACCATACCAGTAGTTATGCATTAATCTTCAGATTCAGTTGTCCACTTGATGAATAATTTTATGACCATCAATGCTACTTCATCCTCTTGTTCCACTTCCATGCCATGCTCTAGCATTCTGATCATCAGATCTCTTGTAAGTGGATATCTCTGTTCTGCTAGCATATGAATCATAGTGCCATCTTCTAACTCCAAAACATGTATTCCAACTGATTCAAAGAATCTCCATCTGTTAATCTCCCAGTTATCTTGATTTTCCCACAAAGTACTGTCCTTTGTTTCTTCTGTCTCCCAGATTGTTGTGAGATCTCCTAATAATATCAAACCTACTCCTTGTGGTGGAATATGCTCAAAATAAGTTTGTACTTGGAGATATAACTGAAGCATATCATCTCTATCAATCAGATGTAATATATCCCACAATGAATTGAACACTCTAAAACTTCCATCTTGTCTATGAAAGATCAGATAATTTCCTTCTTGTGATTCTACAACTGAAAAAGTAGATATCTTGGACTTCTTATCAGTATCTTCTTTCAATTTTGGATTTTCAAAGTCAACAACTCTAAGATAATTCCTTAGCTCATCAACTGTGTCTGTTCTTAATTCAACAGCTTCCTTGAACTTCTTTGATGGTTGTTCATCAGTTGTTCTTTTCCTCTTTGAGCTCCTTGTAACAGCTCTTTCCTTTTTTTTATCTTCAAGCTCCTTATCTTCAAAAGAAATAATGCTTGCAAGATCTTTTTGAATAGCTTCTCTAACAGCATCATACAGATCCTTCATCTCTGTATATGTCAATCTGACTAAACCTGTATATCCTCGACCTTTCAAATAAGCCATCATATCATTCCTTTCTCTAGCTTTACTAATTGGCCTTTGTGATTGAACAATCTTCCTTGATTCTTCAGCATCTATCTGAGCTTGCAATAGTCTAGCTGCTTCTTCACCTTTGGCAATCTGAATTTCTCTTAATTGCGCCAAAGTCATCTTCTTCTTCTTCTTTTCTACCAAAATCCCTTTACCTTTATCTTTTGGATCTATCTCTTGTGTAGGTTGAGAAGAAGTATGATGTTGTTGTTGTTGTTCAACCTCATAAATACTGATGCCTCTTTGACTTGACATATTAAGCATAATGTCAGCAATTGTTTCATCATCACTGTTAGTATGAGCTATAACATCTTCTTCCTGAGCTGTTTTAGAAGGGCCAACTTCCTCTTGAACTTGTCTTGAAGGACCAATATATTCTTCAAAATCTAAAGTTCTAGGTGTAATAGTGAATTGCCTCTCAGTACCTTGTTGAGCAGTACTTTCAGCTTCAGCTCCTTCCAAGTTTATTTCCTCAGTATCACCACTTCTTACTTCAACAGTAGCTTCTTCCAAATTGATTTGCTCTGTTTCATCACTCTTCCTCTCAGCAGTATCTTGAGGAATATGTTCAGGTGGTGTCCTCTGAGTATCATCCATAAATCCAGCATCTTGTTCAAAATCTTGTTCAAAACCAGCATCATCTTCATTCAAATTCTCTAAATTCCTCCCCAATTGGAATGAAGATTGCTTCTTAGATTTTGTCTTCTTTGACTGAGAATACTTCTTAGGTTTCTGACCGCTCTGCTTCTGAGACTTTACCCATAATCTATGATGTTGAACTAGTGGCCAAACAAACTTCTTCAATCTTTGAAACTTAGTCTTTAACTTGACTATCTTAGCAGCTTGAGCCTCACTCTCCTTTTTCAGCCTCTTTAACTCCCTTGTTAAAGCATAATTATCCAACTCTGTCTCCTCTTCTTCAAATTGCTTAGACATATTTGTGGAAGAATAATCATTAGGAGATGGTGGTTGATGCATACCTTGGTCTGACTCCTCATGAGTAGGAATGTCCATAGGAGCAGTATCTTCCCGAGTAGCAGAATGTGGAGAAGCAGTATGTTGAGAAGCAGTAGGTTGAGGAATACTAACTTCTCTTGAAACTGGAGACTCTTGGCTTGCTGATTCAGAATTTGCTTCTTGCTCTTGTTCTTGCTCTTGCTCTGCATCTCTAACAACTTGTGCAACTCCCAATATATGAACAGTCAAAGGTGTGTTGGTTCCAGAAAACTTGATACTTTGTTTAGAGAGAAAAGTAAACACCTTTGGTGGAAGTTTGACAGTGGGTAAAAAAACTTTGAGGTTTAGGGACATCCTCAAGTTGATTGTTCAAAAATAACTGAACAAACCTTGGATACATTAAGAATGGCGAACCATTAGCAATATGTGTAAGCATACCATCAAGAATTAGTCGTGAAAAGTTGAATCTTTGATCGGTAGCCAAACCCACTAATGCAGATGCAATATTTTGACCAAATTGATCAAAAGAAGTACTCTTGGGACTTAAACAATGAAGTAAAACGTGAATGAGGTACTTCCAATGAGAACAAAACAAAGGCTTTTGAAAAGTAAGTTTCGTCAGATCTCCTTCATAACCTATATCACTTAAAGTGTCCCAAAGCACTTGTTTTTCAAAACGAACAGCCCCCCCTTCATCATTGAACATCAAAACATCCCTAATCGTGGCCTCAGAAATCCGAATAGTTCGTCCAGCAACCGTAGCCCTAATCAACGAATCATCTTCAATCGTTGCAGTAGCCCAAAATTCTTGCATCCAGGGACCAATAACATCAGGGTCAACTAAAATAGAGTAGTTGATGGAAGACCCAGTTAAAAAATTAATGATCGCGTGAAAATCAACATTATCCCTTGTCTTGTCCAAGTTAGCGATCATATTGTGTTTGCTAACAGTGAGTCGATTAGCCATGATGAGTGGTAGAGAAGAATTCGCTTAGAGCGTGTGGTTTGTTAAAAAGATTGTGGTGTAAAAGCGAATGAGGAATCTCAAATATGGTAAAGGGCGGGGAAATAGGGAGAGTTTCCTTAAATAGGATGGAAACAAATCAAACTCTAAATAATAAAGTTACCGTTTTGATTAACTTATTATCTCCGCCGTAAGGAATTAATTAACCATAGCCCCACAATTTTTGACCGTTGGAACAGTACATCCACGTAAGCAGTACGTTGAAGCAGTACTTTGCTGAGGCAGTACTTTAAGAAACAAAGCAGTACGTTCCATCTTCTTATCCACAATCAACACTCCAAACTAAAACCAAGAACTTGTAAATGGTTCATGCTTAAGTTCTAACTAATAGCTTATGTTGCCTCCCCTCAAATACAACATATAGGCTAAACTAAATTACTAAAAACCAATACTTTCATTAAGAACTAAAAGAAAGTATACTAACTAATACTAAAGCCTCCCCTCAAATGTAGCCTAATAGTTAATCATCCCAATGCTCACAACTAAGTGGTTGAATCTTGAAACATCAAATCCCTTAGTGAGTAGATCAGCTACATTATCATCTGTGTGAACCTTGACCACATTTATAAGCCTGTGCTCATAACAATCCCGAATGAAGTGATGCCTAATCTGAATATGCTTGGTCTTGGAGTGATAAACTGGATTCTTTACAATGCAGATGGTACGCTCATTATCAATATTGATAGGAGTATTTTTGAAATTGAATCCATAATCCAAGAGTTGATTTTGCATCCACAAAACTTGTCCACAACAGCTTGCAGCAGCAACATATTCTGCTTCAGTAGAGGAGGTTGCAGCAATGGTATGCTTCTTACAATGCCAGGAAACTAATCTTCTTCCAAGATATTGACATCCTCCTGAGGTTGATCTTCTATCATAATTATCACCTGCATAGTCACTATCTGAAAAAGCTTCCAAGTGAAAAGGTGACTCCTTAGGATACCATAATCCTAACTTTGGTTGATGCTTGAGATATCGAAAAATCCTCTTGACTGCATACATATGTGAAACCTTGGGTGTAACCTGATATCTTGCACACAAGCAAACAGCAAACATGATGTCAGGTCTTGATGCAGTTAAGTACATAAGACAACCAATCATTGATCTATAAAGCTTGACATCCACAGCTTGTCCATCTTCATCCTTGCCTAAGGGTTTATGGTTATCAATGGGTGTGGTGGCAGGCCTGAGATTTGGAAGGTCAAATCTTTTAAGTATGTCTGCAACATACTTTTCTTGGTTAATGAAGATTCCATCTTTTGTTTGTTTAACTTGAAGTCCCAAAAAGAAGGTTAATTCTCCCATAGAACTCATTTGAAACTCCTTCTGCATAAGATCTTCAAATTCTTTCACCATAGACTTCTTTGTGGCTCCAAATATAATATCATCCACATATACTTGGACTAACATAATGTCTTTCTTATCCCTCTTGATGAACAAAGTCTTATCAATTGCTCCTCTCCTATAACCATGTTGATGAAAATTTGAGAGTCTCTCAAATAAGTACATTTTATTACTATCATTTATCCTATTAATTTGACTTGTTTTACTATATTATGTATGAGGATTGATACTTAATCGTTTACTTTTGTAATTCTCAGGTAAAAACAAGCATTTGGTGAAACTTAGCGATTTTGGACTAATTATGGAGCAAAACATGCAAGAAGTTAAGAGTCTACTAAAATGAAGAAGATCAAGACTAATCTGCTCCAGATGCGCCGCATCTCACTCATTACATACGGCGCATCTCTATTAAGATACCACCAGATACGATCCAAGATACAAGAGGACATGCGCCGCATCTAATCATGGAGTTACGCCGCATCTTCTGGCGGTGTACGAATATTCCTGAATATTATAATCTTGGACCCCACGCGAAGTTAAGTCAATGCGCCGCATCTACTTACTAGATGCGCCGCATCTCACCTCAGACAGAAACTATAAATACCCCAAGACCAGACGAATTCCGGAGCTTTTGTCAGGGGAATATATTAGATTCGAAGACCGAAGTAGCAGAACCCTAGGACGAATTCAGTCAAGGAGGCAGCACAAGACACACCAAACGAAGATACAAGAGCTGTAAGAAGGTGCTGCATGTGTTTAATTCATTAAGTAGTTTTGTTTTATTGTGTTAGCAAACTTTAATTCATCAGGATTGGTGGCTTGTGTAATGTGACAACGAAAGATTGCACTCCCTTTAATACTTGCTTTCCCATCAATTAAAGTTTATATGTTGATGTCTTTGGTTACTACTTATTAGTGCATTGATAACCTCTGTGTTTATTAGTGGCTTGCGGGCATTTGACTGCGGAAAATAATGTGGCTCACACGGTTATTACTAAATTGATCACTTAGGAATAACTTTTAGATATAAGTAATCATTAAGGGTTTACTCGCCGATAAGCTTAGGACCAACGAGAAAGGGTTAACTACATACACTTCATATAAAGCTATCAATAAAACAAGTGACAATCTACTTAATCATAAGGACAGCCCTCTTATTGTCTCGAGTATTTATCTGTGTACGTGTGTGCTACTTGCTGATTCGTGCCTATTGGTTTATTTTATTATTTAATTGCAAACAAATCGTGCCAGTCTCTCAGGCTGAAACCCCCTTGCGTTAGGATATTAAAATACTGATTAGAATAACGAGATAATACGTTCCACTCTTAGTGATCGACACTCTACTTACCATTATATTCATACTGACCGGGTACACTGCTCGTTAAGTGTGTGTGTTATTGATAAGTCGGCTAAATATAAATTTAAAACTTGAGTAGGCATTAAAACTGCTAAACCGCAACGACACATCACGCGCATCACATGTTGTGATAGAAAATTTGAGAGTCTCTCATACCAAGCTCTGGGAGCTTGATGAAGGCCATATAGTGCCTTGATCACCTTATAGACTTTGTTTGGATGTGCAGGATCTTCAAAACCAGGAGGTTGTTTAACATAAACTTCCTCAGAAATTGTGCCATAAAGAAAAGCACTTTTCACATCCATTTGGTAGACAGGAAATCCCATGTATGATGCAAAGGCAAGAAATAAGCTTATTGCCTCTATCCTTGCAACAGGAGCAAACACTTCATCATAATCCACTCCTTCTTCTTGGCGATATCCTTGTGCAACCAATCTAGCTTTATTTTTGATAACATTCCCTCTTTCATCTCTTTTGATTTTGAAAACCCATCTTGTACCAATGACTCTTTTGCCATCTGGTAAATCACATAATACCCAGACTTCTTGAAGCTTGAATTGTAGAAGCTCCTCTTGCATGGCTTCAACCCAACTTTCATCAGCTAAAGCTTGAGCTACCTTCTTGGGTTCTTCTTGAGATAGAAAGCAAGCAAACAGGCATGTTTGTTGATCCTTGTGATTTATCCTGTTTTGTTTGTAAACAAAGCTAAGTAAAGCAGTATGTTGCTTAGAAAGTCCTTTAACTTTGTTCCTTGTAACCACTCCTGAAGAGGGTGATCCAATAATGTTACTTTGAGGATGAGCTTTATGAACTCTCAATGTAGGAATTGGTGGTACTGGAAGATCAGACTCCAAGTTAGTAAAATCAATCCCTTCATTGGAGAAAATACCTTCTGGATTAAACTCATCATCAACTTCTTCTAATCCAGGAATGTTAGCATTATCCAAATCATTATCAGCAACATTGGAATTATCAGCATTGTTCCAATTTGATTGCTCTAACACACCAGAAGTACTGTCAAAAGGATCAGCAGTACTTTGATCTAAAGTACTGTGGACAGTATCTTGAAATTTACTCTTTTTCTTTGCAGCTTCATAAGCCTTCCTTTGTTCATCTTCATAGGATTGTGCTATAGTTTCTTGAAAAAGCATCCTATTAAGTTCATCTTGTATTGCTTGATCTTCATCAGATACTGTATTAGTTGGGTGAGCAGTACTTTGTTCCTCATCAGTAACTTCAGGTTCTTTATCAGGAACATCTTCTGGTGTAACATTGACTCCATGAACAATGTACTGTGAATCATCTTCTTTGTGATTAGCCTGATTCTCTTCTCTAACAGGAACATAATTCATAGATGGAGTGAACTTGAGATCAAGATCAAACATCCAATCAGGACCTTTACCTTTCTGAGTTTCCTTATCTTCCAAAAATTCAACATGAAGACAATCTTGTACCTTTTTGGTATTCCTGTTATAAACTCTAAAACCTTTGCTATTTGTACAATAACCCAATAGATATCCTTCATCTGACTTACCATCAAATTTTCCCAGAGAGTCAATGGTATTAAGAATAGTCAGAGAGCAGCCAAAAGGTTTTAGAAAACGAATGTTTGGTTTCTTTCCCATTAGTAACTCATAAGGTGTCTTCATCTGAGGTTTAGTTACTGAAACTCTATTTAACACATAGCAAGCAGTACTTATGGCTTCAGCCCAAAAGAGAATAGGTAATTGGGAATCTGCAAGCATTGTTCTAGCTGCTTCTATCAAAGTCCTGTTCTTTCTTTCTGCAACTCCATTTTGCTGGGGTGTTCTAGCAATGCTAAACTCTCTCTTGATCCCTTTCTTGGCACAGAATTCATCCATATGCTTGTTCTTGAATTCTGTTCCATTATCACATCTAATACCTCTTACTTTGAGTCTTAATTGATTTTCAAGGGCTACTATCAGGTCATGAATAGCATCAAAGGTTTCATCTTTGAATCCCAAGAAAAAGACCCAACTAAATCTGCTACAATCATCTGTCACAACCAAGCAGTACTTCTTCTTGTTTAAACTCTCTACTGAAACTGGTCCAAACAGATCCATGTGTAGCAACTCCAAAGGTTCTCTAATATCTCTTTCCCCAAGCTTCTTACATGAAGCTTTATGTTGTTTACCCTTCTTGCAAGCCAAGCATGAATGATCAGTCTTGAATGTTTTGGAAGGTAAACCTCTAACTAAATTTCCTTTGACCAGCTTGTTGATGTTCTTAAAATTAACATGACCTAGTCTTCTGTGCCACAGATGTGCTTCTTCCAATGATGCCTTTGCTACTAAACATGTTGCTCTTCCAGCAGAATTGAGACTCTTTAAGTCTAAACTGTACACATCATTGGTTCTTGGTACTCTCAATGTTACCAAGTGATCATCAACAAATTTGAACTCAGGGGAGAGAATGAGACATTCTGTATCAGTGAACAGAATTGGGTACTTCTTGTCACAAATTTGAGATACTGACAAAAGATTGAACTTGAGCTCCTTCACATATCTAACATTCTCAAAATCAATACATCCAGCCTTGATTGTTCCTTTGCCAGTGATTCTTCCTCCATCAGGATCATTACCAAATGCAACTCTTCCTCCATAATATGCCTTAAAATCTGACAGGATCTCCTTGTCCCCTGTCATACTGCCAGAGCAACCACTATCAACAATAATATGATCTTTAAGCTCCTCTTCTGGGTTGCCCTCAGAGACATTGGATGAACTTGGTGAAGTAGCTACCATAGCAATCTGAACAGGTTCATCTTCATCCTCCAAGCTCCAGTCAAAGCTTCCAAGACCATCTCTTGATTCCAAAGCAGCATATCCTGGTTCCTCATCAAAAGCTGTGCCCCAATCAAACTCTTCCATTGCAACCATAGAATAGGTTACAGGTTCATCATCAAATTCAGCACTCCAGTCAATCTCTGCTAAATTTTCTTGAGCCACCAAAGCTTTTGGTTGTGATTCAGTAATAGGAACCTCCTTTCTTTCAACCTTGGGTTGTTCAATCATCCTGTTTGCCTGATATTTTGCAAACTTGCATTCCCTTGCAAAGTGTCCAAGCTTTTGACAATTGAAACATTCAATCTTGGATTTGTCAAAAGTTATACCTTGTTTGGCTTTGAAATCAATTCCCCTTCCTGTCTTGTTCATGAACTTCTTGATCCTAGCAGTGATCATAGCTACTTGCCATCTTATGTCAATCTCCTCTAAAGCATCTTCTTCAATCTGCAACAAGTCTTCTTGATAGGTAACAGGTAAAGTGGCTTGTTGTGCAAAGAAGGAACATACAACTTCATCAGAATTGGTGTTGTTTGTTGGTGATGGGTTGGGAGTAGTTGTGGTTGTGCAAACATGCTGTGAATCACCAACAGTACTTTGAGAAGGATAAGCAGTACTTTTAGTGGAAGTACTGCTTCTGTTTTCAGAAGACACAAAAGCTATGTTGTGAGTTTTCTGAGAACTGTGACCATTCATCTCTTGCTCGTACACTTTCAAATTGTTATAGAGATCATCAAAGTCCATAGATTCCAATCCAGGTTGTCCTCTAATCATAGTAGCAACCACATGCCAGACAGATGGCAAACTCCTTAAGAACTTCAAATTTGCATCTTCAACAGATACCTCTGCTCCATACAGTTCTAGCATACTAAGTAGATTTTGGAATCTGTCATAGGCAGCATCAAGACCTTCTCTTTCACCAACAGTGAAGGTTTCAAACTGCTGCTTCAATAAGTTTCTATGCATCTTCTTTGAAGCATCATTACCTCCAAATCTTGTCTTGATCGCAGCCCACAATTGCTTTGCATCCTTAGCATCATGGAACTTCAGTAGGTGACCATCAGGAATAGCAGACAACAATATGTTGAGAGCCTTATCTTGATTTCTCTTTGTAGCTGCTGGCAAGGTTGGTTGAGGTGGTTTGGGTTGTCCTTCAACTTGTAAAGGTTCATCAAGAACAACATTACCATTGACAATTACATCCCATAGAGCATGGTCAGTAATAGCAAGGTACTGTCTCATCTTCATGCTCCAGAGATCATATTCTACCTTCTTGATGATAGGAATTCTGAGTGAGGTGATGGATGGGATAGGTGCAGCTTCAGTCGACATTGTTGAGGGTTTGTTGATAAATCGGTTTTAAGGGTTTCTTCTTAATCAGAGTCTCCACACAAGCTCTGATACCACTTGTTGGATCGATATACTCTGACCAAACTAACTTGTAGCTTGTCTACGGTTTAACAACTTTGAATAAATTCAAAACTATTAATAATGAAACACTGATATACTTTGCTAAGTATGCGGAATCTACTTCAACAAAGCTAAGAAGAACAACTTCGAATATTATTAAAACCTTGAACCTGCTTTCTTACACAGATTCACTAACAAACTCTAATCACTAATACTTCTAACAATCGACTAATACTTCTCTCTAATCACTTATAATTGTATATCCAAAATCGTATCTCTAATGCCAACCTAGGGATCCTTTTATAGGCACAAGGAAAACCCTAGTCGGTTTACAATACTTGAACGACAAGTAATTCTAATTATAACTCTAATCTAATACGAACATTCTAGAATTACACATTAGTCCTTAAACTATTTGCATAGCAGTCCTTCAACGAGCAGCAGTACTTTAGTCGAACAGCAGTACTTTGACTTGAGTAGCAGTACTTTGACTTTCAGCAGTACTTTGATATTTCATAGCCCAACAAAGATTTTCGTAATCCAAGAAGTTACGACGTAACCACTTGTAAGGTTACGGCGTAAACCCGTGTACGAGGGTTCTACGTTCGTAACCTACTTAGGGGTTACGCCGTATATATGTCAAGAGTTAGAAGAATTTCGTGACCCAAAGAAGTTACGGCGTAACCATCCACATGGTTACGGCGTAAAATCATGTACGAAAGTTCTACGATCGTAACTTACCTCTAGGTTACGCCGTAGAGGCATAACTGAGGATAAGATCGTCCATGATTCAAAGGTTACGGCGTAACTAACCCTAATGGTTACGCCGTAACTTAGTCGAGGCTATAAATACCAGCCCTAATTCCACATTTTTTATATATCTTTTCACCAGACAAAACCAGAGGGCGAATTATGGCTTGAAGAAGGACGTTATTCAGCAGCATACAAGCCATTTCCAAGGGAGAATTCACTCACATTGTAACACCCCCAAAATCATAATAATCGCGGAAGCATACAGTTTGGGTGCTACTGGATTGAAATCACAACACAAGATGTAGGGAACGGATTAAAAATCCGTTTTAAAATATATTACATAAGTCAAGTCATGTAACAATATATGAAATCCATTTCAGATGAAAATGAAGCCCATTAAAATAAAAATGTCCAATTGTCAGAGTAAACGCATTAAAAACATTTCCATCATTAACTGTGACCGACGCCATGCACTGCACCCGGCTAAACGCACCTCAGTTTCCTGAGAAAAATATGCTAAAAGTCAGCTAACGCTGGTGAGTTCATAGGTTTAAATAAATAGCACATATGGACCAATAGCAATATCATAAAAACAATTCAGTAGATACACACTATCCGTTATGCAAACACTAAGCCTCATCCTACCGATGCTAAGATAATGCAGCACGACTAGCGTTAGCAAAATAAATAAGGGTGCCCGCGAGTGTTAATCCCCAGACACTCGGCCAAAAACCCGACTTGGTATACGTTCGCCTTGGCTATGCCGAGCCAATCGAACGGGGACGTCACTCCCAATAGATCTATTTATAACAAACGGCATTCTAAACAGGAATTAACGGCAGATGATAGTGGGCACAAAATGGGATTCAGCAAACTTAGGTTTCTGCATACTAGTGTGACCTTAAAAGCAAATTCATTTCTGGTCCATGAAAACAGTTTTGCATGTTTCTCACCCCAAGCTTATAAAACAAAAATCGTATAAAATATGGGGCTATAAACTCACCTTTCAATAACAGCAAATCAGCAAATAAATCAAAATAATGCAACCGCGCCGATCAGCACCCTAAATCAGTACGGTAAGTCTTAGCAAAATATTCGTGTCTCAAGTGTCTTCATTTTATTTGAAAAGTTTACGTTTGACCAGTGCTCGTGTATTTCTTGCTTGCTGTGTGGTAATATATATTTCGAAATGATTTATCATTGTAACTCTTGGTGGTGGCTCATGGTGAAAGTGTATGGTGGAAATACGTAACAGAACATCCGTGCTAGTATTCGCGGCTTAAATGTGCAAGTGTTATATATATGTACTCATACATTATATATGTATATATATTTATTAAATTAATTACTTATGTATTTAATTAATTTAAAATAAAAATTAATTAAATAAGCTTTTGAAAAATGATCAAGATAATAATGTTGGTGAATAATTATTATAGTAGAAACATCGTTTATCATTTCTGATGTATCCTTTATTATAAGAAAACAAATTTTGTTAAGTAATTCCATAAAGTTTACTTAGGTTAAGTGTTTTCACAAAATACTCTAAGTGTTGGATTTTTAGAAAATTTGGGCATGACCCATTCGTTTATACAACATTTCCATTTATCTCACGTGTTGCAAACTTTACTCAAATATTCCGCTAACTAGTTATAAGTGCAAAAATATACCTTTGTGATATATATATATCAAGTGTCGTGAATATGTTTTCGTCGTAATATTATTCGTTATCTTTACTTTTAAAGTATTAACGATGGATTTCGACATAAAGTCAACATTTTGTTAAAAAGTCAATCTCAACATCAATTTAGTAAAAATGTCAATTTTTACCCTTTCGGAGACTAGACGTCTCAAAACAAGTCCAAAAATAGTTATCGTTATATTTATCGTTTCGTTAAACATTAATAACCACGACGAGTCGGAAAATATTCCAAAAATCAATTTCGTCATTTTTATTCGTTAATTGGGCCGAAAACTATTTAAAAAGCCCAATAACCAATTTTAGCCCAAAACACATTTTTAGCTATAACGTATATATCGACACGTTACTAAAAATCATTTTACTCGCTCAATAGGTTCGTTTGGTCAAAAAGTCAAAACCTCAAAAATGCTTATGGGCTTCGGCCCAACAGTAATTCAATGGGCTATTTGGCCCAAAAATCCATTTGGTCCAATTAGTTATTATTTGTTACTTATTAGTGATTATTAGTTACCAAATACACTTTTTACTTATAAAATAATTTCTAATAAATAAGTTACTTAGTCAAAAAGTCAACCATGACTAATTTATATGTAGTTCGACCCATATTCATGGTGTCAACTCATTTTTATCTTTTTACTAGTTATTTTTAGTAACTTATAGCTTATTTTCAATCCATTCCAAATAAACACTCAATTATATTTTTCCACCATTTCACCACTTGAGCCAAAATTTTATGTTTTTCAAAACCCAAATAATCTTATATTTTTAAGTATGGCCGAACCATATATGTGCTCAAAAATTCAATATAGTGCTTAAATTAGTGTAAAAACCATAACTAATGTTTGTATTATCAAATAAGCACTATATGTAACAATATTTACCACACAAGCAAGAAATTTACAAACTAACTCATAAACATTAAGAAAAGTCGAGCACCATAAATACAAGATCAAACCCTAGCTTTAATCATATTATCAAAACATACACATTTAACACTTTTAAACATCATTATACACCAAATGAACAAGAGATTAACAAGTTTAGAAAAGTTTTATGAATCCTTACAAAGCTTTGATGTTGTACGTGTGATAGGAGGACAAGAACACCCAAAACTTCACTAATTTTACCCAAAACAAGCTCCAAATTACCCAAAAACCTTATGGAAACACCTAATGATCTTGATCTTTAAGAGAAAATTTTTGATGATAGTGTTTGTGTGTGATATGTTAGGCGTACAAATGAGGCAAATAAGGAAGAGATTGGCTTCTATTTTGAGTAGTATTAAAGATAAGGTAGTGAAAAATCTAAAAGCATAATACCATTTTAAGCAAAAACTAGATTACATTTAAGATAGGATTTAATTTGTCCCATGTGGTGATATATGTATGTATATGGCCGGTTATGGGTTTAATTGGGGAGGGTAAAAATAGTTTTTATCCCGCTTTGGTGTATAGTGTGTCGGTTTGAGTTTAAAAGTTACCGTAAAGTCCCGGTTTGACCTTTTTGGACCCGATAACGTAAAATAAAGTTTTTAACCACGTTTTCGTCAGAAATATAATAAAATGTCATTACTGACTCAAAAATATATTTATTTGACTTTTACCATATGTACTGTGCTGTCGGTACGCGCGTGCGGTTGTTTTTTAGAAAAAATGCGAGAAAGCTCTCAATTAATTTTAATACTCATCAGTAACTATCAGAAATGTGATAATTTAACTTTACTGACAAAAATATACTTTTTATGCAGTGACTGTAAGCTACAGTATGCGAAACGGCTCTAAAAAATGCTCAAAATACTCAGAAACATGCAAATGCGCATAGAAATGCTTAGCTTAAAAATAATTAATACTCATATAATATTAATTAACAACGTGAAAATTACCATTGGTCACACACATAATTCATAAGTTTTAGTATTTCATATTACATTTGTGTGTTTAATTCCATGTCTTCATTTATAATGTTAAACATTGAATTAAACACCTTTGGTGTTAGCCTAATTATGAAACTGTTATTGCTATAAGTTAGTTTTCTCGTTTTCATTTCGCTTTATATGTATGCTTTCTTTGTTTATTTGTGACACCTTTGTTTCGATAGTATGAATGCTTGGTAATATCTAGGACACAAGAGAATTGATCATAGGACCATAGTGAAGTAGATTGCGAAATAGTAGTAAGAATTGATCATAGGACGCCCGCTATCTTGTGTGAGACTGGACCAAAGAATCACTTACCAAGCGAAAGTACTTAAGAAGTTAAGGGGGGGGGGGGGGAGTCTAAGTTCCGACAGGTCGGGCTCCTCGTAGAATAAGTCTTAGATTATAGCGGTGCATAATGACTCTTCGATAGGGTAAACCCACGACCTCTCGTAATCATTAGGTTACGGAATAGGACGCTATGGAAGATAGGCTAGGCGAATTGCTCAACTGAGTCTAGTGACTTAAACCCCCATTTGAAGCAATAGAAAACCTTAATTAGAAAACGTAATCATGGCATAACAAGATTAGTAATTAGGCTAGCACATTTCTCTCTATTGATATCTCTTCACATTTTAATTGCTTTTATTTTATTTCATTTCCTTTGTTTAATTAAACAAATTATAAAACCCCCTTTTTAAATCAGTGACAATTAGAACTTAGATTAGATCCGCACGCATAGCTCTTGTGACGACCTCGGCTTTACCGACAACTACACTATACACGACCGGGTACATTGCCCGTTAGTGCATTAGGTAGACCTTAGGTAGACGAGTACTTATAAATATTAAAACCTGGTCAGAAATCCTGGATCAAGTTTTTGGCGCCGCTGCCGGGGAGCTATTTTAGGATTTTGTTTAAGTTTTATATTTTTGTTTAAATTTTCATCATCTCAAGATTTCTTTTTAAGTTTCAGGTACCATGGGTGACGTTGACATCAATGAACTTACCCTCGAAGAATACCTCGCTTTGACGCGAGAGGAACAAGGGCCTGGTGTGGTTAGGCCGGTTATTGGAGCTGATGTTCAATTTGAAATCAAGAATCAGTTCATAAGGGAATTGAGGAAAGACCCATTTTCGAGAAACAAGACCGAAGATGCTTATGAGCATATTGACAACGTCTTATACATTGTGAGCCTGTTCAAACCATTAAGTTGACATATTTTGTGTTATAACATTAAGTAATATCATTATGCACGCCACTTATTTCATATTTAATCATTTACTTGTATATTACTTATGGTTGCGCGTCTGTGATGCGCTCGCAACCGCATCGCACATCACGCATCGATCATTTGGACCTCGACCGCAACAGATCTGTGCACGCAATTTAAAACCAAGCTCCCCACCCCAAGATCAATAAGCACAACACCACCACGAACAGCTGCCATGGTGACCTCAATCCTTCCCCACCGAAAGCCACCCAAATACCACTACAAATGGACCAAGGGTTACTACTAAAAAGTCACTTTACTTTTCTAAATATCAACTTTATAGCAAAGAAGCAAAGAGAAATTTTTTTACAAACACACCTAAATAACAAAAACAATCAATAACTTTCCGACAAATAAAAAATAGAAAAGACAGATCTTTTATATAAAATTACTAGTAGGTCCATCAATTACAAACACATGTAGCTTATGCACAAAATGTTGTATGAAGAATCTTTAAAAACTGCTAGTCTTACTATTAAAATCATCAAGTAGATCATGGTGTCCACCACACATTCTCTTAAATTTACACATTACCCCCTCATATACATATAAATTCACCCATCATTCTCTTTTACTTTTCTTTTGCAAACGAGGACTTTTTTCTACACCACCAGTGGTCCATCTTCATTCTCCCATTTTCATATATTTTATAAAACCCATTATTCACATCAGTTTAAGATTTGTTTCAGTTTCATAACTTTCATTACTGGTATGTTTTTTTTTTATAAAGTTTGGTACAATTACATTAGTATTCAATGGCATGTGTTTGTGATTTTTTTTGGGTTATTTAGATTATTAATTGATGATTTGTTGACATGTATTATGGTTTTCTTTTGTTTAGTTTATAAGTTGCATAAATTATCTTCATTTTATGTAAATTGGATAATTTAGGTTTGGAAATATGATTATTGGTTTTTGTATCAAATTTGTGTCTTTTACTGAGTTTGAAACTCAATTAGTAGTTTTTGCCTTTTAAGTTTTTTAAGGTTAACAGTTAACAGATGAGGTTTTTCCTTCTGCTTGTATTTTATAAGCTCCAATTTTTCGGCTTATTTTGAGATTTGTATCAGGGTTTGTGAAAGATAAGCCGAAATCAAATAAGCTCGTAAGCCCACATATAAGCTTAAACAAACACCCTCTTAGGTTAAGTTGGAGGGCGAGTATTTGACTTAGATGTACGCGACCTAACGTGGTATCCCAGCCGTTTCCGAACCCTTTCCTTGGCCACCCCGAGATGTCAACCTAGCGAGGTTTGAAATTGTTCTTTTTTCTCAAATTGAGTTTTCTAAGGTCTATAGCTCAAAATCCCCAAATTGTTTCATTTATTTTAGTATATAATAATTATTATTTTTATGTTGTTGTGATCTTTGAACACTCTTCCTTTTAAGTCTTAAATTTCAATTTCCAGTTTAGTGTTCTCCCCATTACCCAACTTTCAAGATGTGCCCCAAATTTGTTTATTCCTTTTGTGTTGAACAATCTTCCACTATTGCTAAAAAAAAGAACAATCTTCCACTAGACAAAAATACACATTATAAGAGAAACATGATTATTAATATTATAGCTTATTCTTACAGTTTTACATTTGACCGATGAGTTTTGAAATTTAGTTTCAAGAGCAATATGGTAAACTTGATCTATTATAACCATTAATTTCGGACGCGGATATGACTTTTCCAGGATTTGAAGCTCAATTATTAGTTTTGGCCTCTCGAGTTCCCCCCTTTTCTATTATTTTTGGTTTCGTAGGTTAATTCCTTTTAAGCTATTTTTGTTTTCATTTCTGTTGTTGTAATTTCGTAATAATTCATCTATTTAGGGCTGAAATCTCAGTAATTGGTTTTGGGTCTATTATGCAGTCTTCATCTTTATTGTCACATATTCCCCAAATTTATCCTTTTTTTGATCTTTATATATATGTTTGTATTTCTAAGGTATCTGATTCAGGAAGTTCTGAAGTCGATTACCGGAACAAGTTGAAAAGGTCCCGACTTGTACGTTGAATTGAGGTGATTTTAGCAGCTAATTTGTTTTATTTCTGTAATTGCGATGGACGATGGAGAATTAGAATTCTCCAACCACGAGATGTTTTTAGGCTCAAATGTGGGTGATATCCCGAGCAGTGGTTCCATGAATAGTTTCTTTGATGATTTATTTAACGACACACATGCTTGTACTCATACCCACACATGCAACCCACCCGGCCCTGATTCCTCACACACCCACACATGTTACCATGTGCACACAAAGATTTTACCTTCTATGAGCGATGATGATAAGACCCCGACTGATGACACCGCCGAGTCCTCCGAGAAAAATGGGAAGAAACGCTCAAAAGGGAACCGGGAAGCCGTGAGAAAGTACCGTGAGAAGAAGAAAGCACGCACCGCTTCTTTGGAAGATGAAGTGATTAGATTGAGAGCAATGAATCAACAACTAATGAAGAGAGTTCAAAGTCAAGTGGGGTTGGAAGCGGAAGTAGTGGGAGACTCAAGTGTTTACTTGTGGATGTTAGAGGGAGAATTGATGGTGAACTCGGGTGTTTTCCTTACCAGAAGCAACATCCGGTTAATCAGAGTATTATTAATCCGAATTTGGGAAGTGGGTTCTTGATGAATCCTTGTAATATGCAGCGGACTCCATCAATGCACCAGGATCAAGATATCGATGGCTGTCACTTGGATCTGGAATGTATGGGGAACCAAGGTCCATTGCTGAATGAGGTGACAGGATGTGGAGCTAACGATGGTCATGTAACTTTCAAGCCTTCTAGCGCAACTAAAAAAAAAGGTAAGCAATACTAATGTGCTCTACTGCATAGGTTAATTCATTTAAAAAAAAAATGGGTTTGTGTTTTTGCTATCAAATTTTAGCAAAATGATGATTTCTTATATGCTAAACTTTGCAATCCCAAGTTGGCAAGTTGCTAAAAATTGTTGTTTCATAGGTTAGACCAAGGATCAAATACTTTGGCTTTTCAACCACTATAATTTTGGCCTTTTTGTTACAAAAAGAATCACTTTTCCCCCCTCTTTTGTGAGCATTAGGAGTGGGCGAGTGGCTGGTGTGAAAGAATAATTGAAGGATCTATAAAGTTAAGCTGAAAAAAAGATGTTTTGTTTTATTATATGAAAGATTGAAATGAGTCATGGAATGTGATTCTTTTTGGTGATATTAAATTATTCATTACATGGGATAAAAAACAGTACAAATGTACAATATCTTCTCTTTTTTGTGTAATCTTCAACAACCACAAAGACTTCAATGTATATATTCTGTAATTTTAATTTGATAATTACTTGATGGTCTAGTTAGTTTCATATTTAAGTACGTTTATTCGTATTTTTATTGAATTAAGCTATTAACATTTTTGTCTTTTTATATATAGTATAGAAACTACTGAAAATTCAATAGGTTATTGGTTTTTCGCAAATACATATACATCATTCTTATTTCTTTTTAATTTAACTTAATTCACATATATCTTAGAAAAGTATCAAACAATTTATTTGATTGACCCCCCATTCCTAATAGCCAAGCAAGCTTGCATAGATGATGACAGAATTGAATGACTCATTTGTTTTTATTGTTACTTTGTCAAGAAGGCCAAGTTGCCATGCCAACTATGTACAAATAAATTTTCAAGTTTAAGCAGTATTACTTTTGTCTTTATGTGTATCCATTGTCAAATACTTTTTTCTTATATGATAGGTGATCGTTCAGCAACATCAAAATGAGTCATATTCCTGATTGCAGCGTTGATCCTTCTTGATGTACACTAACCTCAAGAAACAATCTGCTGGATCACTATAATTTTGTCTACTTATAATGTTCTTTCTTGCTATTTCAGCTGAGGTTTTTTTCGTTTTCTTTTTCGTATTTAAGGTCCTCTCAATAATCTAGTACTAAAAGCTATGTTTGACCTAGCCATGCTAATATAATAATCTATAAGCAGCTTGTTATTTCTGTTACATGTTGCTCTTATCAAATATTATCTGACCACCCCAAGAGGTGTCTCGTCTTGGCCAGTAGTGCACCTGAGAAAGACTTGGGCCAGGATTAATTTAGTGAATAAAATGCAACAGCAAAAATCAAGTGAACGAGGTTGAGCGAATATCTATGAGACTGAACAGGTATTTTTAATACAACGACTTTTCAACTCTTTAGCTTAAGTAAAGCTAAGATTTACAAGCACGTAAAGAAGGGTAGAAAGGTAATGTTGAGATGTCATCATCTTCACGATTCAGCCATTTGCTGGACCTGTAAAGCATTGTCTTCAGCACCCTGGATATGACCCAGGGTTCATTCTTGATCCTTAAGAAGTCTGTTCCTGTAAAGCATTGTCTTCAGCACCCTGGATATGACCCAGGGTTCATTCTTGATCCTTAAGAAGTCTGTTCGTTTGGCCTTGTGACAACCATTTAATCCTGATTCTTAGGTTTGCCATTAAAAAATAACAAACTAAACATGGTGTAAGATCATGGAACTTACATTCATAAACCCTCAAATAGTGATACTCACAAGGGTGTTAACGTCATACTTGGTGAGGTTTGCTGCCTCGACTACATTGTTTCACCCAATGCCGAAATAATGTTTCACCCCGTCTTCAATCAGCTAAGAACATGCAGCTGACTGTATCAACAAATCTCAAAATGAAATAACACATCATACTAGTATCCCAATATGTAGGTTATTGCATCCATATTAGTCAGACGTACATTTGTTAACCTATGACTCCAAGACGATATCATATGTATCAAGTAACACAGTAACAGTATTGCAGAATAGCCATCTAACCAATCTGCAAGCAACAAACTGAAAATGTAATGGCTGAAAATTAAAATAAAATTTGGAAAAAAAAATCAGCTTCTATATTCATCAGAACCCTAAATGATGTTACAAAAAGCCATATCAAATAACCCCAAACAAAAATGAACATACATCGTTCCAAAACAAAACCGAGCAAAAAAGAATCTTTTTGAGTGTAAAATATATCCCACATCGGAGAAAATTAAATCTCAAAGCAAAAATATAATTTGGGATTATTACTTAACAACTAGGTTGTTGTTTGACATGTTTGTTACGATTGTTACCCATGGCAGTTGTTACCCATGTCAAACAACAATTTTTGACATGTAAACTTCATTATTTAGGGAATTTCTACAAGTAGCATCTAATTTTTCAGTTGTCTTATTAATTTTGAAACTAAAAGTTTTAACCCAATGGCCAAACAACAATTTTTAACTTGTAGATTGCATATCTTTAAGGATTTTCTATGAGTATCATATAATTTTTCAGTTGCTTTTAGTTAATTTTGAAGCTAAAAGTTTGAACCCAGTGGCCAAACAACAATCTTTGACATGTAAATTGCATATATTTTAGGGATTTTCTATAAGTATCATTTAATTTTTTAGTTGTTTTTAGTTAATTTTGAAGCTAAAATTCTAACCCCGAACACTTTTTGTAAGTTTGAAATCATATATCATTTGTAACGTGTTCAGTGACTACAGCATTATGTTCACGTTTATTTAATTTGTGTGTGTGTCCCAAATATAAAAAAGACAAAATGATGATAACTAAATAGAATACATGAAGATATTTGTTCAAAAAATATTTGAACGTAATTTTTTTTTTCACACCCAACAATCCTATATCACCTATTTCACAGATGTTTTCATTAAGACTTGAACCTACGGCCTCCTAATTGGTGAGCAAATCATATACCACCATCAAATAACATTGGGTAATTTTCGTTCAAATAGCCACCTAGTCAATATTACGAATGACTTATAATATAGGTTTATGCAAAGTAAAGTTGAGACACTCAACAAATTAATACATCGAGCAAATTACATTTTTGGTCCTTGTGGTTTACCGGGTATTTTATTTTCAGTCCAATTTTTTGAAAAATCTCGGATCCACTACAAAACCCGGCGACCCGTAACAAGTTCAGTCCAATTTTTCGTTGACTGTTAGTTTGACCAGTTAAACCATGTGAAATGACTAAGATACCCTCATCTTAATACTAGAAATGACTAAACTAACCTCCTTTCATTCATTCTTTTATTATTATTATTATTATTATTATTATTATTATTATTATTATTATACCAAATAGTACACCTTATTATTATTAGAGTTAATTACATTTCGAGTCAAATTATCACACAACTCAAACTCAAGTCTAAATCATAGATCTGAAGATGGTACTCGTTAGTGATGAGAAGCCCCGTTACGGCCGAAACATCACACAAATCAAACTCAAGTCTAAATCATCATGTCATAACTCGGCCAATCTAATCCTAAGCATCGAGTAAAAATAATCACAACCAAATCATGAATAACTTACCATTGCCGAGACACTAAGGTCTCGGCTCAATTGTACGCCACAAGAGATAACCAAACGGACCAAAATGGAAGACAACAAGCTAACGCCAAGACCTCATGGTCTCAGTTCGAGTCACACTCACACAGAAACCAAAAACAAACCAAAGGGACCAAGATGGTTTCCTAAGCTAACCAAACAAGACAACAAGCAAAGTTAGCTTATGAATAAGCTAGTATCCCCAAGATAAGCTACGAATAAGCTCGTATTCGAGCTTATCCTCTCGTACGTGAAACAAAAAGAAACTAAAACAAGAACCGTGACACACTAAGATGATACCGAGAGTTATTATTAGCCATTTTTTTTATGTTTTCAAGTCGTTACTCACAAGATTCGAAGAAAACCCAAACCCAAATCTTAGATCTAGTCATCACCGGTTCACGTAGGTCGTGAACCGGTGGTGTTACCACCGTTTTTATCTCGGATCTATAGTTTACCGTTCGAATGAAACAAAAAGGAGTGTTGGTAAGGGGTGGTGGCACGTGAGAGGTGGTAACGAGGGCGCGTGCACCTCCTATACCATTTCTCAATGGAGAAATAAAGGTGGTTGTGGTGAATCGCGGCGGTGAACGGGTGGAGGTGGTGGCTGAGGTGTGGTGGTGCGGCGGCTAACAAGAGGGAAAGAGAGGGTGTTAGGTTTAGGGTTTGTAGAGAGAATTTAAAAGTGTGTGTCTTTTTTTTTAATGTTTGTGTTGAAGGAGAGAGTATATGTAACTGTGTTTTATGTTATATGTATGTGAAATGACGAATGCACCCCTTTATTTAACGGTCAATATCAGTCAACTTAACGGTGTTAATAAATTTGGACTAAACATGTTACGGGTCGCCGGGTTTTGTAGTGGATCCGAGATTTTTCAAAAAATTGGACTGAAAATGAAATACCCGGTAAACCACAAGGACCAAAAATGTAATTAACTCTAATACATCTAAAACAAAGACTAAAGCCACAATTTAAGAAAATATAATCCACATGTCATAAACCCGATATCCCACTATATAAATAGAAACGCAACCTAAACAACCAAGACTATAACAAATCGTCTAAGGATTATTTATTTATTTTCGTTTTGTACGTTCCAAGTTACTCCACATTCTGGTAAGTAATGTCTTCGTCTTGGTCAAAGATGATCGTGGTCAAGAGTTCTGACGGTGAGACCTTTGAGCTAGATGAGATGGTAGCATTGGAGTCACAAACGATCAAACACATGATTGGAGATGAATGTACTGATATAAGATTATGGAACACTGTTGTTAACACACAACCATGTTGCTAAAAGCTTTCCCTCCTGGTTTGCTAAATGCCAAAAACAATGTCTAACTCCTGTCTTTAGTCAACTAAAAACATGTATGAAACTATATCAACAATTCTAAAATGAAAAAAAACATCATGCTAGACATGGGCGGTGCTGAGAACGTCAAAAAAAAAATAGGCCCGGCGCGAAAGAAAAAAAAAAGCGCCCCTATATTATAATATCCACCGCGACCGGTCGAACCGGCCGGTTCGACCGTTGGACTTTGAAATGGCAATGTAGCCGACATATCCATCAAGGGTCATACTAACCGGACCCTCCCTACACATGGGACCCGCCTACTTTTGATGGAATGTACAATCCGACAAAGCAGACAGTACAAGCGGCGGCAGCGGTAAAGTCAACACACCCTCCCTCAGTATATCTTCACCCATCCATCAAAATGAAGGTGTTTCTTTGTGTCAGTTTATAATGGCATGATAATAGAAACAAAAAGGATACAAAACATATTTGAGGTGGACTAATAAGGTTGGAAGGAATACAATTGCTGGAGAGCTGGAGAATGGCCGAAAAAAGAGAAAAAGATAATATAAAATAATTATACACCTATATTCACTAGTAAGTAGTCACCACTCATTTCTTTATCTTCTCTCTCTATTAGTTCATTCATTTCTTCTTCCTCTTAAACACAACCTGCACTCGCCGGAAAACATTTCACTCTGGCCAACCACCGGCCTAGTACATATAATGGGTATAAAAAATTTTAGTGCCCCTTAGTGGTTGGGCCCGGCTCGGCTGCTGATGCTGCGTCGGCCCAAAACCGCCCCTGATGCTAGAATCACTGGCGGATGCAGGCACGTGTTATAGCGTATGCACTCTCAAAAAACAATTCGGGATTTGTTAGTTCGTCAATATTTAAGGAGGGCATGCACCGGATTATAAAGAGGGTATACATACGGATGACTTTCAAAGGGTATGCATGTGCATACCCTCTGCCTTATATATGTCCGGCTATGCTAGAATCCTAAAATGTAGGTTCATTCATCCATATTAATAACAGTCACGTTTACTTGTTAACCTATGACACCAAGACGATATTATAAGTATCAACCATTTCCCTATTCCAAAATAATTGTCTACAGATAAAAAAACACACAGTTTAAGAAAAATCATCATCATTACAGCTTTATCTTTCTTACTTTTGCAGAATGACAATTTTACCCTTCACTAATTAATTTAAAACTTCTTTAATGTTTGTAATAATAACCTCAAGTGAGGTACTCCCTCCGTGCCATATTAAGTGTCCACTTTTCAAATGCACAAAGTTTTAGGAAATTCCACTAACTACACTCTCCACCAATCAAATATCACTATTACCAACTAAAGTCTCTTCTCATTGGTTGAAAATATTCCCTGGACACTTAATTTGGGACATCCCAATATTCCATTATAGACACTTAATATAGGACGGAGGTAATAATAACCTCAAGTGAGGTAATATATTAAACTCGAACTAAATTTCCTATCTATTTTTGGAGTGGACAATTAATTTGAGACAACCCAAAATGAAAATGTCGACAATAAATATGGGACGGAGAGAGTATTAAGTAACATGTTGCACAATTCAAACACACATGTAGCCATCCAAACCAATCTGTTAGGGTGTTGGCAACGGAAGGCATGCCGCCAGCGGCTTGGGGGGAGGCCGCCGGCAAACACCGCCGCCAACTCCCTTGCCGCCAGCGGCTTATGACTCGGAAGCAAGATCAGGCCAATGCGGCGTGGGAAGAAGACAAAAAAAAAATGGAATGTTGGGGGGAGAAATCAGAGCAGTATTGTGGTTTCAAGGGGAGCGAGATACAATTAACACAACTGATGCGGAATCGCACAAGGGAAAATTACAGAAGTTATTTATCGGCTTGAGAGACGATTTAAAGTCTCCTTTACTACCCGTGATTCAGGTATTCCTTCGAAACCATTGATCCAAGTTAGTTCAATACAAATATCAATTCCAATTGCTATACAAATGAATTGGTTTTTAGTCGTTGGTTTAGTCGGTCAACTTGTTGGGTCAATGGTTCTGGTATTGCTGGAAAATATTCTAAGGGATATTCAAAGGTTATAATCTTAACATTATATATAAATAATAAATAAATAAAATGAGGCATGATTCCGAATCCTCCATAATCCTTCCACTGTCAACACTTTAGGATTCAGAATCCTCATTTTTTTGCCTGCCACATGACAGTCTGTGATTGGTCGGTGGAAATCCTCCCATGATTCCGAATCGTCCATTGCCAACACCCTTAGCAACAAACTGACAAAGTAATTGCTCAAAATCATAATAGAATTCGAAAAAAATCAGTTCCTATATTCATCAGAACCCTGAAACATACAAAATCGCCATCCACGTGCAAATGATGTTAACATAAAACCACATCAAATAACCCCAAATTAGAATGAACATACATCGCTCCAAAGCAGAAACGAGCAAAAATTAAACCCACGTTTAGAAACATTAAATCTTGTTGAGTGTAAACTAATCCCATATCGGAGAACATTAAATCTCAATGCAAAGATATATTTTATGATTATTACTTTATAACTATGTTGTTGTTTGACATGTGTGTTACGATTGTTACCCACGTTGCTAGCAACAACTTTTTATTGTAATTTCCATATATCTAGGGATTTTCTATAAATACCATATAAATTTTCAATTACTTTTAGTTAACTTTTCATTTAATTTTTTAGTTACTTTTAGTTAATTTTGCAGGTAGAAGTTTAACCCCGAACACTTTTTTGCAAGTCTGAAATTATATTTCCTTTGTAATTAAGTGTTCTTGAACTACAACATTTTGCTCATGTTTATTTAATTTGTGCGCATGTCCCAAATATTAAAAAGACAAAATGGTGATAACTTAATATTTTTACCAGGACTTGAACCGTTGAACATACGACTTAGTTGGTAAGCAAATCACATACCACTACAAGAAATAACATTGTGTAATATTAATGATCAGGACGAATCCAAAATTTTAGTTTCGGGTGGGCCAAATATCAAAATAGCACTTGACAAAAAATAACATTATTACTCTGTAAAGAATGACTCCAAGTTAACGCTGAAAACACGCAGGAAAACAAAACAATTGTTATAGTTAAGAGAAAACGATAATGTTCGAATAAGAAATCATAATCTGTTTCACAAGCATATCAACTTATCAGTTGTTGATTATGCTTTTAGCTTTGTCTGTCTTGCACCAATCATGGACAAAATAAAGTTTGCTGAAGAAGTGTTAAGGTGTATTGCTGCTTTTGTTCAAGTTAAAGAAGTTAAAGGGCCATTGTGTATCTTCTCTCCCTATAATATCATCACCTCGGTCTAGGGTTTCACACACCCGTGAGTTATCAATCTCACACATATACTCTCACTGGTTTATTATCTTTATCAGTCTTTACCTTGTAATCGTTTGGTTATCATCTTGTTGATAATAACCTAATCTTCCAAACATTGTGTATTGTATGTCGGTGCAATCTGTGCCGACTATTTTGTTCTGGGATTGAATAAAGAGCTGTTTATGTTTCCATTGTCGATTCTGATACTTTCTCACATGGTATCAGAGCATCAGGCTCATAATCGTTGCTGATTTAATTTCTAGGGTTCCTGGAAATTTGGGGATCTTCTTCTTGATCCTTCTGGCAATAATTAAAAGCGTCTTTGGGACTTCTGAGGTGGCCAATTGATTGTTCTTGCTGCGATTGGTGTTAATTGGAAAATTAGGGTTTGATCCTGAAACCCTAATTTTTGTTTCTTGGGGCTTTTGCTATTGGAGTGATTGCGGGTTGATTCTGGTTCATAATCAGCCCTAGACTAAGTGAATCTAGGGTGATTGTGATTTGTTCCTTCCGCTGTCTATTGCTCTGTAAGTCTACCTTCATTAAAAGAATAACAGTATTCAAGTCTTTGTGGGTGCAAACGGGTAAATTAACACCTTGATCTGCCACCTCTTAGTGGTACGAATACCTGCTCTGGTTTACCCCAGTCCACTGGCTTAGTACTTGTTATTTCTTGGGTGTGAGTTATTTAAATTCTGTCTTTTAATTCCTATTGTTCTAAGGTTGGAGGATAGATTAAGGGGAATTGAGAAGTTGGTTGACATCGGTGATTATTTGTGATTTCTGGTGATTGCTTGTGTTATTCTGTCTGTGATATCTGCTTTCTTGCTTATCTGTCTGTTTCTATTTTGTTTCTTTATTTTTTATCATGGCTAGTGATGATGATGCTAGTGTAGATAGAAATAATGATGTTGAAAGTGGTTCTTCCTCTGAATTGAATATGTATTTTGGTGATGCTCTATATTTACATCCAAATAATACTAATGGTACTCCTATTGTGACTATTAAACTAACTGGAACAGAAAATTATAAAATATGGAGTATTGCCATGACTTTTGCTTTAAGGAACCATAATAAAATTGGATTTATTGATGGTACTTGTAAAAGAGATAATTCTAATCCTGCTCTTGCTAATCAATGAGATACTTGTAATTCTGTTGTTGTTACTTGGATTCTGAATTCTCTTAGTTCTGAATTGTTTGCTGGTGCCATATATGCTAAAATTGGTTATGAGATGTGGGAAGATCTTAAAGAAACATATGATAAAGTTGATGGTTCAACAGTCTTTAATGTGCATAAAAATATAAATTCTTTAAGTCAAAATGGGTCCTCTCTTACTGATTATTACAATAATCTTAATTCTTTATGGAAGCAATTTGACTCAATGATCAGTTTACTACCCTGTACTTGTGAGGCTGCAAAACATTTTGAAAAAAATAATCAGCTAATCAAGTTAATGCAGTTTCTTATGGGACTTGATGACACTTATGTGCCTATTAGAAGTAACATCTTAACTAGAGATCCTTTACCTAATGTCAAAACTGCTTTTTCTGGGGAAGAATCTCATAGAAAATTTTCTTCTGGAAACAGTTCTGTTAAACCTAATGCTACAGCCTTTGCTGCAAAAACTTTTGATGGTGCAAAAACTTTTGATAACAAGAAAAGGTTTAACAATAATAACAATTTCAACAAAGGGTCTAGTTTCAATACTGGTAATAATTCAAACAACAGAGGACCAAATCCAAATCTTAAGTGTACCCACTGTAATAAGACTGGCCACACTGTTGAAAGATGTTATGATCTTGTTGGTTACCCTGCTGGTTATGTTAAAAGAAACTTCAATGCTAATTCTAAATCTGTTACCAGTAATAATGCCTCTACTGATGTTAATCATGCTACTGATAATAGAGCTAGCAACTCTCCTGTCTCTTTGTCTAATGAACAGCTTGTCAGACTCATGAGTCTTCTTAATGACAATAATGTGTCTTCTGCTAATGCCAATATGGCAGGTAAAAGTTTTTCTGAAACTTTCTTTAATGGAAGTGTCAAGTTTAATTTAAACTTCAACAAATTTTTCAATAATAACACAAATTCTTTAACTGGAAACATCAGTCTTGGATGGATTGTTGATTCTGGTGCAAACCAGCACATGACTGTGTCTGCAAAATTCTTAATCAATGTTGTGGATATTTCAAACCTTGGTCTAACTGTTGGACATCCCAATGGTACTCAGGCTTTAATTACTAAAATTGGTGATTTAAAAATCAACAACGGTCTAACCTTATATGATGTTTTGGTAGTTCCTGAGTATAATGTAAGTCTGCTGTTTGTTCATAAGATTGCTAGAGACAATAAGTTGTTTGTTGGATTTGATGAATCTAATTGCTATATACAGGATTTACATAAAAAAAGGACTGTGGGGATTGGTAAACAATGCAATGGGTTTATATATGTTTGATGTTGACTCTGCATGTAAGATTGTTTCTAATAATTGCATATCTATCTGCTATGTGTCTAAAAGTCTTTGGCATCAAAGACTTGGCCATCCTTCTGACCAAGTTTTACATGTCCTTCTGACCAAGTTTTACATGTCCTTAATATGGCCGTTTACTTATTGAATATTTTACCATCACGCGCCATTGAAAATGAAGTTCCCTTTACCCGAATTTTCGGAACCAAACCTGACTACAACCTCTTATGTGTTTTTGGCTATCTTTGCTATCCCCGTCTTGATACTGAACACAAACTTGGAGCCAGGGCCACCCCTTCGATCTTTTTGGGGCATGCCTCTAATCACTGTGGCTATCGTTTCCTAGACTTAAACATAAATAAAATTATCATTTCACGCCATGTTACATTTGATGAAACAGTCTTTCCATTTGGTTCCATGACACCCAATGTAAGTCCCTCATACGATTTTTTGGATGACTCCTCAAATGTCATCTCAAATATAATCAAACTAACACCTACACCTACTACCACTTCACCAACTGATTTACATCCACTACACACTCCTGTTACCATTAACCCCACTATTCACATTAATGATCCCAGTTCACCAGCCCAGACCCAAAGTACCACCTTACCTACCACTGAAACCTCCTCACATATTAACATCCCACTTCCAAATCATGCAACAAATAACAGTCCAAGTAATCAATAACCCAACCCCGTTTTTGTTTCCCAAGATCCACCATCTACAACCATTAACCCAAACCCGGGTTCGACTCATCCCATGGTCACACAATCTCGTGTAGGGACTAATCGTCCCACTCAGCGTTTAAATCTTCATGTGTCGTGTATCTCCCCTATACCAAAATCATATAATGCGGCGTTTAATGACCCTAATTGGCAAAATGCTTTGACAGATGAGCACAATGCACTTATTGAGAATAACACTAGGATTATGGTCCCTCGGCCCACAGATGCTAATATTATTCGTTGTATGTGGTTATTTCACCACAAGTTTTTAGCGGATGGTATCCTCAGTCGCTACAAGGCTCGTCTTGTTGCGAATGGCAGTACACAGATTGAGGGTATAGATGTTGATGAGACCTTTAGCCCAGTTGTTAAACCAGGTACAATTCGGACGGTTCTCAGTTTGGCTCTTTCTCGACATTGGCCGATTCATCAGCTAGATGTCAAGAATGCCTTTTTGCATGGTGATTTGACTGAGACTGTTTACATGCATCAGCCTCCTGGTTTTTGGGATCCTGCACATCCTGATTATGTTTGTTTATTACAGAGATCTCTTTATGGTCTCAAGCAGGCTCCTCGGGCTTGGTTTTAGCGTTTTGCTGCTTATATTCTTCAGGTTGGATTTACTCATAGTCATTGTGACACATCATTATTTATCTATCGACAGGGGACTGATACTGCTTATTTATTACTGTATGTTGATGATATTGTCCTAACAACTTCTTTTGAGAGTTTGTTACAGCGGGTCATAGCTTCTTTGCATAAAAAGTTTTCTATGACAGATTTGGGGCCTCTGAATTATTTTCTAGGGATATCTGTTACTCGTGACTCTTCAGGGATGTTCTTATCTCAGCGCAAGTATGCTACTGAGATTCTCGAGCGTGCTCACATGGTTGGGTGTAACCCAGTCGGACTCCTATTGATAATGAGTCTAAACTGGGTGATGATGGTGATTCGGTAACGGATCCGACCTTATATCGGAGTCTTGCGGGTTCTTTTCAGTATCTCACTTTTACCAGACCTGATATTTCTTATGCAGTGCAGCAGGTTTGTCTTCATATGCATGATCCACGGGACCCTCACTTCTCGGCTCTTAAACGGATTTTGCGGTATGTTTGGGGTACTTTAGACTATCGGTTACAGTTATTTTCCTCTTCCACCTCCTCATTGGTTGCTTATTCGGATGCTGATTGGGCTGGATGCCCCACTACTAGCAGGTTGACTTCTGGTTATTGTGTTTTTCTTGGCAACAACTTACTTTCGTGGTCCTCTAAGCGTCAACCAACGCTTTCTCGTTCTAGTGCTGAGGCTGAGTATCGTGGTGTTGCCAATGCTGTTGCTGAAACTTGTTGGTTGAGGAACCTACTCCGTGAGCTGCATACGCCGTTATCTTCCGCTACGCTTGTTTACTGTGACAACATCAGTGCTGTCTATTTGTCTTCTAATCCGGTTCAGCATCAACGTACGAAGCATATAGAGATTGACATTCATTTTGTTCGAGATTTAGTAGCTGGTGGTCATGTCCGAGTTCTACATGTTCCTTCTCGATATCAGTATGCCGACATTTTTACTAAAGGCCTGCCTTCCGCATTATTCGAAGAGTTCCGTTCCAGTTTGAGTGTTCATTGCCCTCCCGCTCAAACTGCGGGGGAGTGTTAGCTGTACATTTATAGATATTGATTTGGTCTTATCGGTTAGTTAGTGATTTATTGTAATTGATATTGTCCTCTTGTATTATTAGCTGGAGATTAAGATGCCTTTAGTATTTTCCTAAAATACTCTTGTATAGTAGGCATATATATCTTTTTCTCTTGTAATCGGTGGTGATCATCAATAAAACTTATCTCACCCTAAACGATCACACTTATGTTATATTTTTTTCTTGGTTTATAGATTTGAGTTTTACTATTTATAGTGCAGTGTAAGCAAGTATCAATTTTAATGGTTCATATTACATTTTTAATACATGATTTAAAGAAGATAGAATGTTACAATATTTTTATTTACAAAAAAAAGATAATAATTATTAGTTGCTTCTTTTGTAAGTAGAATTCAACTTTCTCCCAAAACTGGGTATTCGACTTCTGTTACTTGCTTGCCAAGTAACACTCATGTGATTAGCTTTTGGTTTGGTTAACAACATTCGTTCTCCATGTGAAATCATTTGTGGACCTCGAGAGCATCAATTTTTTTTTGGTTTGGTTCAATTTTGGTACGGGTATATATTGGATCGATTTTACATTTAGTGATTGGAGAGCTTACAATTAAACAAGTTGTAGACAACGTTATTTTATTTGAAATTACAATTGTTGGTCAAGTATACTATGCAAGTGTGTAGGAAACATGATACACCAGGGCCAAAGCCCATTGCAGAGCCACGACCCAAGAGGGCCAAGGCTAAGCCTGTATGGCATAAAGATTATGTCGTACAGTAAACTATCTTTATTTACAGATTATGTCTCAAAGTGTCGTTATATTTTTATTGTCTTGGACTACAAGTTGTCTTGTATTTGGTAATACCGAATAATTCATGAATAAAGATATAGTTTTCTGTCAAAGCAATCTCTTCTCTTAACCCTAATTCTTAAGGAGCTTAGCACTCGCTAAAAGTAGTGCAATCTATCGATATAGCCTAACCGGGTTGTATCAAAACATCACTTTCAGCATGCTGAAATGTTGGTGCAAAGCATTTAGGAAGCATAGCAATTCTTGGTCAAGCATATCTTGAAAATTTACGAGATCAAATAAAGAAAAAATGAGAAATATTGCTTTTATTAGGCGTATAGTGATACCAAGTGAGACTACTTAAACTCAAAATCGAAAAATATATTATAGACCAAAAATCAGAAGAAAAATATTAGAGACATAAATTCTTTTGCTCCATGTATCAATATTACAGATTAGTGGAACTTTTTGTCCAATGAAAAACTTGCAAGCTAATAGACACAAATTACTCTATAGGATCTTCAAGTTCAGCTCAAAAGTTGATGTGATAAACTACTTATTTTTAACATTTGATGTAACATAGTAACATGCCTTTGTTTTGCTCTTACTGGATGTAATAACTAACCAATTCAAGTAAATGCATATCCTTTACCATTGAGTGTAACATGCTGTTAGTTTTATAGCATTCATGCAAAGTAAGTTTGTCTTGTTACCGCTTTGTGTTAATTGCTAACGAATAAGAAATCAAATGTTCTTCTTTTGTAAGAGAGTTCGTTACATACAATGACAATAAGGTGAAGTTTGTTACAAATTCGAGAAATTTTTCCTTATATATAAAAAGAGATAACTTGTTATTCCTTAAATCTGGCTTGGTTGTATGGCATGAGTAACAAACCAATGAACTGAATTATCTTTGACTTGTGTGCATAGAAGGCTATGGATTTCAAAAATGTTATACAGAGTGATCTTTTAATTTGATGGGAACAGATGTTCTTATTTATGTCATATTTTAACTCAGGAATCAATGCACCAACATCGCAATCTTTAGCGAATTATGTGTTGTTGTCGATCGTTTGTGGTATAATTTTAATTAGCAGGAAGAAGGGTATGAAGGTTAGTAAACTTCATTCTAGTTTTCTTATATTTTTTCTTGAAGCCGACCGTGTATACAAGATATGAAGGTTCTTTGTCTCATGGTAGCTTGTTCTCTTTCTTTGAATTATCTGTATTCTCACCTTTCTAATATGTTGCTTCATGTGAGCATTGAAGGCAAAATGGTACTATTATCTACTTCTTGGACTTATAGACGTTGAGGCGAATTATCTTGGTAATTTTTCAACTAGAATGGTTGGGTTGGATAACGGTCAAAAGGGAACATTTTTAGTACATATCAAAATGGGCCAGTTACGCTTCATGTTCCTCAGATCTATGTTATAGTTAGTCGTCTAATATGATTAAAACCGTAAATAATTTGTTTTAGACATTTGATTGTTGGAAAGAAAGTTGATTTAGGAGTTTCATGTTGGTATTTCACTACATATGAACTTCTTATAGCTGCATATCAGCCATAACAAATATGTGATTTTTTTTTTTTTTTTTTTTTTTTTTAAATTGTTAAATTGTGTGCTTTGTTTTGTAGTGATGAAGGCATACCAGTACACATCATTAACAAGCGTTATGTTGCTGGATTGTTGGTCAATCCCATCAGTCATAATTCTTACATGGCTTTTCTTGAAGACAAAATACAGATTCAAGAAAATTGTGGGTGTTGTCATTTGTGTTGTTGGTCTTGTGCTCGTTATTTTTTCAGATGTACAAGCATCAGATCGTTCACGTGAGCATATATATTTTTGTTCCAATTTGTTTTACATGAAAATTTGACTCGGGATATTTATTACGGATGTATGTGTATATGCTCAGAGAGCGGGAGTCATCCTATTAAAGGTGATTTGCTGGTCATTGCCGGGGCTACACTTTATACTGTCTGCAATGTTAGTGAGGTGAGCAAAACGGGCTGATTTATACGTTGTTTAGATGTGTTCAAGTCAAAACGGGTATCTTTTGTACATGTCAAAGCGGGTCGCTTTGGGTTGACTTTTGAATATTTTTGTTGTCCATTTCTTTGAAATTTTTATAAGTAATTAATGCTTTCACTGAATTCTGTATCAGAAACAATACTGTATCTGTTTGTAAATAATTAACGTCGCTGGTGATCCTTGTGCATGAATTTTTTGTGAAAAAAGCAGATCAAGTTGAACTCTTGGCTATGCTGGGGATCTTTGGTGCCATTGTCAGTGGTATTCAAATGTATCTATTTATATAGTTTTATCATTTATGTGCCAGCCAGCATTATACTTATACACTCTATTGTGAACAAAAAAAGCTTGAACCAGTGAAAATATAGTAGAGAGTATGCTAGTTACTAAAATTCTTCATTATTCGAGTCTTACTCATTCAGTTTCATTGAACTCCATATCCTCTTGTCTGCTAGTTACTAAAATTGTTTAGTAGTGCATCACATAATTATCTCAACTGTTACTTTGTTGTCTTTAACTATGTTTATAGAGGCGTGCTTGAGCGAGAGGAACTCAAAGCTATCCATTGGTCCTCAGGAGCGGTACTCTCTCTCCCCCTCTCCAAAGTCCAAACACACACACACACACACACACACACACACACACGCACACACCGTGTTTCTCTGTGTTGGTGCTAAAGATGCCAAAGGGGGTCCGGTTAGGAAACAGATCAAAAAAGCAGCAGCACAAAATAACAACAGAATACTAGAAAAACTCGGATAGTTTGGTGAAATATGTGAAAGTTGACTACATAGACTGCAAGTTACTAGGATTTCCGATTGCAGGCGACAAAATCCCGGATAAATTCTGACCAGGCTGATAATCGTAAAAATGAAAAATACACATTATGTATCGGTAGCGAAATGGAGAAATTTACTTAGTAATTATTCGACTCGAGTCACGTTTATTGGTAAAAAAAATACGTAAAAACCCCAAGAATATTTTGTCTAAAGGTGTTTCCTCATGCCAAAAAGTACCCGTTTGACACTTTGACCCATTTCCTAACTTTTCAGACTCACCCGTTTGACCCGTTGGACACCTCTAAAGTATTGAGAAAAGGCAATCACTGAGCAGAAACAGTCTATTGAATCTAGTCATGTCTTCATATAAGTAAACCACGACTATACAAATAAAACCCGGCTATTCCGGCCATATCCGGCCATGACCTGGCTATATCCGGCCAAGACCCGGTTTTCCAGGGTATTGGCCGGATATATCCGGGTCATGGCCGGAATAGCCTGGTATTGACCGGATATATCCGGGTCATGGCCGGAATATCCTGGGATTGGCCGGATATATCCGGGTCATGGCTGGAATAGCCGGGTTTTGTTCGTATAGTCGTGGTTTATGTATATGAAGACATGACTAGATTCAGTAGACTGTTTCTAAACAACCTGATTTCACCTGCCATTGCAAATACTGTATAACAAAGCCGGATTTGTTATACATTTGGCATGACTTTTGACCCATTACTGTATAACTCAAGTTAACCCATTTCTAAGTAATGGGCCGAAACTGCAACTTTTATTCAGAGCATATTTTTTAACTTACCATGGAAATAATAAATTTGTTTGTCATAGCCATAGGTGCTTCCATATGCCGAATTTGCAGCAGCAAAGTTTCTGTTTTACTTAGGTGTGTCGATCTTGCTAAAGGTGTGAGCTTGCAAAATTTCTCTTTATACATCACCATAATACTAAGCACTTTGTGTACGGTTTTCCTGTTATGCAAGTTACTGAGAACTTAATTTTAGAACTTTGTTCATGCCCATATTAAATGCAGATTAGCGGCTCTACTATGCTAAATCTATTCTTTTGCAAGAAGCTAACATTGGCATATAATATGAGGCTGATTGGATGTACTTTGTAGCGTTTGCTGCTGTTGCTTTCGGGCTCGTTGTTTATTCAGCGTACGTTTATTATTTCATTCACCCATGCTACTCATCTTTTGCTGTCGGGCTAGTTGTTGCTGTCGAGCTCGTTGTTTATTCAGCGTACGTTTACTATTTTGAATACACTATGGTTGACTTTCGCCTAGCTTGACTTGTTCTCATTTTAGCTAGATTTTTATATTAACCCGTTAGATAACATTGTTGGAATATTAGAATCATAAAACTATAAACTAATAAACCATAAACAAATAACATCAAAGCATGTAGCACAGCGGAATATGATCTACAATAACATATAATTAATTAACTAAAAAATTAAATAGAAGCGTACCTTTTTGATTCCTAGCAAGAACAAGGAATCGTGCACTCCAAGAACAAGATGAACCCTAATTAGGGTTTAATGGGGATCGACTACTATGTAGTCGAATAGGGCAAAGTAACAACAAGCTAAAGGAAGCTTGTACTCCGTTCTTGTACACACGTATTACTAGCGTCTCAATGTGAAAAGCTAGGTTCATGTATCACAAATAAAACATCACAACACCTAGGGTTTGATGTTCTTGATAATACATGATCGAATCCCATAAAGGATACACCACTGTACGTTGAACAAAGAATAAAAGAGTAAATAAGTTTACATGCATATAAATATGTATGCAAACACACGTATATAATTATACATGCACATGGTATCAATAATTACTCCTTTACTGTTTGTGTTGAATGTCAGTAGGTAGGTAGGAAAAGGGAGAATCGATTGAAAGTCAATCGGTTAGGGATATTCACATTGTGTCGACCGATTATATTAAGCTATGAGGTGTTTATATACACTCTAAACTTGCTCTCCAAGTTTGAGTCCAACACCTCCTCAAGTTTCAAAATTCGACATTCAACCCCCTCCACTTTCCTTGTTCGATCATATAAATATTTGTGATTTAATAATTAATCATAAATCATTATATTAATTATTAATACATTGAGACTCATACGTAATGTGTGCAATCCCGAAGTCTCGTGTTCGAAACCGGACATACAAATATTAGTTATCTTAAATCAAACAATATAACAAGAGTTTGATTTTTCTAACTGAACATACCATACATACTATGTATTTCATTAGGATTAATATTGTAAGTTCATATTTACAATATATAAGATAAATATACTTCGTTTTGGCTTGCCCATTTACCATCTAAGTCAATTTTAATGGTACAATAGATTTTTCAAGCCAATTGCATACTTTATAACATAAGTGCCTTTTAGCCCAAGCCACTTAATTTCTATGTCTTACCAAAAAGACATAAACTGTTATAATCCCAATGTACGTTATACATCATTAATCAACTCAATGACTTCTTGTATATGTCTTAATTAAAAAACATAACAAGTTAACGTTTTACTTTGTTATAAGTCTTATAACAATAAAAGACTTCATATTTATATCTTACAATATAAACATGTATAACTAAAGTAATTATGAACACCACAACTTGGTTTCAATGGATATTTCAAGTTAATTTATTTACTTCACATATTTATGTCATTCCAAGAATACATAAACATTCAAATTATGAAGTAGTATAAGATTACTTCATATATTCTTGTCATTACAATAATACATGAATATTCACATTTTAAGTAATCTTATTTCCATATCGGCACTTGTTCTAATAATTATCTAATTATAGAAACTTGTAAATTAACATAGTTTCAACACATCAGCTGAGGCTGCAATGATGAAAGTATGTAATTTACCGTGTCATTAATATCTAGTAATGAAAGTAGATATTAACTCCAAGTGTTCTATAAATTAGAATGTGTATAAAACACATTAGAACATCAATCTCTGACATTGCAGTCAAGAGAACCCTTTAAATCATATTCCTTTATGTTGTTGCTTGCACACAATAAAGATTTCTCCCACTTGTGCATGGAACAACACCATGTATCAGATAAACAACACGTCAATAGTTTGCTTATGAGATTAATATGATTTGTGTCATAGTTCTAAGTAGATATAGAATTACCTCGTCTAGTAAGGAAACGTACACGACTATCCTTAATACCACAGGTGTCTATAATTGGAAAGTAGTTATCTCAAGTAGATACTGGAGATAATATGGGTTACTACCAAGACTTGTAGCTCCCACTGAATTTAAGATCACTACATGGACTCATTATTCAGTAATTACAACACAATGCTCCCACTGGATTTGACAACATTGTAAGTGTTGCATAACCAGTAAAAGCAAATAACGTGCTGTTTACTTTCCTACACCTTTGATGAATCCCTTACGTAACATTACTAAGGTACTTCAAAGAATGTATTCTACTTTGTGAATGATGGAATATCCATCAATGCAATTAACTTGAAAGAATTGGGTATGCAATTTCTTCCTTAGTTAGGTGTACCATCCCCATCATGGTATGTAGCACCTTTAAATGGTTAAACCATAGCAACTAGATCAAACATTCTAGTTTTCCTTTTACCAATTACGCGGTAATTAGTCTAGCTTCTAATTTAATAACTCCTAACCATGCAATTTCTGGAAAAAAATTCGCCATGAGTTATTTATTAGAATTTAGACAATTCTAACTTTCCTATTATACCTTTCTCACTCATGAAAAGGAATAGGATTAAGTCTTACTCTTTACACGAAAAGCAGACTTGGTTTATTCTTTTCAGTAAAAATTGACTCTATCCAAAACCCCTACGGGTGCAGATCAATTTACTACTAAAAGAAAGTTCCATGTTTACGGTTTTAACGTTGCATTAAATACATTAAAAGAATTTTCAATATTCAATTTTAGTATTTTCGATAATAACTTTTCAAGAAAATTAAACACCCACGGTAAATAAAATTTAACCATTTAATTTTCATTGAAAATTAGGATCCAAATTGACGTCGTTTCATTACATCAGCTGAGGCTGCTAGCAATGAAAGTACTCAATAAGGTAGAGCTACACTCAATTGCCAATATACAATTGCAATTCCTAAAATCATGGGACTTACATTATATTGCCAACATCAGTTGCAAAATGTAAACATGTTTCATCCCCAAATCTTTATGCCTTGACGCCGTTCCGTCACATCAGCTGAGGCTGCTAGTGATGAAAGTGCTCAATTAAGTTAACCAATTTAGAAACGTGTAAATTGACGCCGTTTCATCACATCAGCTGAGGCTGCTAGCAATGAAAGTGCTCAATTTACCCCTTTTGATTACCATTCTTTGAAAACCATTACATCAGCTGAGGCTGCTAGCAATGGTAGAATGTCATCTTAGGTGTTTCCGTATTAATTGGTCGGCATATTACTTAAATTTAAAAGGGTATTAAATTTTTGATGTGTGAAATCAAAAAATATGTACAAAGATGTCATGCATTCATCTTTGTATCATATGTTTTCTGAACTAGTTTACTCATTCGTAAGCTCAAATCATCAAAGTTTTAATTGAGGCGTTGAGAAACTTACAACATTGCCTTAAGATGCTTCGTATGTATCATGGTGTACTTGGTAAGTCTAAAATTGACGCACAGGCGAGCGGAGGAGCAAACGTTTAGCCTGAGGTAATTAAAAACGTGCCCCTTTAAGGTCACAATTTAATGCGTACCAACCTTATACCCACTTTATAGTTTGTCAATTTTAGGTCCGCCGCTTCGACCACTTAGTACAGTTGCATCAATCAACTAAAACTTATGATTTTCTTGCTTAAAACAATTTATGTAGTAAATTATTAATTGCTAGTCTCGCCTGGGAGCAAATTACCGTGCGAAGCGAACTACTATCGGCACATAAGACTTGGCAATTAAATGGTTTACTACAATGGTTTCATAGTTATTAGGTTCATTTATTTTTTTATTTGAAAAATTACCCTCTTTGTTGTTACAATCTATCATAATTAAACACAAAGAATAAGTAATTGAAAAAATAAATAAACACTCAATAACACATATATGATCATTAACAATATCATATAGCCACATGAAAACCTTTTTGATAAATCCTACTAATTATCTATGTGAATTTTAATGTATCTAATCAATAAAACTCCTATTGGTTTTCGAGCTCATTGTACCCAATGGACCACGGACGCCAAATAAATTTGGCCGCGTAAGTTTTGATTAGTTAGATACCACATTGCACATAACCAATTTTAATTAATATATTAGGGTCTTCCCTAATTTTAGATTTATCTTAAAACATGTAGCAAGTAAACACATAACATTCCATGACAAAACATGCAAGATTTTGTCATGGATCCACATATTGGCACTTAAAATCATGTAACACATATTCAAAGCCAATAATATACGCATCTAATTAATGACATCACATAGGTACTCATTAATTAATCCTTAAAATTTCATGCAATCCTAGGGTTTCTACAAGTTTTCTACAAAAACTAAAACCCTAAAAATAAAATTTTGGGTGTCGACCCAATTTTAAAAAATTAGGGTTTATAAAATTAAAAACCCTAACAAACAAGATTGCATGTATCTATAAAACAAGATTCAATTTTAAGGTTTTTAGTAATTAATTACATGTTAAAAATGGGCTCTGATACCACTGTTGGAATATTAGAATCATAAAACTATAAACTAATAAACCATAAACAAATAACATCAAAGCATGTAGCACAGTGGAATAGGATCTACAATAACATATAATTAATTAACTAAAAAATTAAATAGAAGCGTACCTTTTTTATTCCTAGCAAGAATAAGGAATCGTGCACTCCAAGAACAAGATGAACCCTAATTATTAGGGTTTAAAGGGTATCGACTACTATGTAGTCGAATAGGGAAAAGTAACAACAAGCTAAAGGAAGCTTGTACTCCGTTCTTGTACACACGTATTACTAGCGTCTCAATGTGAAAAGCTAGGTTCATGTATCACAAATAAAACATCACAACACCTAGGGTTTGATGTTCTTGATAATACATGATCGAATCTCATAAAGGATACTCCACTGTACGTTGAACAAAGAATAAAAGAGTAAATAAGTTTACATGCATATAAATATGCATGCAAACACACGTATATAATTATACATGCACATGGTATCAATAATTACTCCTTTACTGTTTGTGTTGAATGTCAGTAGGTAGGTAGGAAAAGGGAGAATCGATTGAAAGTCAATCGGTTAGGGATATTCACATTGTGTCGACCGATTATATTAAGCTATGAGGTGTTTATATACACTCTAAACTTGCTCTCCAAGTTTGAGTCGAACACCTCCTCAAGTTTCAAAATTCGACATTCAACCCCCTCCACTTTCCTTGTTCGATCATATAAATATTTGTGATTTAATAATTAATCATAAATCATTATATTAATTATTAATACATTGAGACTCATACGTAATGTGTGCAATCCCGAAGTCTCGTGTTCGAAACCGGACATACAAATATTAATTTATATCCACAAACTCTAACAAACATTACAACCAAATAGATAACGGAGTGATTAGATATATACATATCCAATTATCCTAATATGTTCTTATAAAACTAAGAAAATAACACTCAAAGTCACAAACTATATAGTTACAAACAACTTCTTGGTATGAGTAATCCAAAGGCAGTACCAGCAGCAAAAGAGCAAAACGTAATCGTTGGTTTACCCGAGTATACAAGGTTAACATCCTTTAATCTTATTCCACGACACGGGCTTCCTTTGCTACAATCAAATTTCACGGCCACTTGTGTTGCTGATGTTCCGTGTACATCCTCATATACCACGTTACTGATCTTCACTCCAGCAGCTTCTTTGGGACAGTTAGTATTGTGGGCAATATTTTCCGTCTATTATGATTGGGTATTTCACGTTCACCATTGTTGCATGTATGAAAAGTATATTCCTCACGAACACATTGCTACGACGAGCCCATGTCTTTATCCTCACACCATTTTGAGTACCTATAAATGTTTGAGCTTTTTACAGTTATGTTTTGGACACCGGCTTCTTGCAAATCCCATCCTAGACTCCCAATGCTGAAAAACAAATGCAATGTATTTACATTTAGTTAGTTATTGCGGATTACAGAATATGTTAGTATTTACATTTAGTTAGTTATTGGATACTAATTTATCTAATCCATGAAGGTCAAACATGAAGTCAAATATGAAAGTCAAAGTCAAACACAAAAAGTCAAATATATGTATAAGTCAAAGTGGCAGTTATTTACGGTTAGGAAAAACAGTTATTTTAGTTGTACCGTTTAATGAAACGGTATGTTGTTTAGTTGTGTCGTTTGGGATATGTGTAAATACCCATGTAAACTACTTTGTAAACTAACGATTGTATATCAAATAAAAGTCTAGTTTGATTGATTATTGTTTCATATTCGATTGTTCAAAAGAGATAGAAGATTAGACAACAGTGGCATCAGAGCCAAAGGTTCAGGGAACCAGAGACAGAGAAGAATACTAACGATTCAGGGAATCGTTCCAGAAAAGAAAAGAGAGACAGATTGATTCAGGGAATCAATCAAAAAGAAAACCGATTCAGGGAATCGCTCAAGACAAAGAAGAAATTGATTCAGGGAATCAATCAAGGAGAAACTAATTAAATAAAGATCGAGAGAGAAAGAAATTGAAAAAACATACCGGTTGTGCGCCGCCGTGTTTTTGCCGGAGAAGACAAAGAAGACGGTAACCATCATTACCAGAGAAGAAGAGAAGGCACCGATAATCACCACCACCGTTTGATTAGAAGAAAACCAGAAGAAGATTACCAGGGGAGAGTTTTCCCTAATTGAGTATAAAGGAGGAAGAAGAAGAAGCTATTTTGGGGATAAATAAGAAACGGTCCTTATTTGGGGATAAAAAGGAGTCGGTCTTTTGTTTAGGAAAAGAGGCCCACAAAAGGAACAATTAACAGGTTTTATTACTCCGTACTTGTTAATTTTTTTATTTCATTTATTAGAAGAAATTGATAAGAAAAGTTTAGAATTGCATATTAGTGTGGATTAGACATAAAATTTAAGTTCGACTATTGTCTAGAAGAAATTGATAAGAAAAGTTTAGAATTGCATATTATTGTGGTTAGACAGAAAGTTAAGTTCAACTATTGTTAGAGTTATATTGGCTTTAGTAGAAACTAAAAGTGAAGATCATTAGGAAAGAGAATATGTCGGGAGATAAAAACGGAAATATTGTTTTCGCCTCATCATTATCATCATATCAATGTTGTAAAACCCTAAAAATTTGAAAACGTGTAAAAGACCAAAATGCCCTTACAATCATGAATTTTGAATAATAAGCTTATAAAGTACCAAACGAATTCCAAACTTTGGGAGATGATCAAGATACGAAGTAAAATTAATTCCTTTACCACATTTGACATTTTGAGAAGTACCAAAATTGTTTGTACACATACATGGTTCAAAATACTTAGTATACTATTATAATTATTATAAACTTTATAATATAACTTATACACATTTAATTGCCAAGTAAACATGGAAAGTATTCAAAAATCACAAGAGTGATTTGGTCCACCCTTATCACGAAATTTTCAGCCCATGAATCCCCAAATCTCGGCTAGTTACTCCTTTTATTCACTAATCACCATCAAACCCTAGTATTCATTTAGCCGACAAAACACAAACACACACAAAAACTTCTATCGATCCCATACGCCTTCCTGGAACTCAAGGAGTATTTTTCTGCTGTTGTTCGTGATCCAAGGAAGGTCAGAAAAATTCGTTTAGTGCAGTACCTTGCCTGGTTCGATCGTTAGATCATTTTCTTATCGCTATTTTGATCCGAAGGTAAAAACTCTAATCGATCCATTCGACTATTTTAAAAATCATCTATCACTTTTCTTACGTTGCTTATATTGATTATAACCTGGGAAAAATAATCTACAATGTGTGTAGATCGTTCGTTTGATCGTAGGGGATTATTTGTGTCGAGCGCATAGAATCGAGTAACACAAATTCGTGCGGCCTAATCCGTTTATTCCAGATCGGGTGTGGTATTTTTCTAACACTCTGCTCGTCACATATAACATGTAAATAATAACAAAAACGAGCCATGCATAATATAACGATCGTATGGAAATATTTGTGGTCGAAACCCTAAAATCGAGAAAAACATGATATAAGATCGACGCGATTTATTTCTGGATTTTTTTTATATTTTGAGGCTTCTTAATACATCATACGACATGAAGAAATTGTTTCTTTGAATGGTTCGAAGGGAAATCGTGTTTTTGTGGAAGTTTGTTCATATCGAGTTTTGGAAATAAAAAGAGATCGTGTACCAAAAATTATAAACCGATCAAACTAAGATTTTATATAATGAAATCTGGAAAATAAAGATGATATTATGATGATTAAATCAGTGTATAATGTTTTGGATAATTAAGGTTTGATTTAGGAATGAAATATGTTTACCGATTTGATGTTTATAAGTTAAGGGGGCGTTCGGTAATTTATGAAACTAATGGGTTATTTTTGTCATACTCTATAAATCGTGGCTGATATGACTAAAATATAACATGAGGGTCATTAGTGTAAAATATGGAACTTAAGGACTTAATTGGAAATTCGTAAATTATATGGATTCGATTTGATAATTGAATAAATTGAGGGAATTGTTTTGTAATTTTGGAAAACTTGTGGGTACTTCGTATAAACTTCATTATGAGGGACTTAATGTGTAAAATTGGATAACCAAGGGTTGATATGTAAATATAATAAAAAGAGTATCGAATTGTGGTTTATATAAGTTAAAAGACTAAAAGTGTAATATGGGAAATCTTGAAGGTTGAACTCGTTAAGTTTAATACATGAGGGGTTATTCGAATTATTTTATATATTTTCCTTCTTAACCTTTAAATTTGATATAATTACATTTAAAACCCTAATTTATGTGAAGTTGTCATAATTAACCCTAAACTATTGAAACTTGCTAAAACACACCCTATATCCATAATATGGTGATTTCATGACTTAACATAGTAATAATGTCTTAATCTTTCTAATAGTGGAAACTTACCAAATATGGAAACCTGCTAATAGTGGAAAGTTAATTAAAATAGAAAGATTTGTAATTCTCTTCTACCCTCTAGGTGTGAAGAAGGAGAGGACCTGATCCTTTGCATCTTATTCATTTTGGTTTGTGCTTTGCTTTGGAATAAGGTACAGATACTCTGCCCTTATTTCAGTAAGGGTTCTTATATCCTATGCATTGATTTTGAGTTATGATTCAGTTAAGATTTCCCAAGCCATTGCTATGTTCCCTTCGAGTGAACCTTTGATATTCCTCTTGATTATGATCTGAGCTTCGTATATCTGACCTATGCCTTTGTCAAGTTGCGCTAAAGTTCTGAACTATCCTTGTGAGAAACTAAGATTTTGAAATGGTTTACTAAACTAAGGTTTTGAACTACTTGTTTTGAACTATCTTTTACGAAGACTATTTTAAAGATTATCTTTATGAAACCAATTTAAAGACCATTTTAATTAAATAACTTAATTAAGCTTTCTAAAATGAATCTGTTGAATAAAGACTTTGAAGATGGATCCTTTGATACAGACGTTGAACTTTAATTTTGATTCTCTCTGTTTTTAAAACTATGATATGAACTTTGGAAGACCTTGGTGAACCACTCTATTATGAACTATTCGATATGAACCCCTTTCTATGGACCTTGTGATATGATTTTGAGATGCACCTTTTGATATGAACCTTTTTCATATGACTTTGAGATTCACTTCTGATATGACTTTGAGATGAACCCGTTTGCATGACATTGAGACCTGACTCTTAGTTTGATACCCGAGCCACCTTTCTGTTTCCTAGCCAGAAAGGTAACCTGGCCGTGCCTGTGATGCACCACTGGCATGACTCCTGTGTGGGGGAGTGATTTCTCACGCCGTCCCCTTTTATATTATGATATGGCCATGATGACTTTGAGTATGACTTTGAGATTGACTTTGAGTGGGGGCGTATGGATTGCAATCCTAGGCATGTATGTTTAGTGGATTTAACTATGACTTTGAGTATGACTTTGAGGTGACTGGTGTTTGTGTGCAATACACGCCTTTCACATTTCTGGGAGCTAGCTACTCCACCCCTTGTGATACATGAGGCTACCCCTCATATTATCTGGTTGCCGGAGAGGTATCCCCTCTGATTATGAGATTATGACTTTGAGTTTCTGATGTTGAGATTATGACTTTGAGTTATGGGCTCGTGGTAGATGACTATCCTATACTTCCTTATTTCTCTTTCGCTTTGATTATACCTTATGACACTTCCAGTACTTCATTGTATTACCGTTTCGTTATCTTTGCTTGTATTATGTATCTGTTCACTGGGCTTTTTAAGCTCAGCCGCACGTTTTCTTTTCGTGTGCGGCAGGTCTTAGTTGGAAGATGGGGACGAGTGAAGAGACTTTTGGACTTAGAAGACTTGATAGTTTTGGCCTAGAGATGATTAGAAGTTATTTCATTGTTAGAATTTGTATTCGCTTTTACAACCTTGTAATTTCATTATTTCTTCTGTAACCATTGAGAATCTTTGTATTACGTTTGAATGTATGCTTTGTTATATCTGATATGAAACCATTGGTGTGACATCTTTACCCTTATCGGGTTGGGGTGTTACAATTATGGTATCAGAGCCAGGTTGCGATTCGTAATACATTTACCCTTGGCCTGTGTAAGTTAGGACCACTAAGTTTTCCCCTGTAGGCGCTCATAGGACAACCTTTGAGAAATTGCTTTAGGATCTCCCTATAGGAACCTAAGAGAGGAATGGGTAGACTAAGACATCTGTGTGAGTATCGTTGCTTCCGCATTACTCTGATTCGTGCCTTGCTTTTGATTAGAGTCGGTTGATATCTCTTTTGGAAATCGAAAGCTTATGCTTTGCACCACCTAGATTTGAACCTGATAAAATTTGGAAAGTATTGAGAAATTTCATAATTATTGGCAGACACTATTTGATCCTTATCTTCAGATCCCTTTTGGTAGTCATTTTGGATAAAGACTCTCAGTTGCCTCTGATTCTTTTGTTAATCACTTTGACGCCTCTTCAGGCATTCTGAGAACCTCCATGGCGATGACGTATTGGATATGTTTTGTTATTTGTCTTTTGTTTTGATAAGTACCTATGAATCTCCCGACCCTATTCGAGTTGTTTCACCCATCCATGTCCTTGCGGGAAGTCTTGTAGTTCATAACTACGGGTATAAGGATATTCTCATCGCATTTCCGAATAATAAGATTTACGTTGCCGATCTGCTTGATTAATTTTGACCGATCGCTCGTTCGATGATATTTTCGTGAATTTCTTGAGTTTCGAGTAAATTTTGACACCACCGAATTCTAATACCTAGTATCGTTTATGTCATTTTCAGCATGGCACCTCCAGCACGCCACAGATATCGTTGGACAACTAGGTTCGCCATCGGCCGGAAGAGGACCGGAAAATTGAGGAGGATTGCCAAGAGGATTTTGATCCCCACTAGGATGTGGCCGGGCCGGATCGAAGAAAGGAGGACCATCATGAATATAAGTGAGACGGAAGAACAGTTGCACGTGACAGAAATAACAGATGAAGAGGACATTGTAACTAGATACCAGAGAAGAGGCCCCAGGTTTTTAGAAAAAAGAGGAGTGGTACGAGTTGAACCTCGCAATTTGTACGGATTTGTGGACCGCATAGAAGATGAAGGAAGATACACTTATGGGGGTTTCGCAAGCCAGCCACTTCCCCAGCCAGAAGGAAACCGGAACGGATGGATCAGCGAGGAAGAGGAGAAGGATTCAGACTTGGAATCTACTACAAGTAAACCAATCTAAGCATGGAGTTAGGAGCCTAGTAGCTGTATTGTTTAGAATTTTATCTCGAATTTCTTATGGCATTAACGTTTCGCGTACCTCCGTTGAATTATGAGAATTTTCCGAATAAGATTTGAGAAATGTTTGAAATAAATTTTGTGCGATGTGTGCTTCACCTTTGTAAATCTGTTAGAACTCATCTCAGCTATATAAGTCAGAACTTTAACTTTCCGCATTGGTTTTGGCATCCCTTGAAGTTATGTTGTTTCAAGTACTGAAGTGTTCCTAGAAACCATTTCGTAGTTCAATGACTAAACCTTATCTTAGAAGCTTTTAGCGTTTGAACTCTCTGAGCATGAGCATTGTTTTGAAACATTGTTTAGCGTCCTGGACCTTTTGAATTTGATTCCTCGATGGACCACCAAGTTTTGCACCGGCGTAGGAAGTAAGATTTGACATGATTGTCTGGGCATCTAGCAAAGACGTCGGACAGATCATACCTATTCATTGGAACAAAAAGGGAAGAGCATGGAGACTATTTTGCACCATGCTAGAAATTTGATGATCACTTGTGCAATTTGGGAGTTGGATATTGTTGAGACAACGGTGTTCTTTGCCTGATCTGGAGTTAACAACAACGGAGACTACCCTGAAGAGTGGAGACATCCCTTTTCAAGACGGAAGTGTTGGCGATGCAGAAGAAGAAGTTGAGTCAAGACGGCGAACCTGGAGCTGATGAAAACGTACAGTCTCACTTCCCTATTCAGCTTGGTTGTACTAAGATGAATTGAGAGCGGAAGCAGACTGGATGATGAAGAGATTTAAAGATCGTGCCAGAAATCCACAGCACTCCATCATTCCAATAAGAACTGCAGGAGGCTCGATGAACCAGACACAAGTTTCCGATCTTGGTTGCACTTCTCGACTGATGGACAGACGAAGACAGGTTAACCGGACTTGGAGAGATTGGAGATGTTGAATGAGTGGATCTTTGAAACAGACCTTTCACGTTTGGAAGATTTGAGTAAGGCCGAAGTTCTTGACAACTAAATTTCATTCCGTTGAATCTTTTAAGTTTCGTGATGAAGTAATAAGATCCTCTTATGATTTAAGTTCCCTAGAAGTATTTCGGTTCGTATTTATTTTCGTATGTTTGGTGATGGCTTTGTTTTGAGAGATTTTGGCAAATTGTAGAAGATATGATGCTTGTGACGGCGTACCTCACTTCTGTCAGGCAATCTGGAGTTTGATACTCTTGCGAATAGTTTCGTTTTCCCTCTTGACTATGGCATTCGATTTTGATTGACCTCTGAGACTATAGAAGTACTAGGTGGATTAAGATAGGTGGTTTTGATTACGACTCGAGATAAAGTATGATCATCATGAAGGCATACTTATGTGGTGCTAGTATTATGACGCCTGATCAACGTGATAATACTTACACCATATAACGTGCACTCATTGTGGCCATAGGATGTCTTGGGGGAGTACCTAAGAAGTTAGAATCTGATCTCCGTTGGTTATCCATGATTAGTGAGACTTTAGGTTCATTCTACCTATGCATATACTCTGCTTTCGTTCATTAGATATCTGATTAAGTTGAACTCTCATTTTGCATTCTGTTGACCTCAGTTATAAATCTTAAACTCTTCGTAGGGCTCTCTACTGTTGAAACAGTTAATTTGATTTGAAATCTTGTTCGTATTCCATATGAGCATTCTAGAAGATTCGCCTATCATTCATTTTATGTTGCATGGACCTTTTTATCAGAAATCAACTTATTCTGTTCCCTTCTGAGAAATTTTTGAATCTACCTCATTTTGATTCGGATCATGAGAAACTATTTGGTCTGAATATCTTTTTGGAAGAACCTAATCGAGTGTGAGAAGGTTTGTGATGATCCTTTGCAACTTGCTACGACTTCGTTTAACCTTGCGACTTCAATTTTCGAGGACGAAAATTTTTTGTTAGATGGGAAGAGTTGTAAAACCCTAAAAATTTGAAAACGTGTAAAAGACCAAAATGCCCTTACAATCATGAATTTTGAATAATAAGCTTATAAAGTACCAAACGAATTCCAAACTTTGGGAGATGATCAAGATACGAAGTAAAATTAATTCCTTTACCACATTTGACATTTTGAGAAGTACCAAAATTGTTTGTACACATACATGGTTCAAAATACTTAGTATACTATTATAATTATTATAAACTTTATAATATAACTTATACACATTTAATTGCCAAGTAAACATGGAAAGTATTCAAAAATCACAAGAGTGATTTGGTCCACCCTTATCACGAAATTTTCAGCCCATGAATCCCCAAATCTCGGCTAGTTACTCCTTTTATTCACTAATCACCATCAAACCCTAGTATTCATTTAGCCGACAAAACACAAACACACACAAAAACTTCTATCGATCCCATACGCCTTCCTGGAACTCAAGGAGTATTTTTCTGCTGTTGTTCGTGATCCAAGGAAGGTCAGAAAAATTCGTTTAGTGCAGTACCTTGCCTGGTTCGATCGTTAGATCATTTTCTTATCGCTATTTTGATCCGAAGGTAAAAACTCTAATCGATCCATTCGACTATTTTAAAAATCATCTATCACTTTTCTTACGTTGCTTATATTGATTATAACCTGGGAAAAATATCTACAATGTGTGTAGATCGTTCGTTTGATCGTGGGGGATTATTTGTGTCGAGCGCATAGAATCGAGTAACACAAATTCGTGCGGCCTAATCCGTTTATTCCAGATCGGGTGTGGTATTTTTCTAACACTCTGCTCGTCACATATAACATGTAAATAATAACAAAAACGAGCCATGCATAATATAACGATCGTATGGAAATATTTGTGGTCGAAACCCTAAAATCGAGAAAAACATGATATAAGATCGACGCGATTTATTTCTGGATTTTTTTTATATTTTGAGGCTTCTTAATACATCATACGACATGAAGAAATTGTTTCTTTGAATGGTTCGAAGGGAAATCGTGTTTTTGTGGAAGTTTGTTCATATCGAGTTTTGGAAATAAAAAGAGATCGTGTACCAAAAATTATAAACCGATCAAACTAAGATTTTATATAATGAAATCTGGAAAATAAAGATGATATTATGATGATTAAATCAGTGTATAATGTTTTGGATAATTAAGGTTTGATTTAGGAATGAAATATGTTTACCGATTTGATGTTTATAAGTTAAGGGGGCGTTCGGTAATTTATGAAACTAATGGGTTATTTTTGTCATACTCTATAAATCGTGGCTGATATGACTAAAATATAACATGAGGGTCATTAGTGTAAAATATGGAACTTAAGGACTTAATTGGAAATTCGTAAATTATATGGATTCGATTTGATAATTGAATAAATTGAGGAATTGTTTTGTAATTTTGGAAAACTTGTGGGTACTTCGTATAAACTTCATTATGAGGGACTTAATGTGTAAAATTGGATAACCAAGGGTTGATATGTAAATATAATAAAAAGAGTATCGAATTGTGGTTTATATAAGTTAAAAGACTAAAAGTGTAATATGGGAAATCTTGAAGGTTGAACTCGTTAAGTTTAATACATGAGGGGTTATTCGAATTATTTTATATATTTTCCTTCTTAACCTTTAAATTTGATATAATTACATTTAAAACCCTAATTTATGTGAAGTTGTCATAATTAACCCTAAACTATTGAAACTTGCTAAAACACACCCTATATCCATAATATGGTGATTTCATGACTTAACATAGTAATAATGTCTTAATCTTTCTAATAGTGGAAACTTACCAAATATGGAAACCTGCTAATAGTGGAAAGTTAATTAAAATAGAAAGATTTGTAATTCTCTTCTACCCTCTAGGTGTGAAGAAGGAGAGGAACTGATCCTTTGCATCTTATTCGTTTTGGTTTGTGCTTTGCTTTGGAATAAGGTACAGATACTCTGCCCTTGTTTCAGTAAGGGTTCTTATATCCTATGCATTGATTTTGAGTTATGATTCAGTTAAGATTTCCCAAGCCATTGCTATGTTCCCTTCGAGTGAACCTTTGATATTCCTCTTGATTATGATCTGAGCTTCGTATATCTGACCTATGCCTTTGTCAAGTTGCGCTAAAGTTCTGAACTATCCTTGTGAGAAACTAAGATTTTGAAATGGTTTACTAAACTAAGGTTTTGAACTACTTGTTTTGAACTATCTTTTACGAAGACTATTTTAAAGATTATCTTTATGAAACCAATTTAAAGACCATTTTAATTAAATAACTTAATTAAGCTTTCTAAAATGAATCTGTTGAATAAAGACTTTGAAGATGGATCCTTTGATACAGACGTTGAACTTTAATTTTGATTCTCTCTGTTTTTAAAACTATGATATGAACTTTGGAAGACCTTGGTGAACCACTCTATTATGAACTATTCGATATGAACCCCTTTCTATGGACCTTGTGATATGATTTTGAGATGCACCTTTTGATATGAACCTTTTTCATATGACTTTGAGATTCACTTCTGATATGACTTTGAGATGAACCCGTTTGCATGACATTGAGACCTGACTCTTAGTTTGATACCCGAGCCACCTTTCTGTTTCCTAGCCAGGAAGGTAACCTGGCCGTGCCTGTGATGCACCACTGGCATGACTCCTGTGTGGGGGAGTGATTTCTCACGCCGTCCCCTTTTATATTATGATATGGCCATGATGACTTTGAGATTATGACTTTGAGATTGACTTTGAGTGGGGGCGTATGGATTGCAATCCTAGGCATGTATGTTTAGTGGATTTAACTATGACTTTGAGTATGACTTTGAGGTGACTGGTGTTTGTGTGCAATACACGCCTTTCACATTTCTGGGAGCTAGCTACTCCACCCCTTGTGATACATGAGGCCACCCCTCATATTATCTGGTTGCCGGAGAGGTATCCCCTCTGATTATGAGATTATGACTTTGAGTTTCTGATGTTGAGATTATGACTTTGATTTATGGGCTCGTGGTAGATGACTATCCTATACTTCCTTATTTCTCTTTCGCTTTGATTATACCTTATGACACTTCCAGTACTTCATTGTATTACCGTTTCGTTATCTTTGCTTGTATTATGTATCTGTTCACTGGGCTTTTTAAGCTCAGCCGCACGTTTTCTTTTCGTGTGCGGCAGGTCTTAGTTGGAAGATGGGGACGAGTGAAGAGACTTTTGGACTTAGAAGACTTGATAGTTTTGGCCTAGAGATGATTAGAAGTTATTTCATTGTTAGAATTTGTATTCGCTTTTACAACCTTGTAATTTCATTTTTTCTTCTGTAACCATTGAGAATCTTTGTATTACGTTTGAATGTATGCTTTGTTATATCTGATATGAAACCATTGGTGTGACATCTTTACCCTTGTCGGGTTGGGGTGTTACAAATGTCCAGTTCTAAACAATACGAACTATACATTATGGGCATTAAGAATGAAAAAGATACTATTGGCAAATGGAGTATGGGGTTTAGCAGAAGGAACAAATACATCAAAAGAGATTGATGTAAAAAAGGATAGTTCTGCATCAGCATATCTATTTCAAGGATTACCAGAAGATTTACAAATGCAAGTTGCGGGATGTGAAACAGCAAAATAAATTTGGGATTCTTTAAAGGCCAGATTCGTTGGGACAGAAGACGTCCAACAGGCACACTCGCAACAATTGAAATCAAAATTTGAGAGAATCGTGATGAAAGAAGGTGAATCAATAGATTCATTTTCAGGGAAGTTGATGAGTATTATTACAAAGGCTGCTACATGTGGATTGACGTTTGATGAGCAAACAAAAGTAAGGAAAGTACTTAATGCAGTGCCAGATAAGTTTGTACCAATAGTAGCAACCATTGAAATGGTTGTTGATTTTAAGACTGTAAAGTTGGAGGAAATTATCGGGAAACTTAAGACTTATGAAGAAAGGCTTAAGTTTAGAAAAGGAAGTGATGAAGATAACAGTGAGAAGTTATTGTTCACACGTCAAGGGAATGACAGAAATTATGAACGCAACTATGGAAGTTATAGAAGAGGAGGTGGTAATCAGACACGAGGAAGAGGCGAAGGAAGATTCGTAAGAGATAATAGGAATGAAGATAGTTATAATAGAGGGGAGAGAAGCCCTAAAGATCAAAATTATCCAAGAAGAGATCTTAGAGAAATACAGTGTTATAATTGTCAAGAGTTTGGACACTTTGCTGCAAATTGTCCAAAACCAAACCGTAGAGAAGAAAAAGTAAACCTTGTGCTCGAAGATGATGAACCAGCGCTATTGATGGTTACTAGTAAAGATGAAAAAGAGATAACATGCTTAAAAGAAGAGAAGAGAAGAAATGGAATTGTCATTGAAAAGGATGAAATTCCAAAAGAAAAGTTAGAAGACATGAGATCAGAGATAGAAACTGACTTAAAGTGTAAATTAGAGTTTTGAAAGTTTGAAATGCTTCAAGAATTAGAGATGGAGAAACAAGAGTTTGAGAAGAAAATGAGAAATAGAGAAATGGCATTTGAGAAACAAATGCAGAGAGAGTTAGAGAACCTCAAGAAGATGAGAGATTGCACAAGCAAAGAGATGAAAGAGTTAAAGACAAAAAGAGAACAGTTTGAGAAAGAAAACCATGAAGTTGTTTCAGATAAGAAACATCCAGAAGAAGAATCAAGTGTTGACAAGGGCGAATACAAGAAGTATCGAGAGACGCCATCAAGATTTCAGAAGGAAAGCCAGAATGAGAAAGACATCAAGTCAAGCAACAAGAGAGTTGAACCAGAAGATCGTGATACAAGTACTAAAAGAAACAGATTATTGGAGATGAAAGATTATGAAATGATACAAGAGAAGAAATATGGTGACAAAGGTAACAAAGATGATCGAGATGAAATTGAAGACAAGGAAGAAAGAAGTCAAACTAAGAAGAAAGTTCAAGACATTGTTCATGTTAAAGATCAAGACAAAGGAAGTGGAAACAAGCCAAAGTTCAATGATAAAGATGATGGAGCTTGAAGATATCGAAGACATGGATTAATAAATTAGGGAGGAGTATTGGATACTAATTTATCTAATCCATGAAGGTCAAACATGAAGTCAAATATGAAAGTCAAAGTCAAACACGAAAAGTCAAATATATGTATAAGTCAAAGTGGCAGTTATTTACGGTTAGGAAAAACAGTTATTTTAGTTGTACCGTTTAATGAAACAGTATGTTGTTTAGTTGTGTCGTTTGGGATATGTATAAATACCCATGTAAACTACTTTGTAAACTAACGATTGTATATAAAATAAAAGTCTAGTTTGATTGATTATTGTTTCATATTCGATTGTTCAAAAGAGATAGAAGATTAGACAACATTATGATTGGGTATTTCACGTTCACCATTGTTGCATGTATGAAAAGTATATTCCTCACGAACATATTGCTACGACGAGCCCATGTCTTTATCCTCACACCATTTTGAGTACCTATAAATGTTTGAGCTTTTTACAGTTATGTTTTGGACACCGGCTTCTTGCAAATCCCATCCTAGACTCCCAATGCTGAAAAAACAAATGCAATGTATTTACATTTAGTTAGTTATTGCGGATTACAGAATATCAAAGTGTTGTATTCTGAGTAAGTTGTTCCCAATTCACGTCAAAAGGTCATTGACTTGAGGGTGTTATGAGTGATTGGTTTATTTGTTTAACATATATGACTTGCACATACGAATATGCAAATAAGTTGAATCTAAGCACGTTTATATTATAAAATTAATATACCTTATGCCATGACAAGGGCCACACGTGACCTTCTCTATCCTGACATTGGAATTTCCTGGTCCTATCGAGACACAATCATCTCCCGTCGAGATCGTAGAGCCCAAGATAGTAATACCAGTAGAAAATGATAAATGTATACCTTCTGTGTGTTTGGGTTGGTCCCGGATGCTAAGATGCTCACACCTTGTAGCTTGGCGTTGTTGCATGCATGTATGAGGATATGAAACATTTGGCTGTTTAATGACTTTAAGTTGCTGATCGATCACTATATTTTGGGAATAATAGATGCCAAGTGTCTGTAACACATAATCATAAATATATGTTAATTAGAGTACTATTATAAGGAATTCAAAAGAAAAAACTATTTAAATGTCAATTGCTTTTTTCTAACCCTGATGTCCCATGTTTTAGCCGACTGGATATTGGTTCATATCTATGGTTCCAACCATTGACATATAAGTATGTTAACTGACTCATTAACAAGAGAGATAAGGGTAACAATTGTGAAAAATGTATCTTTATTCTACAGGTATATGCGAATTTTTTTCATGCATTATGAACTTCATGACTACTTACGTTCAGTTCTGCTTCTAAATATGATATTTTTATCCATGTTTTTTAAATATGAACTACTTGAAAAAAAATTGGACAACTACATTTAAGTTGTATATAAAGAAGAAGAAAGTGCAATTTGTGTATAAAGTGTGTAGTCATACCATAGCTCCTTTAGGACATGTCTTTCCATATAATTTGCAAGCCCACAAAGAACCACCTTGTGCGTCAAGGGTTCCACCAGATATCGATTAATCCTATGGAACTTAATCCATACATCATCTTTTCTGATAACATTATAACTAGAAGGTGCCACCAAAGTGCCACCTATGTTAATACTTATGCCTTTTCTCTCTACATGTTTGGCAGGAGAACGTAATCGCCGATGCTATCAAGTCACTACAAAAAAAGAGAGGACGAGCGAGGATAGTTTTGGCGGGGACGCCCATGTCCCCGCCGAAAGTCGCTAAACGACAAAAACTGTTACGTCCCGTGCCCGCTTTGACCAAAACTTAAAACTTTACACGCAAAAAGGGTGAACTAAAACTGACCTTCTGTTACTCTTTTACAAGCTGACAAAAATCTATACATATTCAGACCTTGAGACTATTTTTACATGAAAGTTTACTCAATTACCTTCAAAACGACGGGTGGCACGACCCGTAACGACTTACGGTTCAAAAGATATGATTTTCCAAAGTTTACCGAAAATCTGCCAACACTCACACTCATAACCAAGATGAACAATTTCACAACCAAGATGAACAAACTCAGAACCAAGATGAGTAAACTCAGGTGCACAATTCATAACCAAGATGAACAAACTCATAACCAAGATGTACAATTCTAGTGCACGAATGAAAACTAAGATGCACAATCCAGAACCAAGATGTACAATTTGGCGGGTTATGCATCAAACCCATTTTGACCCATTTTCACAACAAATCATCTATAACACCTCATTTGTCCACCAAACTTGACCAACGTCATTACTTTAACATATAAGACATGTTCCATAAAAAATTGACCCGTTCACAACCCAAAATGGGTAAAAACACTCTTATACCGAACACCCTCTTATGCTAGTTGCCAAAACACACTTTTTACCCAAAAACACATAACTACTACATATCCATTTGGACTTACACATATTTTAACATTTCTCATATATTGAAAGAGTGTTAGTACACAGTTATGACCCGTAACTTCCCAAAATGGGTGAATTTGGTTATTTGCCAAACCCCCCTTAACTTTGACCCTAAACACATAAAACACACATTGACACAACGGTTGACCACCAAATCGTTAGGACAACCTTGACATACATTTTGCCACTTGGCTACACTTTACAAAACATGAAAAGGCCAATGGGGGTACAAACTTACACATGAGCCCGATATTCTATCTAGGCTCCTACACATACTACCTTAATCTCGCATACCCAAGTCCTTAATCCTTACATCCAAGCCGCCCATATAAACATGTCAACCTACAAAACGGTTAGACAACTAAACCGTAAGCACAAGGCTTAGCAAGTAAAACGATCATAACATACAATTATACTTCAATCCACATAAGCATCATATACATAAACACTTACTTTACGGGCTTACTACCCAGGTCTCATCTAACACATAACATCAACATATTCCATAGCATCAACGCATCACATAAGCCACATTCATAGCATCACATAAGCATATTCCAAGTCCATATACTTGACACCAAACATACATAATACCCATGTGTTAGAAATCCATATAACACATGTTACTATCATTTTACTTACCTTAATCCAAGCTACATAATATTAAGAACATCATCATCTTCACAATCTTCCATCATCATCATCATCCTTCATAATTAACCAAAACCTAATCAACATAACAATCAATAACATAACATGGGTTATCAAAACCCATTAAACATACTTATCTTTCATTCTACATCATCATATGATCATATCTTGATCATATGATGAAAACCCACTTAATCCATAATCTATAACTTCATTAATCATCAAGAACATAGATACTTACTTGTGGGAAGATCATTGCTAGAGAGAACTATTAACATTAAATCTTCATCTTCATCCTCCTAAGCTACCAACTAGTTTCTTCCCTCCCTTTTTCTCCCTATAGAACCGGACCATCACAACCTTATCTAATAATGGAGGGAACCCTCTAGAAAATTCTGGATAAAGATAGTTAGGTGGCATCTTTGGGCAAATGGCAATAATGGCCCCTCAAGTTCTTTTCCTTCTTTTTTTTGGGTAAAGGGGAGTAATCCTGCACCCTGGTAAATAGATTAACCAAAAACGTTTAAGTACAAACGGAATATAACTGAAATACCATATTAACCTCAAGCTAAAAAGCTTGATAACCACCTAACTCTAGTGCTTAAGACATGCCAAAAGCACTTACAAAACTAGAAACAAAGATGCATCTATAAAAAGAACAAAAAAACAGCTAGCCAGCAGAAAACGTGCGAGATGAACTTGCCCACATATTAGCAAATAGATTGGCTGATTCATTAAACTCATTTACCGCTAGATCTTCACCATCTTCATCATCCATCACCAATGCAGCATACGGATTAGATGTAGTGACATTAACTTCCTTAGAAGCATTACCAGTAGACTTCAACTGAGACGACGATGTAGATGCATTACCTATAGTATTAACTCCCTTCTTAGGTTCACTAGTAGCTGCCTTAGGAACAAATTTGAACTGTTTAACCGAAGTACCAACAGATTGAGTCCCATTAGTAGCCTTTGCTTTACCCTTCTTCTTTTTATTCTTCTTACCCACCTTTTGAAAACCATCAGTATCCAACTCCACATTAAGAATAGCAGCATAAGAAGTAGCAACAGTAGAAGGGCTAACCACCTGTGTAGGAGGCCTCACCACCTGTTTAGAACATTGATCATGAGAATGACCAAATATTTTACATAAGTTGCACCTGGGGGGCCTCCATTCATATTCAACACGTATACTCTCTTTAATAAAACCCTCCCCCGTAAGAGAAGGGAACCCAATAGTCACAGTATCCAGAAAGTCAGAATCAGAATTAACCTCAATAAGACATCTAGCAAAACTACTCCTACCCTACGAATCATTGCACATAGATGTAGTATATGAATCAAGCATGACAAGCTTACCAATGAAACTAGCAATCAATCGAATACTTGGCAACCTAACTTTATCACATGTTTAATACTTGGCAGCCTAGGCCCCTTTAGTTATGCAACACATTTTATATACTTCATTAGTCATACCTTGACTATTAAATTTGACTACAATGCAACATTCGTTGACCGGCCAATCCCGAAAGGCCTTAATCCATTTTCATCCAGGGTGGGGTCCCAGTACCCGGGAAACCGGTCTAACAATTCAACCCCCTTATTTAGATTTCGTCCCCGAAATTTCTCGTCTAATGCTACCCAAAACCAATTCACAACGCATACATGACCTTATTCTCACGCTTTCACAGCCATTACTTTGAAACGATCTAAGTGATCTTGCAAATCCTAAACTCGCTATACATAATCATAACTCATAATTCGCTAGAACACATTTCTCATCGCAAACTTTTCTAAAATTTTCCACGATTGACGACGAGTCATGGAAATTTTACTATTTTGACTTTATATAAGTCAAACTTCGGCACTATTTTCACGTCATAAGCCCATGCACTTACATGACATAACATCATATACCAGCCAAATTCGCATTTTACATAATACCAATACTTATCTACTTCAAAAACCGGTAACTTAATTCAATTTTATATCGAGTACCATCTAAATGGCACTTTCAAAATCTTTTCTCACGCATCACTTAAGCAATCTTATTGCTACATTTCAGGAATGCTCACCAATTAACTTATCAACTTAATGCACAACTCATTCTAGGCGTCTATCTTAAGGTTCTCACACATTACCTTAACGCCGGTATAAATTTTATTCATATCTATCTTTTCTTATGACGTCTAACATATTTTAGTTTTCACTTTCTCATATCACTATCCGTACTCATGTCATATCAGTTACACATAAGTCCACTCATTTATAACTCTTTATTTACATAAAAAGGCGTCCCAATCTATGTAAATAAGGAATTATAAACTCATGGTTCGGCGGTTTACAACTCTTCATTTAAATGGAAAGGCGTCCCAATCCATTTAAATCAAGAAACCATAAACCGTCCTACTTATACGCTTCCGACATAGCGCTCGTACTTGCTTTACTTTCCATCTTTTCTAGCCTTGGATCCAATCTCACTAACTTTCCATCCATGCCATAAAGGCAAGCTAATCAGCATGCCATAAAGGCAAGCTAAACATCCATGCCGCAAAGGCAAGTTATCATCCGTGCCATAAAAGCAACCTAGGCCATCTCGAAGGATGCCAAACACATGCCATGAAGGCAAGCTAACAACCATGCCCTGAAGGCAAGTTGGGCTATCCCGAAGGATACCATAACACACATGCCATAACGGCAAGCTGACATCCATGCCATAAAGGCAAGCTGGGCTATCCCGAAGGATACCATAACCATGCCATAACGGCAAGCTAACATCCATGCCATAAAGGCAAGCTGGGCTATCCCGAAGGATACCAAAACTAGAGCATTGGATCCAAGCTATATCTGTCTTATCATCTTTACTCATTTTATCTTTCATGTACTTTTATAATTAGGCACATACTATCATTTATTCAATTTTCATTGCCTTACGCAATCTCAACATTCACTATCATGCTTACTATCATCTAGACAAGTTTCTATATAACACTTGTCGATTTATTATCTTTGCATTTTCACAACGCAACTTATCATTCATCCGTCAACCCCAAGTTGACTCATACACTAACTATGTGCCATCTTTATTTAGACAATTTATATGTAATGCTTATTCATTACAACTTACACATCTCTGCGTGTTCTTACAACACACTTTTACTATTACCCGTCAACCCTTGTTGACCATATTCTCAACTCATACTATCACTTCATTTAGTTTATTCAACTTTTACACATATAAACCTTACATAGGTTTATTCTACAACACTCTCATTAATCTCATCATACACATCTCAATATATTAACATGATTATATTCATGTTTTACAATTCTTTCTAACGCACTTCATATCACTTATAACTTTTAGAGCAATCTGTATCTCATTCATCACTTCTACTCATCACGCTTAGACATCTTTCTTACTAACGCTTTTAACTTATCATGTTTTATATGTAACATAATCTCATCACATTTTAACTATACACTTAACTTTCTTATTTTAGTTACTCATACAAGAAATCATGCTTCAAGCATCTAATCATTCTTTCCAAGACAACGATCACAATCAAACTCTACAAGTCCTTCTAAGCATCAAGCTATAAACACACTTCATTATTCATTTCTTACTTATCTCAAGCTCTCTAAGTATTTAAACTTTATCAAACAATTATCATACCTCTTAACTTGTTTCACATATCAATGTGTTCTTTTTAACTTTCTTTCGACACTAAATTTTCACATAACATGCATTCCAATGCATCTATCTCAACTCATACACTTCTATGCAATCGTGCTCTCAAGCACACCACATAAAACTTAGACATTTCATAAACTACCATAGACTTAACATCACATAAGTAATCATATCATAACACTTAACACTTATCCGACAAGTGTTAAAACATTCATAATCAAAATCAAAGCATGAAGTCTATGGCTCATATATCACATCGCAAAATCAATCTATGTCTAAGCATCAACCTTCTAATTAACCGCAAGCACTAGTCTACCTTATAACTAAGGCATCACAAAACTATAATTCACTTACTAACCCGTCTCTAATACCAATTAGCATTTCTACTCGCATTTAATAACTATTACTCTATCAAACATCACATAATTACAATACAATCACCGGCACCAACCGAGGTGCTCGGCCAACTAATAACTTAAGCATCTCAAGTCCTCATGGACTTGTATCTCATACACAACAACACTATTATAAACATACATCACCTATCATCAATAGGCTCAACTAGCACAAAACATAATCCGCCTAACACATAGCAATTACTTTCCGCGCGACTAACACTTATGTCAAATGCTTCTGCGAGAGGTTTAAGTCTAGGCAATCCTAAAAAAAATCTAATTCACTTAAACCGAGGCTCTGATACTAATTTGTTACGCCCCGTGCCCGCTTTGACCAAAACTTAAAACTTTATGTGCAAAAAGCGTGAACTAAAACTGACCTTCTGTTACTCTTTTACAAGCTGAAAAAAAATTATACATATTCAGACCTTGAGACTATTTTTACATGAAAGTATACTCAATTACCTTCAAAACAACGGGTGGCATGACCCGTAACGACTTACGGTTCAAAAGATATGATTTTCCAAAGTTTACCGAAAATCTGCCAACACTCACACTCATAACCAAGATGAACAATTTCACAACCAAGATGAACAAACTCAGAACCAAGATGAGTAAACTCAGAACCAAGATGAGTAAACTCAGGTGCACAATTCATAACCAAGATGAGCAAACTCAGAACCAAGAAGTACAATTCTGGTGCACGAATCAAAACTAAGATGCACAATCCAGAACCAAGATGTACAATTTGGCGGGTTATGCATTAAACCCATTTTGACCCATTTTCATAACAAATCATCTATAACACCTCATTTGTCCACCAAACTTGACCAACGTCATTACTTTAACATATAAGACATGTTCCATAAAAACTTGACCCGTTCACAACCCAAAATGGGTAAAAACACTCTTATACCAAACACCCTCTTAAGCTAGTTGCCAAAACACACTTTTTACCCAAAAACACATAACTACTACATATCCATTTAGACTTACACATATTTTAACATTTCTAATATATTGAAAGAGTGTTAGTACACAGTTATGACCCGTAACTTCCCAAAATGGGTGGATTTGGTTATTTGCCATACACCCCCTTAACTTTGACACTAAACACATAAAACACACCTTGACACAACGGTTGACCACCAAATCGTTAGGACAACCTTGACATACATTTTGCCACTTGGCTACACTTTACAAAACATGAAAAGACCAACGGGGGTACAAACTTATAGGTGATGTAACAATAAACAACATATCAAATAAACAAACGCAGTGGAATACATCACACACAAGGATCCATATAGCCATATGATCAATCAAATAATTAAAAAAACAAGTTATACCCTTGTAGCGTGATCCGGGTAACACCACCAATACTACTACACGAATGGAATGAGAATCCCAAGTGATCAATGGAGATCACCTCTATGAATATCCACACTACACGTCACCGATCACCACCCGATGCTAGTCTTTGAACGCTTAACAATGATTCTTGCAACAACCTACGATAGATTAAGCCAAGAAAAGATCAAAAACACAAACCCTAGATGGGGATGTGTTTTGTGCCGTGACCTAGAGAGAGAGGAGGAGGGAGGACTTTTTCAATTAGGTTAAATGTTCAGTGGTAAATTGATTTGATCAAATCTCCTTTGATCTTATCTTTTCACAACTTACACTTAGGCCCTTAAAACAAGCTCCATGAACCCCTATTCCCCTCCCCTATGGCCGGCCACTTGTAGGGCCCACAATGGGCTTGCCCGTTGTTGGCCCAGTCCAAAAACACTAAGTCTAACTTAGTATTTAATGGCCCGTTATTGATCTCGAGTTACGTAGTCGTTTATATATTGTAAATACGATAAATACAATCTATAAAATGGTGTCTCTGTGTATAAGTGTGTGACCCCATAGGCTCACATATGTCTAGCCATATAATTAGTGATTATGACACGAGCATACTCCAACAGCTCCCACTTGCGACGTCATAATGATCAAGTAATTATACAAGCAAAGGTTAGCGTCTAGCAACACGCCAATGCCCCTAGAAATATGTGAGGTTAGTTTCTTAAACGTCTCATTTCAGATGGTTTATATGTCATCTATCCTTTTGTTACAGATACCGTGTTGAACATTAGACATGGATCAAAAGTCATTCTAATAGTTCAACTATTATGTTTCTCGATATAGATATTGAACAAGATTACCAAGTGAAATTAAGATTCATCTTAATTTCATTTGGGTACGGCCATACAAACATCTGTTCAATTCATCGAGGGGCACAATAGTATCTAACTCCATAACATGTGGAGGAACAAATCCTGTTTTGACTACACGTGTCATTCACATGCTTCATATCACTCCTGATAATGGCTTTTATAACTACCTTATTCAGGACAGCGTTTAACCATATCAAGGAATGAAATTCCACACATGCAAGACCTGTTTGCATCTCAAGTCTTAGGATAAGAGACATAACCTCTTGTGATATTCACTATTGACGACGATCCATGTAGTGAATACTCGTAGGTTGGGTCAATCCAATGTTCATCACAATGAACAACATGTGAGTTTGGCAAATAAATCACCAACACGCTCACATTTGCCTTAATTTGATGATACTCCCGTATCGTCAACCGACAATGGATAATTTTAGAATAAATAAATTATTCATGGATTAAACATGCAAATATAGAACACAGTAGTATAAATGAAGACGATCATACCAGGTATATCAATTCATTGTATAATACGACTGCTTACAGTTCCATTATCCAAATACTAAAAATAGATATGCATAAAACTACTCATAGGTCGGAATCCGATGTTCCCACCATGATCAAATTATGTTGTACAAGACAACAAGTAGTCATCTGAGTAAACTTTGAGAATACTTGTTTCAAAAATCATGAAAGGTTTGAATGATGATTGTCCTTTGTATGTGTGCATTCAAGTACAAGACGAGTGTTGCAACAATACATTCCATAGGGTGTTTGAAGCCAGCAAAACACCTACATTAGACAGTCATCTGTACAGTTTCTCAAACTATAAAGTATTCTTATTCCTTTAATGTATAACGCACTAGTGCTCTCAGTCGAGCACATCTAGTCAGCAATGTCATCATTCATGATGACATCGTACCACGACTAGAGTTGAGTATCATCTCAGTTAAATAAGCATCAGCGTATGCAAACAAAACAGAGTTCCTAAAATATTCGTAAACGTTTAAACATATCTTTGGTCCTTCGTAGGTCCATTATAATGTTCATTTAACAATTATCTAATGACGTTCACTTAGATATTTGTTGTTATCAACTAATCTTGCATTCATGCAAATGATAAATATAGCCCAATACGTAATATGACTTACATGATAAATCCTTTAGTCGAACTTAAGATTTCCATTCATGTGTTCAATCTCATCAAGTGAGACTGATCATTGAGACTCCCCTCAATAACGTGTCATATTGTGTTTAGACTTAATAACCGCTTATGTTTATTCTAATAAACATATACATAACAAGGTTGTATGTCTTATTTTATAAATCCCTCAAGAGAAACTTCATTCCAAGCTAAGGATTAAAGTCTAGCTTAGATGGAATATTGTTTATAACATGTTAACGACATATGAGATTTAAGAAAATAAATACAGTGCTCCAACTTGCTCTTAGTGTACTTAGGAGTAATCTTATTAATCAAAATCAAATTAATGATTTTATAATTAACTCAAGATCTTTGCTCCTAGATGCATGATCTAATCCATACATGGATTATTTTATCTTGTATACATAATAAAGATTATATGGATTCATAAACCCTTTTGATTACTCATCGTCCTCGCAAAGGTAATCAACAAGAAAAGTGTTTTGATATCCGATTGTCATATTTCATTTACATGAAAACAAGTATGACAATTAATCATCTTTATACATTTGATGTTTGTAGATAGGAAGATTTAATCATAGTCAATTCTTGAGTATGAGTAAACTCTTTTACTACGCGTGCATTAAATGTGTGTACAAGTTCGTCCTTTTGAGTTTTCTCTTCAAGAAACTCATTCTTAACTTCACAGTCTAACTGATTGGTAAGAGATCAATCAAACTACACGAGTGATTGTATTTCAAGGACTGCATCTTAACATTCATAGTTTTGAGCTACTCATCAGATACAATATCTCATAATGCATCTCAGTAGTTAGCAGGTTCACCATGATCCTCTAACTTATGTCCCTCAGCATTGATATAAAAGCTATATCATTCAGGTGTGTTGATGCAAATAATGTTCTAAAAACGTTATTTATATCTTTCGATTACTTCACGTTTTGAGGATGACAAAATGTGAAATCACGATACGTTAAAATTAACGCAAACAAGTTTTTAATCGGAAGATCCCGTTTCTACGCAAATCACTCTTGAACAAAGTTACAACTTGAACTAGTGATCAAAGAAGTGAATTTATGTTTTGAAAATTCACATTTTAAATGGGACAAAACATTTTTTCAAAAATACACATGACAAATTATTTTTGAAATATTAAGAAATGTTTTAATGGAAAAATTAGTTTGAAAATCACAACAGCTATTTTCCCCCCCCCCAAAATCAGCTCCAACCTTCCCCAAATAAGTTTTCACCAGAAAAGACAAAATTTGGAGCGTTCTAGTCTACCACGGCTCCACGGTACCGTTAAATTTAACGGAGCCGTGGGTTATTTAAAGGAGCCGTCCGTACCATTTTTTCTGTAACGTTCAAATTTTCTTTGCCTATAAATACCAACCCCTTTCACAGTTTTAGGCACCCTTCACACACAGAAAAATCCCTTAGCTAAATCCTCTCACACCTTTCACTTCTTAGGTTCATTTAGATTAGTTTTTCTTTGTTTCAAGAGTGATCCAATCATCCTTCAAGTGATCCTCTTCATACCTCTTCACTAGCAAGAGAAGAACACAAGTATCCAAGTTGATACAAGGTGTTGTCATTCCTCTTCATTAGCAAGAGAAGAACTCAAGTAATCAAGAAGATACTAGAGTTATAGTTGATAGGTTTTTGTAACACTTGTTACAACCTTGTTGTGTCTTAGCATACATCAAGTTTATTTCCTTTTTGTGAGTGAGAGTGAAGATCAAGTGTGATCTATAGAGATAGTGAACATCTCTTGAAGCCATTGGGCTTGTGTGATTGATCAAGAAGATCAAGGGTCATTAGGTTAGTGTTAGTTGAGTAGAGTGAAGTGAGTGTTGATCATTATGATCGTGTTGAGATCTTGGTGATCTCTTGAAGCCACTGGGCTTGAGTGTTTGGTCACGTGGACCTTGGTAGATTGGTGCTAGCTAAGATTAGCACTCGACATCTAGCTTAGTGTCGGTAATAGGATAAGCGACGTGTACGGTTTTCTCCGCCTGAAGGAAGGTTGTTGTAATACCTGAAATTCAGATAACCCGTAAAATTACCAAATTACCCCTGATAATATAAAACCTTATATAATAATTTATAAAATTCTGAAATAATTCCAAAACATCTGAAATCGAATTATATCTGAAACAAAATAAATTCTGGGACAATGTTCATCATTTTAAATGTTCAAAAAAATTAACTTACACATTTATATATATAATTCGGAAATTACAAATTAAATAACATAATGTTTTATTTTCTTTTAATTAGATTATATGTTAAATAAAATAAGGAAATAGGGAACAAAATCAACCCAAAAATATATTTGATATCATGGGCCGAAATTCTGGTCCTTGCCCCCCCCCCCTATTGTCGGTTCTAATTAGTTAAAACAAATCTTTTTCTTTTTATCCTCAAAAACACAAAACCGACTAATCAAAAAAACCCTAAGCGATCCAAAATAATTCGCCCAAGGCCTCTCCACGAATTATGGGTTTGATCAAGCATTTTTCTGGTGTTATTGGAGGTGCAAGGAAGCTAGGAAAATTATTAGTTGCTGCGTTTTCTGCTTGGTTTGTTCTTGTTCTAAATTTCTTGTCGACTTAACCTAAATCAAGGTAATAATTCGTGCAACTTAACCAAACGTGTTAAAATTAATATGGCATTTTTCCAGTGATATATAGATGTTATGTAACTCATATAAAATATCAAAATCGATCCATGCATGCTAATTCTATGCGTATGATAATATAATGGCTATAGAACACGTAAATTGAAAATATATGAAATCCGAATTTCTGGGCATGATGGCTATTTTATTTAGACCTCTTATGATGTATTAGACCTAGGAAAAATATTGGATCGAATTATAATGACCTAAATCAAGTCGTTGTAATATTAATGTTTAAAACATACGTAAATATGCAATATATGTTAAACGAATTTTCTGGGCATGTTCACTATTTTTCGTGGGTTCCTTATAAGTTATAGGATCTGGGAAAAATATGGTTTTGATTTTTAGAAGCTTAAATTTAACGTGGTTAATTATTGTAAAAACCGGATTTTAGAAAAAAACAAAGAAACAAATGGAATAAAAATCGTGGCCTCTAGGGTTAGGGTTCTTGGACATGAATCTGGTCATTAATGTTGTTTTAATGATGATTAAATGATGGTTCAATGATTGGTGAAAATTAGGGTTGGTAATTGTTTATAAAAAGTGTTACCGATTTGAAGTTAATTGCATAAGGACCTGTTTTGCCAAGTTTGAAACTTCTGGGATATATTTTGTAAGATCATATACATCTGTAAGAATGTGGGAAAAATATAACTTTGGGGTCCTAAGTGTAAATTTTGCATAATAATGAATTAATGGGAAATTAGGGTTTCGTTTGGAAATTAATTAAAAGTGAGGGACCAAAAGTGTAAATCTGGAATTCTGAAGTTGTTTTGTGTTAATACTGATATAAAAAGGTTGTTGGGTAATTTTGAGGATTTTTGGGCTAATTATGTAATTGTTATGTAATTATGATTTAATATGTATGTTTTGTAAACTTAAAGGGCTAAATATGTAAATTCTGAATTCTGAGGGGTCTAATATGTAAAGTACTGAATTCTGATGATATATTCTGTAAATATGAAATATATTATGCTTGGTTGGTAATTATGGATGTTGTAGGGTTTAAATTGTAAAATATGTAATTATAAGGTTGGTTTTGTAAATTATGTAACTAAAGGGGTGTAATCTGTAAATTGTGAAACTTAAGGGAATGAGTGTAATTCTGAATAAAATGATCCTATAATTCTGTAACTTAAAGTAATTTTCACTAATGACCTTGGAAATAAATGAAGTTACATTTAAAACCCTGAACTTTGTATAATTGTCATAATAAACCCTAAACTTCTGTAACTTGATAAAATGTACTGTTATTCCGTAATAAGCTCTGAGTAAAGGTTTAACCTAATCTGAAATGATAATATCTGATTAATCTGGAAACCTGCTAATTATGGGAACTTACTAAATCTGGAAAGTTACTAAAAATAGAAAGTACATAAAATGAGAAGATTAACTAAAGGAATAATCTGAATAAGGAACTTTAGTAATTCTGTCTTCCTCTTCCTTAGGTGTGAAGAAGGAGAAGTCTTGATCTTCATTTCTGTGTTTGTCTGTTTGATTTCTGCTGTGCTAATAAGGTACAGATATTCTGCCCTATTTCAGTAAGGGTGTTTCTTTCTCTTTTCTCTCAGTATTTCATTTTCTTTAATAGGATTCCCTATGCCACTGCTATGTTCCCTTCTGTTGTGAATCTTTGTTGTGATCTGTTTGTCTTGAACCTTTTGTTTGAACCTCTGCTATGTTTCTTTTATTCTGAACCTTTTTCCTGAACTCTGATTGATCTCTTGTTCTGAACCCTGAAATTGTGAGTCTTAATTGAATCTGATCTGTGAACCTTGTTCTGAACCTTAATCTGATATATCTGTTGTAAATTCTGATTTGATTTTGGTAAACCTTAACCTGTTAAATCCTTATCTGAACCTAATTGATTTTAAACCTTTATTAAATTACATATGAAACTGTTTAAGAAAAGCTAATTTAAAAAGAAGTGATACCATTTGAAATAGAAGTTACTAAAGGTTTTGGAAGACCATTTTTATGAAAACTATTTTGAAAGATCATTTCAATGAAAACCATTATTAAAGGATTGATTTAAATGAACTTTTGACAGAAACTTCTGAAATGGATTATCGCTATAAATTTTGTAATCATTAACCTTTGGTATACTTTTGGACTATTGGAAATAAACCTTTTAATCTGAACTTAAGCCTTGATATTAAACTTAATCTGATAAACTCTGATTTAAAACCTTATTATCTTAATCTGAATTGTTGACATGACCCTTCTGCCATGAACCCTTAGATATGACTCTGTTTATTATATGACATCTGACCTTGACCACAGTCTGATATCCGAGCCAATCACTAGGCATGAGGGTTTCATGTCCATGTCATTGATGCACCGATGGCATGACTCTAGGGCAGGAGAGTGATGACCTGTCCCGTCCCTGATTTATTTTATCTGGTGTGTTCTGAGGAGTTTCTGGCCACAGGGGGCGCATGGATGCATCCTAGTTCTGACTCTGTTATATGTTATCTGTTATCTGTTTATGTTATATGTTTGTTATTATATCTGGTGACTGATGGTGTGTGCGATACACGTCTTTCACATATATCTGGGAGCTGATCACTCCGATTTGATACATGAGGTCACCCCTCATATTATCTGTTACTTGAGAGGCATCCCCTCTGGATTATTATATGATTAATCTGTTATGATATTATCTGTTATCTCTGGGCTCGTGATGGATTTCTGTATTTCCCTAAACCTGGTTTGTACATTATCTCTTTCTCATTTCTTTTCTTTTACCCTTATTCCTTTCCTATTCTTTCACTTTAATTCAGTATCTGTATAATCTGTATTTCTGATTTGTTTCTGTATTGCTATCCGTTATTGTTTCTGTCATCTATATATCTGTTCACTGGGCTTTTTAAGCTCAGCCGCACGTTTCTTTTCATGTGCGGCAGGTTTTAGTAGGAAGCTGGGAATGAGTGAGAGTGTACCTCTGGACTTAGAAGGCTTGGTAGCTGTTCTGGATTAGATTTGGATGGAAGACATTATGTTTAGATTTAGTTTTGAAAGTTTTCTTTGTAACCTTGTAGATTCAGTATTTCAATTGTAATCCTTTGAGATTTTTGTATTACTGTAGATGTATGCTCTGTTTTGATCTGATATGAATCCATTGTTGTGATATCTTTACCCTTGTCGGGTTGGGGTGTTACAGTTGTTGATATAGTGTTTGAAACTCTCGAGTGTGGTACTCGGGGAGTGGAGTAGGGCGAAGAAGAGCTTCGTAGTCGAACCACTATAAATCCTCTGTCTCGGTTTGATCTTTCCAACTCTACTCTTTACTTTTATTTGTTATTATTACTTAGCTTAGTGTGTAGTTCATATTGGTGTTGATTGATTACACATAGAGTTCGAATCAAAGTTTCCAATAGCATACTTTTAAAACAAGATTTTTTAAAAGAAGTTTTTAAACCGGTAAACTATTCAACCCCCCCTTCTAGTTTCCCACAATTGGTATCAAGAGCCACGTCAGTCAAGTTTTTAAAGTATATTGTATTTTAAAGCTTGAACCGATCAATGGATTCCGACAAATATCTAGAAGGGCAATCTATGCAAAGACCACCACTTTTCGAAACCGATTGTTTTTATATTGGAAAACAAGATTCGAAACGTATGTGAAATCAAAAGACATTGATCTTTGGCATGTTATTACCGAGGGTGACTTTAAAGCTATTCAAATAAATCCGGAAACTAAAAAGGATGAAATAGTTTCTTATGATAAACTAAGTGATGAACTTAAAAGGAAATTAGCAAAAAATAATGAGGCTAAAATGATGATTTATAATGCTTTGCCTAAAAAGGAATTCGAAAGAATTTTCATGTGTAATACGGCAAAAGATATTTGGAAAACTTTGTTAGTCACTCACCAAGGTAATAACCAAGTCAAAGAGAACAAGATAGATCTTCTTGTTCAACAATATGAACAATTCTCCATTTCGGAGGATGAGTCAATAGATAATGCTTTTGCTAGATTTAATACTATTATCACTAGTCTTAAAGCTCTTGATGAAGGTTATTCTAGTAAGAACTATGTTAGGAAGTTTCTTAGAGCTCTACATCCTAAATGGAGAGCAAAGGTCACCGCCATAGAAGAGTCAAAGGACTTGGCGGCATTGTCACTCGATGAACTTATAGGAAACTTGAAAGTTCACGAGATGATCATCAAGAAAGACTCTGACATTGTCAAAGGCAAAAGCGAGAGAGTTAGATCTCTAGCATTAAAAGCCAAGAAGGAGTCTAGTGATGAGGAATGTTCGAGTTCCGGTAGTGAAGATGAAGAGTACGCACTAGCCGTTAGGAACTTTAGAAAGTTCTTTAGGAGGAAAGGTAGATTTCCTAGACAATCTCGCTATGAGAAGAAGTCATCCCAAATAAATCATGATGAAAGAAAAGGGACAAGTGATAGGAGATGCTATAGATGCGGAGATCCTAATCACTTCATAGGAGAATGTCCTAAGCCACCAAAATCCAACAAACAAAGAGCCTTCGTAGGAGGTTCTTGGAGTGATAGCGGTGAAGAAGAAGAGAAGAAGCCTAACGATGAAACGTGCCTAATGGCTCAAGATTCTAACGAGGTACACTCCGACTCTTCTTATTATAGTGATAATAATTCGTCAATAGATGACAGTGAATTACATGACGAATACAACAAACTATGCGTAGTTAGTACTAAGATCTTAGGTAGAAACACAAAGCTAAAATTAAAATTAAAAGAACTAGAACTACAAGTCTTAGAACTAAAAGATCAAGTCAAGAGACTTGAGAAAAACAAGGAAGTAGACTTAGGATGCGGGTCATGTATAAGTCTTCAAGTAGAAAATGAAAAACTTAAAGAAAATGCTTTAAGAATCATTAAGTTTGATGAAGGAACTAAAAAGCTTAATGATATACTTGAAAATATTAGATATAGTGAACATGACCGTTCGTGTTTAGGATTTGACCCAAATCAGGCTTCTACAAGTGGTACCAAACAAGTTAAATTTGTAATGCCTGAAACGTCTAAGTCTGAAGGGGACGGCACCACTAAAGGTACAGATGGCACCACTAAATTTAGTGGTACCGTGGTACCGTCTGGTGCTGAAGACGAAACTGGGTCAATTTTGAAAAATAGTCTAAGTCCTAAACCGAGTCACATAGTTAAAAATAGTTCTAGTGTGTCTACTCCAAGTAAAGGGGAGGTCAAAAGCTCTTACAAACCATTGTCATCTCCCGAACATGGATTTGTAAAGCGTGACACAAAGTCGACTACTCCTCCGCCTAGAAAGGTGAACTCTCCCAAACCTCGGTCTAGAACTCCTCTACCGAGAGGTAACTTTAGAAGAAAAAATCATCCAAGTAACTTTCCCGTAACTTGGAATGATCGTCCACCAAAAGGTTACTTACCATGGGAAATGTGTCCTCCATTCTCACATCCTAAACTAACGCAACAAATGCGTAGGATGTTTGACTCTAACAACTTTGGACCCATGAGATATTGGGGACCAAATGTTTGAACTTTTGTTTTGCTAGGAAAACATGAGTGTAAATAAATTTCGGAGTCTAACAAAAGGAGTATGATGTGTTATCAAACAAGTCTGGTGACGCAAAAGTCAAGTCGTGTCTTATATGCTCAACATTCAACAAAGGTAGTCTAATCCTCTTGTTTTAAGAGCAACAACTCTGGCACAGGTACGCTTTCTTAAAACACCCTTTGTTAGTAGTAATGTTTGGCATGAAATAGTGTAGTTAGAATCTAACATAGTAGGCACTATAACACAGAAACTCTATTCACATCTCATCATGCCAAATTCAACTTGTCCAGAAATGTTCGATGATCGCTTGAAGATCATGCGTGACAAGTTTAAATTAAGCATTGATGAGTGAATCAAGTTCCCTTCCTTGCACATATGTAATCTTGCCTAAATTAAGTATCCCTTTAAACTTATGTATACTATATGTATGAGATACATAGTTTAAGTAATAGTCTTTATTGACAATAACGCCCATATCCGCAAATGCGAAAACTCACAAGAGACGAAGAAGGTGAGTACGCGGATATAACTAGGTTAGGGGCACAATAGGTAAAGTAGTTTACCTAACGGCAAGTAGGTCCATTATCATGAATAGTGTTGGCTTTGTGCCCACTTGTAAGAAGTGTCCCAAAACTTCTTACATCAAAGTGTTCAATGTATCATACGATACATTGAAGATACTACACACTTGAGACTACGATATCTCAAGGAGACGGTTGTAGAAAATGTTTCTATACCAACTCTGATAATGCGAGAGTTGATGTGGATTGAGGCATAAAGAGCAATGTTTGTACCTTCATAGGTTTGTTAACAAACTTCTTGGTTCCCCAAGAAACAAACTACTCTTGCTATTTCCACGACCGAAGCCGAGTACGCAAGCGCCGGAAAGGCATGACAACAAACACTATAGATGAGACAACTCCCTATGAAGAGTAGCAGTCAAGATGCCATTAGACTTGTCCGGGAACCCTATAGTTTGCTCATGAACGAAGCTCGTCGAAGTACGTCATCTCCCCGCGGAAATCTTTTCTTTGAAAAGTATCTCTTATCACCTTAACCTTTACATTCTCGTCAAATGACCTCTTAATACTCCATTGGAAATATTAATGTCATCTCTCACGTCCCATCATATGACTTTTCAAGTCATTCCTCATATCCCGCTCATGACTATTTCAATATTTCTATGGAAATATTAAAGTCATCCCTCGCGTCATACCTTATAACCTTTCATCCCCTCTTATGACTATTTGAATATTTCTCCGAAAATATTGAAGTCATCTCACACATCCATCTTATTCTCGACTCATGACCCTTGAATATTTCATTGGAAATGTCAAGTCATTCCCTAAGCCTCATCTCATGACCTCTTAATATTTCACTGGAAATATTAACGTCATTCCTCGCATCTCGTCATATGACTTTTCAAGTCATTCCTCTCATCCCGCTCATGACTATTTGAATATTCCTTCGGAAATATTAAAGTCATCCGTCACGTCATACCTCATAACCTTTCATCCCTTCTATGACCTCTCGAAAGTTTCGCGGGAAACATTGAAGTCATTCTCTACAAATCGCCCATGACTTTTTAAGTCATATTTTTCACTCGTCACATGACTCATGAATATTTCACGGGAAATATCAAGTCATTCCTTGCGTCGCGTACTCCGACTAATTAAATATTTCATGGGAAATATTATAGTCATCCTCCTAAACACAACTCATAACTTCTATTTATTTCACGGGAAATACTAGAAGTAAATCCTCATCCAATGACAACTTAGTCAATTTCCTCGAAAACACTAAGGTCATTTCCGGTCATCCCATTTAATCATCTGTCGTCAAAAAGTTTATTAGGTATAAACTTTTTCCTCGTGTCAAAAAGTCTTACTAAATAAGTAAGATTAATCAGCCAAAAGTCAAAACAGAAGAAAAACTGGACCATCAGACATACGGTTCCACTAAAGAGCCACGGCTCCACTAATGTTTAGTGGAACCATGGAGCCGTGCATCTGAAAAACGCGCCCATTCTCCTTTCTTCTGCACAGACTTTCCAAACACATCCAAAAACACTTTCACTTGCTGTCAAAACCGAACCATAACACCTTAATTCAACTAAACTCTTGCAAATCAAGATTGAGGCATTGGAATCAACAAATCCTAATCACAACATCACTAATTGTAAGTAAATCACTCTTAATTTCATTTAATTTGAGTCTAGGGTTTGTTCTTGAGTATAAATCCGAATTGGGGTTTTTCAAAATTAATTGAACCCTTGTGAAATTAAGACTAGGATTAGACAATGTAGCATTCACATGATTCCCTAAACCTAGGATTTCCAAAAACCCATTTACGTTGCAAAACCTAATCCGAAATTAATCACAAAATTCGGATTATGATTGATTATTTGCAATGGAATCATGTTTAGGATGATTAAAATTGGATTAGGAACGTTCTGCATTAAAGCTTTTCAATCTTAAAGCTTGTTGGCGCCATGTTGAGGCATTTGCCAAACACCCCAATTCGATCATTTTTCGAAAAACTTCACAAGTCTAGGATCATGAAACCTTTTTCATGCATTGTTGATGCAAATTAAAAACGTTTTTGCATGCATACATGAACTCTCAAATATGGCTCGAAGTACATAATTGATATGTATTGTTCGACATATTTGATTGAGCAAAAGTGAATTTAGGAGCGTTTGGGTAATCTCTTTAGGATAATTTTAGAGTCGAGATTGCCGCACCTCCACATTATTTGCATTTAGGCACACACACTAGAAGTATAATCATTAAAATGCAACGAACTAACATATACAAATTTTTTTTTTGTAGACAATAATGCCTCGAAATGATTATCAAGATACCAAACCATACATTCTTAGTACTCTTGAAAATCTAAACATTCCTGATGAGCAAAGAGCTTATCTCACAAAAGTCCAAAATCGATACATACACGAAGGGCGTGTAGTCGATGCACTCTATGTCACGACAGACAACATCCGTGCCTGTTTTCCTTCTATCGAGTTCGATTGTTTATACAAAATAAACGATCAAGTCTGTCCTCGTTTTGTTCTCGAGTTTTATAGTCGAGTCCGTACCTTCACTGATGATGATGGTAATGTTTTTCTTGATTTTTGGATTCAAAACCAAAATATCATCTTGTCTGTCACTGAGATTGGTCACATTCTCGGTATTCCCTCATATGGTCAGTGTGCATTCACTAAAGACCATTCTCTAGAGTCTCTTTACTACAATCTTGAGAACGAAGGTGCCTATTGTACCGAAGTTCCCGACATTGAAGTAATTAAACAAGTAATCCAAATCCCTCGAGTCACCAACACGTATAAAAAACGTGATGGTTCCATTGTCTATCTCGACCCAAACAAAATATACCTCAAAGAGCTCCGTCCCGATATTAGAAATTGGGAACTTCTTCTGCGTGAGAACGCGTTAAGCCTTGCAGGCAACCGTGATCACGTTCCGGCAAGTCTTGCCCACATGCTCTACTGTCTTAGTATCGAGGAACCTTACAACCTCGCATACTACATGGTCAAACGGATGGCCAGTATTCATCGTCGTTCCGATGAGCTCATGCCATATGGCATGTTGCTTTCTCGTTTGTTCAGGTGGGTTATACAAACCTACCCATCTCTCAATGATGTCGACTATGTCCTAGTCAATCCGGTTATGAAACCACTTGGTGGACCACAACGTCGCACAAAGCAACGTAAGGACAAAGGGTCCAAACGTGGTCGTAAATCCACTTCTGATATTCCCCATTCTTCCTCCTCATTCGGTCACAGTTCGTCCTCTCAACCCATGGATGAGGATGATGATGAGGTGAACGAAGAAGGAACGTCTCGTCCTAATACTCCCTCTCCCGACACCTTCTTTGACAACCTTGATACCTCATCATTTCGACGTACAACCGACCTCGAAAATGGGATGGTAAATCTATCCCACGTGATGAGAAGGCAAACCACAATGTACAATAGACAAGTGGAGATGCATGAGCAAACTATCGGGGGATTCAAGTCCATCGGCAAGGCGATCAAAGGGCTTGGGAACAAGATTAAAAAGTTGGGGAAGAAACGAGACTAGTTAGGATTAGCTTAAGTAGTACTATTAACTTAAGTATTATTAAGCTATTATAAATAAAGTCATGGCATTAACTTGCTTGGAATGTTCCCTTTTAACATTTTAACACTTGAACATGATTAATTCTCTTGTTAATTAATCCTCATGTTGGTTTATCTTGCCTAAATCATGCATGTTAGCTTATTTTATTACATGCACTAGATGTTAAAAATGCTTGAATTCATGCATGCTTAATAGTTGCCTAAATACATAGATGATCACATGATCATGTTAGTTGCTAGTTGAAACTAGCTTTAGGAATTCTATGTGTTTAGTAATTTGAGGCTTTAGGAATTCTAAATTTAGTGGTGCCGTCGTACCTTTAATGGTACCGTGCCTCTGGAAGACGAATTTAACAATTCTCTTTCACTTTTTGACTTTCTTTTCCTGAAAAACTGCAAACAAAACCTGATTCCCATGCACCCAAATCCCCAAATTAAACATCCTTTTCAACCTTGCATGCTTATGATTTGGCTATTTAAGCTAACATCATGCATTGCCATTCTTACACCCATCCTTACACCTTCACACTCACCATACAACCATCATGGGATCAAGAGTATTCAAGAAACCTAGATTCAACATCAAACCAACCAACCAAACCACTTTAGTTGATCAATGGATCAAGGATGTCAACACACCCCAATCATCAACTAAACCTATCACCAATGACATTCCCCTCATTGATCTCACCTTGGATGATGAAGATGAAACCCATACACCTATAACCTCTACCAAATCATCATCTTCCTTCACTACACCCCAAGCTCCATCCAAGGCAACCTCTATCCAACCTACATCCTCATCCTCCACAACAAGAATCAACACACACTCATCTCAACCTAGTCCCATTCACCCTTTAGCCTTGACACTCAACTCATCACCATCAACTTCCCTTGAATTGGGAACTAACACAACACCCTCATCACTTTCAACATCACCACAACCTCTAACTCTCACCCTCACCCTTTCACCAAACACTCCCTTTGAATTTGGGAGCAACACATCATCACCTTCACTATCACCATCACCTCAACCCTTAATGGGTTATCCCATCATGTATCCCCTTCACTCACACACCTTGAGTTGTGCTTGTTGTCATCACAACTTTGAGCTCATCATGAACCTTAGAGATGAGCTTAGCTTTAGGTTTTCATACCTAGAACACCTCCTCACACCACCCATTGGACCCATCATCCTTCCACCACCTCCACCACACAATAGCCCAAACTAAACATGGTTATGTTTAGTCTCCCTAAATAAATGATTAGGAACCTTTTGAAGTTGGAAGCAAATCTAGAAGCCTCATGTTACTTTAGATGTTTATGTGTCTTCTTGTTAGTTTAATTTGCTTTCCTATTGTAGTCATACTTATGTATGACATTTATTTTATATTTATGTAATGGGCTTTTCATTTTGGCTACTTAGCCATAATTCTTTTATTGTGGTTGGATATTTGTCTTATATGCTACTTGTTAGATATTGTTTATTTGCCGTCTAACCTTGTTTTGTAGCACGAACCATTACTCGATTCCTTTGTGTTCTCCAAATGAGGGGGAGTACACATCAAGGGGGAGCCTTAACCACCTTTTTGATTTGACAAAAAGGGGGAGAAATGGGAGTAAACTCATTAAAAACTTGTTAAAACTAATTTTAACCTAAAATGAGTTTATATTTTGTCATCATCAAAAAGGGGGATATTGTTGATGCAAATAATGTTCTAAAAACGTTATTTATATCTTTCGATTACTTCACGTTTTGAGGATGACAAAATGTGAAATCACGATACGTTAAAATTAACGTAAACAAGTTTTTAATCGAAAGATCCCGTTTCTACGCAAATCACTCTTGAACAAAGTTACAACTTGAACTAGTGATCAAAGAAGTGAATTTATGTTTTGAAAATTCACATTTTAAATGGGACAAAATATTTTTTCAAAAATACACATGACAAATTATTTTTGAAATATTAAGAAATGTTTTAATGGAAAAATTAGTTTGAAAATCACAACAGCTATTTCCCCCCCCCCCCCAAAATCAGCTCCAACCTTCCCCAAATAAGTTTTCACCAGAAAAGACAAAATTTGGAGCGTCCTAGTCTACCACGGCTCCACGGTACCGTTAAATTTAACGGAGCCGTGGGTTATTTAAAGGAGCCGTCCGTACCATTTTTTCTGTAACGTTCAAATTTTCTTTGCCTATAAATACCAACCCCTTTCACAGTTTTAGGCACCCTTCACACACAGAAAAATCCCTTAGCTAAATCCTCTCACACCTTTCACTTCTTAGGTTCATTTAGATTAGTTTTTCTTTGTTTCAAGAGTGATCCAATCATCCTTCAAGTGATCCTCTTCATACCTCTTCACTAGCAAGAGAAGAACACAAGTATCCAAGTTGATACAAGGTGTTGTCATCCCTCTTCATTAGCAAGAGAAGAACTCAAGTAATCAAGAAGATACTAGAGTTATAGTTGATAGGTTTTTGTAACACTTGTTACAACCTTGTTGTGTCTTAGCATACATCAAGTTTATTTTCTTTTTGTGAGTGAGAGTGAAGATCAAGTGTGATCTATAGAGATAGTGAACATCTCTTGAAGCCATTGGGCTTGTGTGATTGATCAAGAAGATCAAGGGTCATTAGGTTAGTGTTAGTTGAGTAGAGTGAAGTGAGTGTTGATCATTGTGATCGTGTTGAGATCTTGGTAATCTCTTGATTGGTGCTAGCTAAGATTAGCACTCGACATCTAGCTTAGTGTCGGTAATAGGATAAGCGACGTGTACGGTTTTCTCCGCCTGAAGGGAGGTTGTTGATATAGTGTTTGAAACTCTCGAGTGTGGTACTCGGGGAGTGGAGTAGGGCGAAGAAGAGCTTCGTAGCCGAACCACTATAAATCCTCTGTCTCGGTTTGATCTTTCCAACTCTACTCTTTACTTTTATTTGTTATTATTACTTAGCTTAGTGTGTAGTTCATATTGGTGTTGATTGATTACACATAGAGTTCGAATCAAAGTTTCCAATAGCATACTTTTAAAACAAGATTTTTTAAAAGAAGTTTTTAAACCGGTAAACTATTCAACCCCCCCCTTCTAGTTTCCCACAAGGTGCAAGAGGTATCCTTGCGGATTTATGAATGAGAGATATCAATCTATGGTTTAACATATGCATGTTCAACCATAGTATGACATTAGTAAGTGTACTCAGAAGGTTGTGTATTTAGTTCTTGAATAACTTCAAGGTCTAAAGGTACTCCCACTTGCTTTTGTATGTAGAGACTAATCTCTAGATACTCAGCATCTTGAGTAACAATAAATTGTTTTCAAGTGGGACATCCAAAATACACCGTTAGTTCTTGACTCTAGTTTGTTAATTACTTACTCTTAAGTAGTTAACAAATTCAGAACTTCAATTAAGACATAATGAGATTCATCCCATGCCATAATACAATGGTGTCTTAAATTCCTTCTGGGTTGGAATCATATTGAGTGTACACATGGCACACCCAATTTCTAACCTCGATAGCTTTGGAGGTAAAACAGTTTAAGTCATCAAAGATCAAACAATATCAATAGTGTTTGATTTTCCATGATGGACATACCATAAAGTTGTGGTATTCCATGAGGACTGATGTTGTGAGACTATCACACAACTCATTAGGTGAACTTATACTTTTGGGCTTACATATCTACCAACCAAGTCAAACCAGATGGCATCAATAGTAATTTTAGCCTACTGCATACTTTACATCATGTGCATGTTTTGACTAGAAAACATAAACATTTAATATTATACGTCGTAAGTGTACATGTCTTAACAAGAAGACATAACAAATCAACGTCTTACTTTACGTTATAAGTCTTTCAACAATTAACGGAAATTATGTTTGTGTCTTTACAAGAGACCTAAACTTATTCAACTAAAGTAATTACGAGCGCCGACACTTGGCCTCAACAGTAAATTCAAGTTAATTTCATACTTCATGATTATGGCTTTACAAGAAAACATAATCATACTTACTAAACGATTCAGTGAATATGTTGAAGTAGCTTTTCATGTTATCTTGATATTTGTTCTAATTAGGGCAACCTACATTTTATGTGTAGAAGTCCTAGTAGAATCTTAGTTTCTTACCTTTCAGTCAAGAAAAACTATTAGTCATATTGTGCTATGTTGTACCTTGCACACAATTAAGATTTCTCCCACTTGTGCATGGCACAACATCAGGAGAGTATACAAGCACCACTACGCTCGTGTGTTTGTATGAGCAATATGACAATATCTAAGATAACATATGATTTTTAGTCAAAATCAAAATATAGATATGTAGAACTTTATCGTTTTAATAATGAATCATGCATAACAATTTTATAGATAACATTTCAGGAAGCAACATCAGAAACGCGACAAGTTATCTCATAAAATTTATGCAATGGTTCTTATATAAACTATGACGCTTAACATGTGGAAAGTAATGTATTATTTCAAGACAATCTGGAAATTAAGATGGGCAAGTTGTAAGGTATTAAAGCTTACAACTCCCACTGGATTAGACAACATTACATGTGTTTCGTCACCAGTAATATAATCACGTAGCTCCCACTGGATTAGACAACATTTAAATGTGTTACGTCACCAGTGGAGAGTGAGTGGCGATTGGATACTTTCCATCTTTCTTTGAATATCTACACATTATTGCTAATGTGAGTCACTTTGACTAGTAAACATGTACTTAGGTATTCAAGAAAGTGCATCAAGTTCTAACATATAGATGATGGGCTAGCCATCATTGCTATTTTAACTTGAAAATAGGCATGCATTTCCTCCATAATTGGTCTACTTTACCACAATGGTATGTAGGACCTTAGTAGGCTTATTGGGTTAAGACAAATTGCTAGGTAATCATGCTAGTAATTGCCTTTACCTCTTTGCGGTTTATTGATACTTCAATCTTCTAATTATTTAAACTCATTTTAGTTTGGTAGCTATAGAAAACGTGTTCTCTAGTTATCCAAATATCTTATATTTCATCAATGTTTCAAAACCGAAACTAGGGTTATAAAATAATCTTGAAAGAATAAGATGTGTAACCATACTTAACCGTTTTGACTTTTACAAAACATCACGATTTCTAGAGTAGGTATTCTTTGAGTTTTATTAGAATTGGGAAAATTCAAATATTCCTATTATGGTTTTTCCTCATAAAGAAAAAGGATAGGAACAAGTCTCTTTCTTACAAGGAAAGAGCGACTCAGTTCGTACTTTTAACAAGAAAAGAACAAACTTTCGTTTACGGTTGTGTTGCATTAATTCATTAATTGATTTTACAAAGTTCCTTTTTAGTATTTTCGATAATTATCCTTTTATAAATTAACTACCCCATGTTTATAATATAAAACAATTAATTTACGAAAAGGCTAAGATCCACATTGTGCTTCTACTATCACATCAGTTGATCTGCTAGCAATAGTAGATTCAATTGGTAGGCGACGATCACCAATTTTATTACATGTACAACTCTTAGATCCATATGGGACTCATGGCATCTAGTGTCAAACAACTAGTGTCATGTAGGCATGTTTAGTCCCATCTTTGCCTCGGGTCAAGGTCTAACCGCTTAACTCGATTAAGTCATCCAATTTGAAAACGTGTGATAATATATCTAGGTCTCACGCATAGAGAATAGTCACCTTGGGTTACAATTCAACCTAGGTCCCACGCATAGGCAAAAAGTAATTGCAAGTGTCCTCAAAATTGGACGGCACGACTTAAATTTTGACGGGTAAAATATTTTGATGTGAATCAAAAACGTGTACGAAAGAAGCATGCATTCATTCTTCGTAGCACAATTTAAAAACATTTCTTAACTTAAGTCTAATCATTTTTTTAATTTATGTGTGTCAAGTTGTCCATTTTCAAGACTAATATAAATCCTAAGTGGATTATTAAGTTTGGACAATACAATAAATAAATAAATAAACAACTTAACTAGTTTAAGTGTTATTTAGAAAAACAATGATTTTAAGTTTCAAATCATATTTAAACTTAGTTAAACTAAATCATAAGACTTAGTTCAAAATGGTTTATGTTTCGTTTTAAGTTTTAAGAAAACAATTTTCGTTTTACATGTAGTCACAACATACATGAAACAACCAAACAAACATACAACCACAATATGCAAAGCCTCAACCGATGAAAATCCTATGCTTGGTCTCGTGAGCCATCACGAGAACCAAGAGTCAACTAGGGACATTAACCACAACCACACGGAGGGCTCCCACTTTCCCCAAAACAATCATGGGCAAGTAAAGGCCCATAATGCACATGAAAACATGATTCTATCAGCCCAGTTTTTCTGTCTTGCGAGGCCCAAACGGCCTAGAAGGAGTCCTCCTTTTGCTTCGGCCCAAACTAGAGAGTTGTAGGCCCATGTCTTGTGAACCTGCACGAAAAAATTTAGCCAAAAATACCTTACGAATCTTCTGGAAATTGCATTTTCTCATCAGGTGTCCAGCAGCTACTTTTGGTTCAAAATACTTCATTCTTTTGCCATTAGCTTCCAGGCTTTCGGTTACATGATATATAAAGTAAAGTACATCTAATCTAATTTGTATCTACTGTAAAAATGCCCAAAAAATGGCAAAACCAAAATGAAATACATTGCAAAAGTGCCGAAACAATGGCAAACCCCAAAACAAATAAAACAACCAACAATCACAACATCAGAATGCATAAGTGGTCAAGGTTTTCATCGGCTTTGCATATACACATAATAATACATTAAGATTATGATCATGAAAAGGTGTTGGCTAACTCCATGGACAAACATGCATGTATTTTCCATGGATAACAAAATAAATAACAAGAATTAAAATGTTAGCCAACGAATCGAAGAAATAATTAACAAGAATTAAAACCCCGAATGGTACGCGTGACAAATGGCCATAGACTCATAACCCACTGATATTAGGACCTTCTTAACACCATTTTACCACAGAAAAATAAGCCTCATGGGCTGATTAGAAATCGGGTTAAAAATCTCTTAAAAAACACGTTTTTAGGCCATTTTACGGGTACCGATCAAGTAAACAATTGATGTATGCATAACAAATGGCCATAGGATCAAAAAGTCCAGATCTTAAGACCTCATTAAGGTCGACATATTCAGAATATATAAGCCCTAGGGGCTGTTTTAAAATTACACTTTTAAATCCATTAAAGAACCACGTTTTTAGCCATTTTTACGCATACAAGATGATCATATGACAACATATGATGGCTCGTGATACCACTATAGGTGATGTAACAATAAACAACATATCAAATAAACAAACGCAGCGGAATACATCACCCACAAGGATCAATATAGCCATATGATCAATCAAATAATTAAACAAACAAGTTATACCTTTGTAGCGTGATCCGGGTAACACCACCAATACTACTAAACGAATGGAATGAGAAACCCAAGTGATCAATGGAGATCACCTCTATGAATATCCACACTACACGTCACCGATCACCACCCGATGCTAGTCTTTCAACGCGTAACAATGATTCTTGCAACAACCTACGATAGATTAAGCCAAGAAAAGATAAAAAACACAAACCCTAGATGGGGATGTGTTTTGTGCCGTGACCTAGAGAGAGAGGAGGAGGGAGGACTTTTTCAATTAGGTTAAATGTTCAGTGGTAAATTGATTTGATCAAATCTCCTTTGATCTTATCTTTTCACAACTTACACTTAGGCCCTTAAAACAAGCTCCATGAACCCCTATTCCCCTCCCCTATGGCCGGCCACTTGTAGGGCCCACAATGGGCTTGCCCGTTGTTGGCCCAGTCCAAAAACACTAAGTCTAACTTAGTATTTAATGGCCCGTTATTGATCTCGAGTTACGTAGTCGTTTATATATTGTAAATACGATAAATACAATCTATAAAATGGTGTCTCTGTGTATAAGTGTGTGACCCCATAGGCTCACATATGTCTAGCCATATAATTAGTGATTATGACACGAGCATACTCCAACAAAACTTACACATGAGCCCGGTATTCTATCTAGGCTCCTACACATACTACCTTAATCTCGCATACCCAAATCCTTAATCCTTACATCCAAGCCGCCCATATAAACATGTCAACCTACAAAACGGTTAGACAACTAAACCGTAAGCACAAGGCTTAGCAAGTAAAACGATCATAACATACAATTATACTTCAATCCACATAAGCATCATATACATAAACACTTACTTTACGGGCTTACTACCCAGGTCTCATCTAACACATAACATCAACATATTTCATAGTATCAACGCATCACATAAGCCACATTTATAGCATCACATAAGCATATTCCAAGTCCATATACTTGACACCAAACATACATAATACCCATGTGTTAGAAATCCATATAACACATGTTACTATCATTTTACTTACCTTAATCCAAGCTACATAATATTAAGAACATCATCATCATCACAATCTTCCATCATCATCATCATCCTTCATAATTAACCAAAACCTAATCAACATAACAATCAATAACATAACAAGGGTTATCAAAACCCATTAAACATACTTATCTTTCATTCTACATCATCATATGATCATATCTTGATCATATGATGAAAACCCACTTAATCCATAATCTATAACTTCATTAATCATCAAGAACATAGATACTTACTTGTGGGAAGATCATTGCTAGAGAGAACTATTAACATTAAATCTTCATCTTCATCCTCCTAAGCTACCAACTAGTTTCTTCCCTCCCTTTTTCTCCCTATAGAATCGGACCATCACAACCTTATCTAATAATGGAGGGAACCCTCTAGAAAATTCTGGATAAAGATAGTTAGGTGGCATCTTTGGGAAAATGGCAATAATGGCCCCTCAAGTTCCTTTCCTTCTTATTTAGCCTCAACTAACTTTATCACTTGTTTAATACTTGGCAACCTAGGCCCCTTTAGTTATGCAACACATGTTATATACTTCATTAGTCATACCTTGACTATTAAATTTGACTACAATGCAACATTCGTTGACCGGCCAATCCCGAAAGGCCTTAATCCATTTTCTTCCAGGGTGGGGTCCCAGTACCCAGGAAACGGGTCTAACAAAAACGGCGCTGAGTTGGCACAAAGTCTCGTTGACCGTTTACTAAATTTTCAACGGGAATTTTTGGCGGGGACATTTCCCCGCCAAAATTGTTTTCCATATTTGGCGAATTTTGACCAAACTTGGAACTCTTAATTGTTCCCGGGTTTTTTTCCCGCCCTCACTTTTGGCGGGGACAAAAGTTTACATGCACAGTGCTACCCCGCCGAAAGTGTTATCCATTTTCCCTCCTAAAAGATTACTTTAGCCCGCCAATATTTTCTAGCTTTTGGCGGGGAAAGTGCTGGCGCCAATTTATCCCGCCAAAGTTTTACTTATATATAACCTAACCGATTATCCTGAAATCGGCAAAACACAAATAACCAAATCATTAATTCCCACAAAACACACATAACAATGGATCGTTACACGCCGGAATAGGAGTGGTCAATGGTTTTATTGTCGGAGGGTCTCTTTAATGAAGTTCTTAATACATATGGCTACGAAATTTATGATAAATATGGTTCTTATAAGACCATTAGCCCGTGGATGAGAGACCAGATTCTGGAATGGTTGAGGAAAAAGCCGTACTACAGAGAGATGTTTGACGCTCAAGCTGATGATGTTGGAGGAGAAAGCGCGGGGAGGGTAGTGGGGATATGGGGAGACTGGGGAGACTAGGGAGTAGCGTATGTCTTGTTTGGGTCCGATGGGTCGGTTTATATTTGTTTTGGGGTTATGGACAAAGTTGTGTAGATTTAGATGGTTTATTATGTGTTTATGTAGTTTACGTGTTAGGATTCCCGCTAAATTGTTCCCCGCGTATAGTTTTGGACCATTTGGCGGATAGCTAGCTTATGCATAGTTTTTGGACCATTTTGCGGATAGCTAGCTTATGTATAGTTTTGTAGATGATCATGTGATCACGGTTTTTGAACCGTTTTTGGCGAATTTTGATTCATATGATTATGTTTAGCGAATTTGGATATATATCATATTATTTTTATCGAATTTAGGTTTGTTGTTGTTGTTATTGTATGTTTAGCGAATTTGGCGCATAAAATAGGTTGTAAAAACAGGTTCTGATCAGGGTGCATTTGGTAGATTTTTTGGGGAAAAAATCTGGCAATTACCCATTTTACAGCAATATGCTGCAAAATGGGTCAGTCCCCGCCAAAAGGTTGAACCAGATTTATATTTTTAAGCTTATTGGTGGGGACATGTCCCCGCCAAAAGCATTTACGGCAACAGTATATTACACTTTTTGGCGGGGATATGTCCCCTCCAAAAGAGGTTAATACAACAGTGGAAGGACCTTTTAGCAGTGACACGTCCCCGCCAAAAGGTTTAATTAATTAGTATAATCGCTTAATTAAGTAACTTTCTGGTTAATTATTGAAGTTTTTGGCGGGGACATGTCCCCGCCAAAAGTGTTGCCACGCTGGACCAACTTTGACCAGCTAAAAGGCGGTGGGACCCACAAGTCCCCGCCCAAAGTTGACATCCGTCCCCGCCAAAAGTATCAGCCTCGAGCTTGCGGCGGGGACCTTTCGGCGGGGACATGTCCCCGCCGAAAGGGCAAAAATGTCCCCTCCGAAATGGACGAATGTTGTAGTGAGTACCTACCAAGCGGCGCATAGATGGTGGCCGGAGTAGTAGAAGCACAAGCCATATTCCATGCTCTCAATAACGCATTTTTTGTGTCAAGACGACCGTCGGCTTTAGATCCTAACGCAGCAACATTGTGTGTTACTTTATCCGACGATAAGAAAGAAGACGACTAAAATATGCTTATGACCATGGGAAAATATCGATTGCTGAAGTATGTACAGCTCACTGAGTAGAAAAATTTGTCCCTTGTGGACAGACTTGATCAAGAATCCAATCTTAGTTTGTAATGCCACTTTGTAAACTATTTCTTTCGTATCTAGCTTCTTGCTAGTGCTTGTTTGATACATATCCGCCTTTCAAATAATTATCATCATGTCATAATACATGCTTGATAGATTAAATTTTGGACAAGAAGTTTTATCATGGTTGATATTTGAATAACAAACAAGAAGATACTTGTTCAAATAACTATTGTATCAAATTAAGCTCCCTAATTGATAAAAAGAGTAATATTTTCGAGAGTAAATTGCAAAAATCGTCCTTAAAGTTTGGCCAAATTGCAAGTTTCGTCCCCAATGTTTGAAAAGTGCAAGGATCGTCTCTGTGGGAAAATTTTGAGGAAAAAATCGTCCCTGACCAACATCAAATGACTAAAATACCCCTATCTTTTTCCTTTTCTATATTTCTTTTCAGTTTCTTACGCAAATAGTCCTTGTGTTTGGCCAAGATTTACAAATTTAGTCATTTTTTTTAAATTATTTATTTAACAATTAATATTAGTATTAATTTTTTATACATTTTCATCTGTATTTCTTATGTTTTTGTCCGTTTTTCTTATGTTTTCATATGTTTTTGTCCGTTTTTCGTACGTTTTTGTCCGTTTTTCTTACGTTTTTGTCCCTTTTTTTTACGTTTTTTCTGTTTTCTTTCGTTTTCGTCCGTTATTCTTACTTTTTTTTTCCGTTTTCATACGTTTTTGTCCGTTTTTATACGATTTCATACGTTTTTATACGTTTTCGTCCGTTTTTCTTTAGTTTTTGTCCGTTTTTCTTACGTTTTTTCCGTTTTCGTCCGTTATTCTTACGTTTTTTCCGTTTTCATACGCTTTTGTCTGTTTTTATACGTTTTCGCCCGTTTTCATATGTTTTTATACGTTTTCGTCCGTTTTTCTTTAGTTTTTTCCGTTTTTGTCCGTTTTTCTTATGTTTTTTTTTGTCCGTTTTTATTTGTTCTCATACGATTTTATCCGTTTTAATACGTTTTCGCCCGTTTTCTTACGCTTTCATCCGTTTTTATCATTTTCGGCCGTTTTTCTTACGTTTTTGTCCGTTTTATTCGTTTTTGTTCATTTTTCTTACGTTTTCTTACGTTTTTTCCCTTTTCACAAGTTTTTATACATTTTCGCCCATTTTCTTACGCTTTCATCCATTTTTATACGTTTTCGCCTGTTTTTTTATGTTTTTATCCGTTTTTGTACGTTTTTGTTCGTTTTTATACGTTTTTTCTTACGTTTTCATCCATTTTATTTCGTAAGAAAATAGGCGAAAGCGTATAAAAATGGATGAAACGTATGAAAACCGAAAAAAACGCAAGAAAAACGGACAAAAACAAAAGAAAAATATGCGAAAAAGTATAAAAACAAATAAAAACAAGGCGAAAACGTATAAAAACGGGGCGAGAACGTATAAAAACGGACAAAAACGTATGAAAACGTACAAAAATGGACAAAATCGTAAGAAAACAGGCGAAAACGTATAAAAACGGATGAAAGCATAAGAAAATGGGCGAAAATGTATAAAAACTTGTGAAAACGGAAAAAAACGTTAGAAAACGTAAGAAAAATGAACAAAAACGGATAAAACGGACAAAAGGGTAAGAGAAACAACCGAAAACGATAAACGGGTGAAAGCGTAAAAAAATGGGCGAAAACGTATAAAAACGGATAAAATTGTATGAAAACAAATAAAAACGGATAAAAACCAAAGAAAAATGGACGAAAACGTATAAAAACATATGAAAACGGGCGAAAACGTATAAAAACAGACAAAAGCGTTTGAAAACGGAAAATACATAAGAATAACAGACAAAAACATAAGAAAACAGAAAAAATATAAGAAAAACGGACAAAAACGGATAAAACGGACAAAAACTAAAGAAAAACGTATAAAAACGTATGAAAACGGGCGAAAATGTATAAAAACGGAAAAAATTGTATAAAAACGGAAAAAATCGTATGAAAACGGAAAAAACGTAAGAATAACGGACGAAAGCGTAAGAAAACGGAAAAAAATATAAGAAAAACGGACAAAAACATATAAAAACATTAGAAAAACGGACAAAAACATAAGAAATACGGACGAAAATGTATTAAAAAAATAATACTAATATTAATAGTTAAATAAATAATTTTTGTAAAAAAAAAAGGACTAAATTTGTAAAACCTGGCGAAGCGCAAGGACCATTTGCGTAAGAAACTGAAAAGAAATATAGAAAAGAAAAAAGACAGGGGTATTTTAGTCATTTGATGTTGGTCAAGGACGATTTTTGCCCCAAATTTTTCCCACATGGACGATTCTTGCACTTTCCAAATATTGGGGATGAAACTTGCAATTTGACCAAACTTTAAGGACGATTTTTGCAATTTACTCTATTTTCGATTAAGGGTCTCTTACACTCCGTATCATAGAGTAAGAGATAACTTATGATAATAAACGCAATGTAAAATTAAGGGACTCAGTATGTTGATACATCAAAAACAAGGACTACTTTTACAATCCAATAAAATTGAATCCTTTTTTTTTTTTTTTTTTCTTTTTTGGAAGGCAAAGAAAATAGAATCCTACATTCCATAAACCTGATATTTTTTTTGAACTTAATAAACCTGATATTCAACTCTATAAAAATATACACCCAAACATTAACAACCAACAACATAACAAGTCTTCTAAAATTGTCGAACTTTTTTTTTTTTTTTTTTTTTCTTCTTGCATTCCAGGTTACTCCATAAGACCATAATACTGATAATAATGTCTTCTTCAAAGATGATTGTGCTAAAGGGTTCCGAAGGCGAGACCTTTTAGCTAGATGAGATGGTAGCACTGGAGTCACAAACGATCAAACACATGATTGAAGATGAAAGTGCTGACTCTGTTATCCCTTTACCTACCGTCACCAGCAGGATCTTATCGAAGGTTATTGAGTACTGTAAGAAACATGTCGAGATACTTACGAATGATGATAAGGTCGCTGAAGAGGATCTGAAATAATCCTTTGATGCTGAGTTTGTGAAAATGGATCAAGACACTTTGTTTCATCTTACTTTGGTGCGAGTTTTTTTTATGATTGGCCGGTTATGCTTATATTTTTTACCAGTGCGTGTTGAATTAGTTTTACATAATTGGGGAATGATTTTAAATTTTAAGCTATGGTTTCATTCTGTTTAGTTTCATACATATGAATATATTGCTAAATGTTTATTTATTTTAATGTTTCAGGCTGCTGAATATCTCCAAATCAAGAGCTTGTTGGATCTGACGTGTATTGCTGACGACATGATTAAAGGCAAGACTCCCCAACTCCCCAAGAGATACGGACGACATTCACCATCAAGAATGATTTCATTGAGGAGGAGGAGGCGTATAATGGAGAGCGCCCGTGGGTTTTTCAGTAAAATGGCATATCTTATACGGATATATATTTCCTCCATGGTAGTTCAATATATATCAACTAATAGTGCAAGCTAAAATATCAATTTAGAGGGTTTAAATTACATTTATACATGATTGAAAAATGATGCTATATGTTCTTTTTTGTTATTCAAATTTTTCTATAGAAGTGATTGACATACCTAATATGAAGAATGTGGCATATGGATACGTTGAGTTGATTAGACACCATTTACACGTGCTAATATTATCCAAAAGTTTATTAGTCGGTTCTTCTGCAATTTATTGTACCAATTTACACTTTCCGCTGAACCCTGAAGGGGTTAGAAAGTCGACTTCACTTTCTTCCAAAACCAGGTATTCGACTACGTTACTTGCTTGCCAAGTAAGTAACACTCATGCAATTAGCTAGTGATTTGCTTCTAATGTTGGTTCTACGTGTGAAATCATTGGTGGACATTGATAGCATCTGATTATTTTAGGTGATCTTTCAACAACAATCAGATGAAATGTATGCATGTGTGCTGGATAACAACATTAATCCTTCTTGATGTATGGATAACTTCAAGAAACAATCTGCAGTTGAACACAATGCTTTTGTGCCATTTTTCAATATTCTTGCAATTTCGTTTGGGCATTTGTATTCTTGCTCCTCACTAATCTAGCGCTAAAAGATCAGCTAGCCCATGTTCAACACGTTAGCCTAGTCATGTATCACTGGAAGAGGTTCCAGCCCACAGCCTGGCTGTGAATCAATACTAGGGCCAGCATCAAGTTTTGTAACTGACACGATCCACTAATTTACTTAACAACATGCATCAATAAAGTAAAGAAGGTTAAACTACTTGGACAAACACACAAACCCAATTGAAAAGCCCCAGGCCTACTAGCATATATGGGACTGAAGAGGTTATATTCGATACAACAACCACTATTCAAGTTTAAGAAGAGTAGAGTTGTGATTTTCTAGCTCGTAAATGAAGAGTACAAAGGTGACCTTCAAATGTCATCATCTTCGCGATAAATGCTTTCGGCCATTTGCCAGACCTGTAGTGCATTGTCTTCAGCAACACTAGATATAACCCAGGGTTCGTTCTTGTTCCATGAGAAGTCTGATATTTTGGCCTTGTGACCACCATGAGAGAAGAGAAGCTCTGGAGGGCCATCCTCTGCTTCTCCTTCCAACTGTTCATCTCCGACCCTGAAAACATACACAAGAACATACCACATTTAGACAGTAACAAGACGAGTTTACCCAAGAAACAGACTACAATTATTCGTCAAGTATACAGCTTGGCGGTGATAAAAAGGTAGGTGCAAGAGTTCGTGTTGCTTATGCAGATTTATAAATTCTAAACGTTTGAGCTTACTTCCGTGTTTGTGTGTGTGTTTGTATTTGTATAAATCTAAACCTACACTATAGCATAAATAGTTTCATTTGTTCAAGTTGATAGATTAAATCCATAATATAAGCATATAATATACTTGCACTTAAGTTTATGTTTTATTTAGTTGCTACTTTTATTTGGTGTGTTCATAATTTATATGATTCAAAAGTCCAGTTTGTAGGTTGTAAGTACCTGTTTAGATCCCAAACCATCAACCTTCTGTCATCAGCAGAGGACGCAAGCACTGTTTCGTGGTTTGGATCCCACTCCACTTGGAACACCTCCTCCCTGCACATTAGATCAATCATATTATCCAAGGATATCTACAGAGATCATAATCCTACTTTTCTTACAATAGTGTTCTTTAGCAGCATTTAAACAAATTCGTAATATCAAATCTCAAAGATGAGAAACAAATAATAAACATCAAGGTCAAGAGACATACGTATGACTACTTAAAACATGCAGAGGTGCTGTCAGCTTCCGCATGTCAAACAGACCAACAGTGGTATCAGAAGATGCTGTAGCCAGAACCCACTCATTATATGGGTTGAAAGATAAGTAATTCACCTGGAACAAGAGAAAAAAACAAGGGAAGGTTAATGTTTCTATTCTCTTTTTTTTATATTTCAATACATTGTTCTAAAGTTTCAGTTTCAAAATTCCATCACAACCTTGGTATACTGTTTGAAAATTTACAACATCTATCGATGCTTGTAAATGAACACTGAAAGCATCAGATGCAATGATGCACTTTAGCATACTGCTTCCCAGACATCTGATCATCACTTAAATGTACTGGTGATGTATAAACACAATGTTGCAATCCAACATGTTACACAATCGACATCAAAAAGAAAAAGATGTTAAAAAAATTCTGGAAATTTGCTTCACCTCTTTCTCATGAACTACAACAGCTTGTTCATGTTTATTTGTGCGCAAGTCCCAAATCATCAGCTTGCAGTCATCCCCAACAGATCCAAACAAGCTATCGTTCATCAAATGCCATGATACATCTTCAACCACACTCCCATGATCCTGTGGCATCGTCGTAATTACTTGTTAGCAATTTGATTGCATATTACTCATTACTTAACCACATATCCTTCAAATATAATAAAATATAAATAAATAAGATTACCTCATAGATATGCATTGCATCAAGAACTTTATTCTCAGGCATTGTAGACAAATCCCACAAACAAATCTTACAATCATTAGAACCACTCAACAGATACCCCTCTTTGAAAGGGTTCCATGACAGCCCATACCCTTCTTTGTCATGACCCCGCAATCTCACATCAGGTACACAAGAACCACCTTCATGGTCTAAAGGCTGCTTTGTTGAGTCAAACACGTAAATCTCAGAAGAACTAGTCTTTGCTGCAACAATTGAAGGAATCTGTGGCATACACCGTGCCCTGTTCACCTCTCCATCAACATGTATCTTCTGAATTACTTCTACCTACATGTACATCAATACACATATCAAATATAAACACATACACAAAACACTCCAATAAAACTAACAAATTATTACTTGCTGCCAACTATACAAAAAATCACATTATTAGCTACACTATCAAAAACAAAACAAAGCACTTCGTATAAACTAGGGATGTCATCAAGTCAATAGCATTGGGGAGCTACAGACTTTGACTCGATTTTAGTGGAGTCGAGCTCGAACATCAAAATACTAGGCTCGTTGAGCTAGCAAACCTTATAGTTGGGTCATTTTACATTTCTATCTCAAGTGTAAATGTGTATTTATATCATTACCATAGAATCTAACCGAGTCGAGTCAAGCTTGAAACTATCAAGTCGGTTCATACTAACCTTAACTATACTTATAACATTAGCAGTACCAGCCTAGCCAAGTCAAGCTCAAAAGTATATCTAATCAATGAGGCTCAAATCGAGTTTCTTAACTGACTCAAGGTAGAGCTTGGCAATACATCAGCCAAATCAGCTCGATTACATCCTAATAGGACCAACAAATCATTACTTTCTGCCAACTGTTAACTTGAATTAATATATAGCTACCCACATAAAAAGAAAAAACTGCAGGCATTTTATTACTACTAAGAGAGCCACTTGAGCCCAAGTTTGCACTATGTTGACTCCCTCCGCTCAAATATACCCCTAACAACTCTAAAGAAAATCCCATTATTTAGCTACTCTACACACAAAACTCATGCAAGCATTTCATCAAACAACTTACCTACAACAACAAAAAAACCACACCAGTTTTCTTTCAGCACTCACAAAATAATTAGCACAGTAAAAATATCAAATCCTTAACATCCGAATCCACATAACAAATTATTACTTTCTACCAACTATAAACACACACACAAAAAAAAAAAAAAAAAAAAAAAAAAAAAAAAAAAAAAAAAAACTCAGTTAGTCAGTCATTTCATCAAACACTTTACCTACACATTAAATCAATCAAAGATACAAACCATTAACACTAAAATTTATATATATATATATATATATATATTATATATATATATATATATATATATATATATATATATATATATATATATATATACATATCATTAATATAGTAATTACTAATGAATAATAATACCTTAGGGATGTTATGATGATCCAAATTAGTCTCAAGAGCCCCAGCAGGGTTAACAGGCAAATGAGCCTCAGCCACAAGTAAGAAATTAGGATTATCATCAGAAGTATGAGTCCCGAGCAGCATCTTATGAACAGCAAAAGAACCGTCGCCGTAAGTCGTTGGTGGCGACGGAAGCCATTGCACAGTTAGCGACGGCCATTCGAGTGAGTGAGAAATGACCAAGTCGTATAAGAAAGGTGTGTTTTTTCTCCAGACGCTGAATTCTTCTTCCACTTGGTAGTCTTCGCCTCCTCCTCCTGTGGTGTCGTCGTCTGTTGCCATTTTTCTTCAGGTGGATTTAGGGTTTCTTTTTCTTTTTTTGGCGGGTAAATGGTGGGGGTGAGTGAAATGGTGGGAAGACGGTGGCGGGAAGGGTTGATTGATATAGGGGAAGTTTATGGGCTGTGGGCTTTCTTCTTGTTATTGGCATGGCCTTGTTTTAATAAAGCCCAACTGTGATGCGAGTGCTTTTTTTTTTTTTTATTTTTTATTATTTTTTTTAAAGCACTTTTTCCTCTTTTCGTTTTTTTATTTGCGAGCGTGCATAGATATTTGTTTTTTTTTTTCGAAGTGATAAGCGCTTTTTTCACTTATCACTTCTTCAAAAATTAGATATAAGCTTTCAGTTCTGCTCACTCCTTCAACACAAAATGTTAGGGGGTGTTTGGTATGTACATGGGAATAACTATGGGAATGACTATGAATATAGGTATGAAATGGGTTTGTAAACTGATTCGTCGTTTTAAGTATGTTTAATTTCCAAAGAAAATACAACGAATGTATTTTCCCCGGGTCGTAGTCCCAACGAAGGTTGAAGTCGAGTCGTCGTTTACGGTGTCGAATACGTGAAGTGAATGGTGAATAAGAGTGATGATTGGTGGATTTTACACTACGAACAATGAAATATAAAGTAAAAACAATTACTTAAGCTAAGAGTACAAGTAAACTAAGCATAGAATTCTAAAAACGAAAATTGAATTTTAAAAAACGTACGTTACGATTAAAAAAAAAACGTAATTTAAAAGTGAAATCCTAAATTATGAGTCCTAAAATTATGAAAATGATTTTCCTATATTCTAAATATTAAAAGAAAATTTTAGAAAAAAGAAATATATTTTTTTGATTTTTTATTTATTTTATATGATTTAAAAACTAAAAGAAAGGAATTAAATGATTAAAAATAGCAAATGATTTAGGAAAAATATGAAAATTTGCAGATAAATCAAAAATTGAGAATTAGAATCTAGGAAAAATTAAATCAGAACTTATCTACACCTAAATAAGATGTTTAGCCAATTAAGCAGTTTTGGAAAAAGCCAAAAATAAGCTAAAAAGCTCCAAAAGTTATCCAAAGCTCAAATTTCACCAAACACATTTAATCAAACTCAAAAACAACTGAAAAGGACCAAATAAGCACAAGGTATAAGCAGATAAGCAGTATAAGTACAGTAACCAATTAGAGTAGAAGCAGTGACTAATCAGCAGACTTTCAGCTGTTCTAGAAGTCAGCAAAAAGCCAATTAGGGGAAACAAAAAGTGGATACTGATACACTACTAGAAAAAGGGCTATTCTTGACTCCAAATGCGAGTCAAGAAGGGGTCTTATGACTCGCAAATGCGAGCCAAGGAAAGACCCGTCATAAATCTTCATGACTCGCATATGTGCGTCATCCCTCTATGACGCGCATTTATGACCCACGTTTTATGACTCTCCTTTTTGCGAGTCATAACCTAATTTTTTTTTTTTTAAATTAATTTTTTCAGTTCCTAATTTTCTATTAAATGACAATTAAAAACCTAATAATACAAAATTAAAAACACAAATATCAAAATAACGCATTTCATATATATATATATATATATATATATATATATATATATATATATATATATATATCAAAACACAATTAAAAATCTGATATAACATTCATACGCAAAATACAAGTTTGATTGCCAGTTGCAGATACAAAAGTTTCCTACCTTCTTTCTTCGATAGCATATATACAAAACCTTCATTGGATCCAAGTCTCAAATGAAGCAGCTGAGAAAAGAAGAGTAATTACAGAGATAAGCAACGCGAGGTCCGTCACTTTGGATCTCTGTTGCAACCCGAAGAATGGGAGCAATTTGTTGGAGAGATGCGGGGACCACCTCGTTATCGAAAACCTCCATGGAGAAGGTGGTTGTGGCAGCGCTTCGGGAAGGTTTCCTCATCAGCCCTTTGTGGTCCCAATGATGAAGACTTTACTGTTTTCTTTTCCACGCTGCCTTCCTCCATCGTTCTCCTTTCTTTACCACTTCATTATCTCTCCCTGTGACAGAGTACACCTGTCCGATAACAGATATCAATCAGTCTGAATAATCTCACTGTTATGCACGAAGAACAAGAGATATAAACCGGTTTCAGTAACCTCGATGGTATATGAACGAACATTACTGAAACCAGTTTCAGGATATAAATTGGTATAACGTACAGTTACAATTGAAGATAGAATTCTAGAAAAGACGTACGTGCAGGTAAGTCAACGTTGGAGTGTTAGAAAGCCCTCTCGGACACACCCCAGCATGTACGAATCCCAATTCCTATACAAAAACATATGAAACCATATCAATCGCTAAGTTAAAGTTAGGCAATTTGCTGATATCAGGACTGCAATTTCAGAGAACATCCCATAAATTCCACCACTCCAATATCAGTAAAAAGATGACAGATATTCATTAAACTTCTATAGGCTCTGTGTATATTATGCAAATAACTAGCCTACTGAACTCAATCTGTGGCCATGGCTAACCAAACAAACATTTCATTGATATGTAATCCCAAACAGCTACAGTAAAAGCAACTCGACAAGGTTTTAGATATGTATAATGAAACCTTTTCTTATGACAATGCAGTCTCATACCATTTACAAAAACAAAAGTCAAGCTCCAACTATATGATAACACGCTAAGAATGAGTTTGACTAGATATAATACCAACATATCAGACATCTTAAGTCATAAGATATCTTGATAGAGCTCAAGTAAAAGTAAAAATGTTAAACCCAAATGAATGTAATTAATTAACTGTTACCGGTAGTCGGTGATGACAAATCTGCAACCACAGTTTCACTTGACACGCTAGGCTCCTCGCAGTGGCGCTTGAGCTGAGGTGCTCCTAACACTCCATCTGGCATACCTATATACATAACCAACAGAATAAGAGCATGATAACATCCGGTTATTTTTATTAATTATTTTTTCAGATGATAAGTTCTACTTAAAAAACAACCCCGGAGCAACTTAATGTTAGATATTAGTGCTGCTTTCTTAAACATGTTTAGGTCCATCCGTGAGTAAACAGAGATTACAGAAACAGTAAAACCAACCCCACAAGGCATTCAGATTGCATAAAGTGTATGCATAGAATATTACAATGACACTCTCGTTTTATTGTTCATTTGTACTATATACTTATAGTCAAGTTCCAATATAGATGATATCGGGCTAAGTAAAGTGGTGCAAAAGTTAATATGAAAACGAAGTGACTTGCCATTAACAAAATCCAAAGTCAAATTTTTGATCAGCTTTGGTAATCAAATTGATAAACGGTCAACGACTAGTATGTAAGAGTGGACTTAATTGTTACCAGAAGCTGTGTCCACGGATTCATCTTGTCGGTGGCGCTTGAGCACAGATGCTCCTAGCACTTGATCTGGAATACCTATAGAATAACAGGGACAAGGCATTAAGTGGCAAGGTTATCAAAAGATGTTAATTAAGGTTAAGTAAACAAATTAGTAAAAAGTAACCTCGATGGTATATGAACGAACTATACCTGCTACCAGGAGTGAATGCACCTCTTTCCCTTGCTACCTCGAGTCTTACTGAACGACCCATTAAATCTTTATTGTTTAGTTTCAGAGCCTGAAAAAACGTATAGTCATTAGTCATCATCATTTTAGCAACAATTATCACATAGAATCTTAGGTTAAAGAGGGTATGATGATGTATCTTCATTATGTGGAAAAACTAAGTGGGTTTTTGGTTGTGTGTTTTGAAGATAAAACTAGAAAAACATGAATAACCGTACATAGTTCCAATAACTAACTGGATAGAAGTATTTGATAACAATGAGATACGCATATTAAAGCAGAGCAAATAGGTAATCTTACTATTTCTTAAAAGTTCAGTTTTGGGTAACTAGTATGGAACTGGATATAACATCAAGACACAATAACCAGATAATCACTACTATAAACCACAAACATACCTTCTGAGCCACTTCTGCAGTGGCAAAATCAACGTGCCCATAACCTGCAAATCGGTCTTCTCTAGTGGTAAATCTGACCTCAACAACTTTACCAACATCTTTGAAGAAATTCCTCCTATGGCATCAACAAGTACTTGTCAGAAATGATACATATAAAATAAAGTTGCAAAAGACAAACGCCAAAAAGCGCATACACGTCTTCTTCTTGAATTGAGAAGCTTAAATTGGCCATAAACAATGTCTTGGATCCTGTGGCTTGAGGAGTGACTGGAGTTTGAGGCTGCAGTTTTTAGCATGTATTAAGGCGATGAAATCCTGTCCAACATCATACAAAGAAAAAAAAATGCAACTATAGAACTACCGTTTTTGTTCTTGATAGAGCATCAACCATTTCCACATCAAATTCACAGATCTACAACTTTTATAAACAAAAAAACTTGTAGATCTGAAAAAATAATAAACAAATAAATAAATATAAATATATACCTTGCAAACACCCCGTAATCGGTAAGTACGCGGACCTCTTCTTCGAGCATCTGCGTCTCGTTCTTCCTGCGTAAACCCTCGATCTACAACTTCAACTCAAAACACAAGATCTTGATCTCCTTGTCTTTGTGATGATGGTGGCGTGGAGTGGCTGTGGTGATGAGTAGAAGGATTGATTGATAAATCGATTGATAATTAAGAGAGAGAGAGAGATGGAATGATTTTTAGAGGATAAGATCTGATATTATCTTATAAGAAAGAATATAAGAGGACACAAGCTGGCTAAATTTTACTGATTATGACCCATATGTTATGACGCTTCTGAAAAAGAGTCATCCCCAATAGAAAATTTACTCGTTATGACTCTTATTTTATGACTTTGCTCTTTGCGCGTCATCTTGTAGCGTGTGTCATAAAAAGCGAGTCAAGGATAGCCCTTTTTCTAGTAGTGATAGCTTATATATCAGACTACTTATAACTCAAAAATGCCCAAAATCTATCCTCAATTGCTACCCTAATTGAGCTTAAGAACAGATGGTAATTGGAACTTAAAACTGTGCAGGTCTGCATAGTACTTATGGGGGAAATTTGCAGACCTTAAATAAGCTAAAGGATAAGCTATAAAGTGAAATCTAACCTAAGAACCTAAAAGCCAATACTACTAGCTATAAGCAAACTAAAAATCAAGCAATAAGAGCATAAGAATAAGCAGATAACTAGCAAGCAAAAAGCTGAGTCCAACAGACCTGATATGCAGATCTGCACATTTCTATGTTGCCGCAGTAATGGTATATTTGCATTTAGAACTTGCAATCCTTGATGAAACAGTTTCAACTTCTGATCCTACACTATACTCACTAGAAAAGACCTAAATTCACCAAATATTACCACCAAACAAGCTTAGCTTATTTGGAAGCTTACTGAAGCAGTTAGCTTCTTATCCTATCACTATCAAACTAAGAACTCACCAAAGCTTCAAAACAGCTTGTATAATCCTACAAACAGCTAATTTCACATTTTATGAGCAATATTGAAGTTTCTAAAAAGGCAAAGCAACAGTAACTAAGCTTATCTACCCCTAACAGTAACTAATCCAAACATCCCTTAACTAACTAAAATAGCAATTTTAAACTAGAAACTGCAAATATAAGCTAAACTACTTATTGAACTAAGATTACTTATGCTACTTATCAACTTAAAAGCAATAATCACCCTCTAAAAAGTACTAAATCACATGAATAAGCTAAAGCATAATTAAGCATATGAGAATCAATAGTAGCTTACAAGTGGTACTGAGGTGAAAACAGATCTGATTCAAACAACTTATACCCATGCTTATCCAATAAGCCTAAAATAACCCAAATAGCTCCTCAGAATCAGCTTATCTCCTCCAGAGCTTATTTGATAGCTTTTTTGACTTTATGGTTGACTTTTGGTATTTTGAGACAAAATCAGATTCAGTCCTTATCTATCATTCACAATAAGCTATAGAGCTTATATGAACTTTTCTAATGAGAAAAATAGCTTATTGAAGCTGGAGTTGAGATATTTTTGGATTTTCAAAGTATTTTTAATATTTTTTTGGATTTTTGGATAAAATGAACAATAAGGTAAAATGTAAATTATAATAAGCTGGAAATAATGGAAACAAGCTGATTGAAAAAGTAATAAGCTATAATGAGACTTAAACACTAAAGAGACGAGAATTAAGGAAATTCAAACCAACTTTTCATTAATCAAACTTGAAATTACAAACTGAAATTTGAAAATTACAACTGAAATGTAAATGATTACACTAAGAAAAGCAGTAAATTTGACAAGAAAATAAAGTGGTAACAATTTTCTAAAGCATAAAAATTGGACAACCATTGCTCATGAGGAGAGCTCTCTATTTATAGCCGGAAGTGAAGCTTCTAGCCTCTGCCATGTCATTAATCCGTGCCTCTTGATTCATTATCAACCATCAGATCACCCTTGGATGCAACTCAATCATTTCTGACCCTTGGATAAAACTTCCACGTATTCCCATCCAATAGGAGGCCTCCATTTCGCTGACATGTCATTCCTGACATGTCAGGAAGCTCCTAGATTCGCGTGCATGTACCAAAATACCCTTAATTGCTGTAATTGTTGTACAGGGTGAATTAGGGTTCTAAGGTGCTGGGTAAATTGGGGAAAAGGGTAAAAAGGCGGGTGATGAACTCAAATAAGTACATTTTATTACTATCATTTATCCTATTAATTTGACTTGTTTTATCATATTATGTATGAGGATTGATACTTAATCGTTTACATTTGTAATTCTCAGGTAAAAACAAGCATTTGGTGAAACTTAGCGATTATGGACTAAAAATGGAGTAAAATGATCAAGATTGGAATTGGTTGTTGGAATGAAGAGAATGAAGACCACTGCCTGACTTTGAAGAATGCGCCGCATGGATTTATCCCATGCGCCGCATATGAAACTTTGGTCAACGAAGAATAACCAACTTGTTCTGCTCCAGATGCGCCGCATCTCACTCATTACATGCGCCGCATCACTATCAATATTTCACCAGATACGATCCAAGATACAAGAGGACATGCGCCGCATCCAAAGATGAAGATACGCCGCATCTTCTGGCGGTGTACGAATATTCCTGAATATTATAATCTTGGACCCCACGCGAAGTTAAGTACATGCGCCGCATCTACTTACTAGATGCGCCGCATCTTACCCTCAGACAGAAACTATAAATACCCCAAGACCAGACGAATTCAATGTGACATATTTTATATACGTGACCGAAGTAAAGAAACCAAGGACGAATTCAGTCAAGGTAGCAGCACAAGACACACCCAAATCAAAGATACAAGAGCTGTAAGAAGGTGCTGCATGTGTTTAATTCATTAAGTAGTTTTGTTTTATTGTGTTAGTAAACTTTAATTCATCAAGATTGGTGGCTTGTGTAATGTGACAACGGAAAGGTTGCACTCCCTTAAAACTGCTTTCTCATCAATTAAAGTTTATATGTTAGTGTCTTTGGTGACTTTTATTAGTGCATTGATAACCTCTGTGGCTAGCTGAGCGTTGATCGGGTCGCCATGCCTCTGCCCTCGCCTATTTATTAGATGCCTATGCATTCTATGGTCTGTAGAAAAGTAGGAGAAAGATAAATAGGATAGTCATAAGTAATCATTAAGGGTTTACTCGCCGATAAGATTAGAACCAACGAGAAAGGACTTAATCTCGGTGCGTTGCATCGAACTATACACTTCATATAACACTAGCAATAAAACAAGTGACAAACTACTTATCTATCAGGACAACCCTCTTATTGTCTCGAGTATTTATCTGTGTACGTGTGTGCTACTTGCTGATTCGTGCCTATTGGTTTAGTTTATTATTTAATTGCAACAAAATCGTGCCAGTCTCTCAGGCTGAACCCCCTTGCGTTAGATTAGGTTGTATAGCTAACTTAATATATTAAAATACTGATTATAATAACTAGATAATGCGTTCCACTCTTAGTGATCGACACTCTACTTACCATTATATTCATACTGACCGGGTACACTGCTCGTTAAGTGTGTGTGTTATTGATAAGTCGGCTAAATATAAATTTAAAACTTGATTAGGCATTAATACTGCTAAACCGCAACGACACGCACGCGCATCAAGTTTTTGGCGCCGCTGCCGGGGAGTGAATTGTTATTATCTGTTAATTTGATTAGTATTTTAATTAGGTTTTTAATTTTTTATCTAACCGCTAATTTTGTTGTGTATTAGTTTAATTTGCATTCATTGTACTATTTTGCATATTTTCTGTTTTTGTGTGTTATTTGTTTGCTTTTGTTTGTGTTTATTTTCGTGTGTTTTTATTTGTTTTAATTTTTCGTATTTTTTGTTTTCTGCTATCGTTGTACTGAGCTAAATCGAACGATACGGCGCATCTGATTTATCAGATACGGCGTATTGCGTTCATTTTTTTTAAAAATACAACGCGTTTAATTAATTCGATACGACGCATCTTTTCCCCAAGATACGGCGTATCTGTTTTTGATAAATTTTTTTTCTAAACGTTAACGCCATACGACGCATCTGCTGCAGCAGATACGGCGTATCTATTATTTTAATTAAAAACAGTTTTCGAATTATTAAACAGATACGGCGTATCGATTTTTATCGATACGGCGCATCTTCTGAATCAAAAATCTTATATTTTGAAACGTAACGAAAATACGGCGCATTAACTTTTGTTAATACGACGCATTTAATTTTTAATAAATATCGATTTTTGATAATATAAACAGATACGGCGCATTCTAATTTCTAAGCGGCGTATCTATTTTCTGAATAAAAGTCTGATTAAATTTTAACGATTATAAGATACGGCGTATCCAACTTTTTGGATACGGCGCATTGTCTGCAGATATCAGCTATTTTTATCGGTTTCTGAATTCATTAATTTCTCTTCTAGCGAACAAATCCTACTGATGCTTTTCATGATTATTTCAGAAGGATAATGGAAGGATTCGGAGAACTGATTGACTTCGACTTCGAAGCCAATTTTATGAATGGAGTATTAGTGCATGAAAAATCACCCGAACGTTACAATGGGGACTACATTGAACTTAATGACCTTAATGGACCATTAGAATCCAATGACCTGTTCATGGATGATGCGGAATCTGAGCTGGAAGATGGAGAAATTCTGGATAGTCCAAAGGTCAACGCTATTAATACTAGGAATTACGATGAATTTGAGGGATATGATGGTTCTTGGGATTACGGTAGAAGGATCCACGCCGATTGTGCTTACAATTTGCAATTCACATGCATGATTGGGTACAAGTGTATTGACGCCAATTTCTTTCCTATTTTACCAATCAATGTCATGTCAAGAAGGTTTTACAATTCCATTATGAGAAATAAAGTGGAGCATAAAGGAAAGAATGTAGTTGGTGCCTTCATTAATGTCCCGATCTTCGTTGGACGCTTTACTATTGTAACTGAGTTCGCCGTTGTTGAAGACATGAATGCCTATTGTGACAGCAATATGGGTGACGTGATTGTTGGAAAACCATTTTGTAGGGAGATCACTATTAATGCAAAACGATTTGAAGGAAAGATCACCTTTCAATGTGGAAGCGACCTTATCACTTATATGATGCCCCGAACTCATCCCGGATTTAAACATGCTACTAGTAGGATCTGCTACAAATTTTCTCCATTCCTTTTTATTAGTGATGATGACAATAAGAGAGGGATTGAGTACCCATATCAATTGATGGAAGGATTCTACAATGGAGTGTTGAAATTGGGACCTGAATATATACGTGACGAATTAGTTGCTAAATGGATCCTACGTAAGCAATGTGGGAGTCAATGATCGAGAATGAAGAGCTGAACGTGAGTCTAACTTGAAGACTCTGGAATAAAGACAAGTGCTTACCGGGAGACAACCCGGATTTATCTTTTAATTTTCTGTTTGTGTCGAGTCAGTCAGACCGCAGAGGATACGGCGCATCTCAATTCTGAGATGCGACGCATCTCCTGCAATGGTCATATCTTATTTTATTTTTCTGCATTTTTTATTTTCGAATTTAAAACTTTTTATCAGTTTATTTCAATGCGGCGCATCCCTGGTTAAGGATGCGGCGCATCTTTTATTCTGATCCGTATTTATTCCAGGCTCGATACGGCGTATCTTCTTCCATAAGATACGGCGCATCGACTGACCTGATGATTTTCATTTTAGTTTTTATGTTTTATTTTTACCTAACTACTAATGTGTTATGCAAGTTTGAACCTTTCTTATCTTAGGTGTGTTTTGAAGCCTTGGTGGTATTATAGATTCCTGCATTTCCTGTGGATGCATCTAATATGAAGCTTAAACGTTCTAATCCACAAGAAAGATGATTTTTGCTCTACTACTAATGGAGGATCATACCGAGCAAATCTCAGGGGAGTTTTTCTGTTCTAATTCTTTTATTTTCCAGTTTTTTTAACCTTTCATACAAACAACGAGGACGTTGTTTAACTTAAGTGGGGGGATTGGAGAATTAGAACACTTAACATTTACTTGTCCTAAACTTTTCAAAATATGCTTAAAATGCGCTTAATATATCAAAATTTAAAATTTTTAGCATGTTTTTGTTTAAAGTCTAAGTTGCATAGCTGCACACATGACGTTATTTTCAAAAATTGTGATTTTTCAAAATTCACAAATCTATGAGTGTGCCGGTGACTTGTAAACTTTAGAACTTGGCTTGTATACTATTCGAGACCACCATAATAAGTATTATTTTATATAATTGGAATGACTTGTCTAAATTGGTAAATTTCTAGGATTACACCCAAAAAGCCTTATATGTTATGTGTTATTAGCTAACTACACTGGTTAGTTAACCCCCGTATAAACCCTTTTGTTACTCTCATTTTTAGAGTAAGATACCCCTAGAAAAACACTCAGAGCCATTCTTTTCGTTTCATACACCTATGTTTAAAATGTTTCGTTACACCCTTACACCTTAGCCTACCCTGTAGATTAAAGTCCGTGGTTGGTTAATTGCTATAGGCAAAGTGTGTTTCCTTACATTACCTGTGTTTGCGTGCGTAATTCATTATCTATGGTTAGGTCGGGAAATTGCACAATGCAATTGGAGTGAAAGTAAATATTGTATATCTTTGAGTTTATTTTTCGTGTGTTTACTACTTTCACTATTACCGTTATTTCTGAAGTCATGAAAAGTATGGAATAATTATCCAGAATTATCATTTATAGTGATGTGGTGAAATTTTACACATCTATGTTTATGTTTATGTTATTAAAAAAAAAAAAAAAAAAAAAAAAAAAAAAAAAAAAAAAAAAAAAAAAAAAAGTTGGATGTTTGATTAAACCAACGATGTAAAGTTATGTAAGTGGTTGATATCACCACTAGTTGTTATATATTTATGGATCGAATGGGAGTTGGCAGTTATGGGAACGTCAACTAAGGTTTATTCTTTGATTAAGATCTTGTTGAGTATAATTCGTGTCTACCTAAAGCGTGTGTTTCAAGTATTAAAGCGTGAGTTATTCAATGATATGAGTCTTATTCATGGGATGGTTGGGATAGTGATTAACCACACTTAGGATTTTAATTTATTTGTTTTGTTTATTTTTTCATTTTACACCGATTTATATCCCAAAAATTATCCATACCCTATATTATTCTTTATCCAACCAAACCTTTGATTTATTGAGATTAGGGATTTGAGCAATCTTAAGTATCGTAGTCGTGGATTCGGCTATGTATTTATGATTTTGTCGCCCTTTTTGATATATTATTATTGGTGAAGTTTGGACCTATCTTTAGCCTATTCGAGTTAAGGATTTGAGCAATTGCAAGTATCGTGTTCGTGGATTCGATCATGTATTTGTGATTTTGTCGCCTTTTCTGGAATTTGAGATCGATAGTGAATAAGAATAATTAACCCTTAAGCCTAAAAACCCTTTTACCGCTTTAGACTTGTTATTCCTTAGCTTTAGTGGTGGAGATGTGTATACTTGCCAAGCTTATGATAGAATATTCGTCGCGACTGGACAGTTAAAGGATTAGATTTGCTTTTATCAAATTATTTTATTTTACTTCTAATTCGTTAAGTGTTTAGTTGTGTGATTATGACAAAAACGAATACATGCTTAAATATAAAAATAAATCCTAACATCTTTAGGATACATTTTCATAAGATTAATTCTAAGGTTTACTTGGGGACAAGTAAAGTTCAAGTGGGGGGATATTTGATGAACTCAAATAAGTACATTTTATTACTATCATTTATCCTATTAATTTGACTTGTTTTATCATATTATGTATGAGGATTGATACTTAATCGTTTACTTTTGTAATTCTCAGGTAAAAACAAGCATTTGGTGAAACTTAGCGATTATGGACTAAAAACGGAGTAAAATGATCAAGATTGGAATTGGTTGTTGGAATGAAGAGAATGAAGACCACTGCCTGACTTTGAAGAATGCGCCGCATGGATTTATCCCATGCGCCGCATATGAAACTTTGGTCAACGAAGAATAACCAACTTGTTTTGCTCCAGATGCGCCGCATCTCACTCATTACATGCGCCGCATCACTATCAATATTTCACCAGATACGATCCAAGATACAAGAGGACATGCGCCGCATCCAAAGATGAAGATACGCCGCATCTTCTGGCGGTGTACGAATATTCCTGAATATTATAATCTTGGACCCCACGCGAAGTTAAGTACATGCGCCGCATCTACTTACTAGATGCGCCACATCTTACCCTCAGACAGAAACTATAAATACCCCAAGACCAGACGAATTCGATGTGACATATTTTATATACGTGACCGAAGTAAAGAAACCAAGGACGAATTCAGTCAAGGTAGCAGCACAAGACACACCCAAATCAAAGATACAAGAGCTGTAAGAAGGTGCTGCATGTGTTTAATTCATTAAGTAGTTTTGTTTTATTGTGTTAGTAAACTTTAATTCATCAAGATTGGTGGCTTGTGTAATGTGACAACGGAAAGGTTGCACTCCCTTAAAACTGCTTTCTCATCAATTAAAGTTTATATGTTAGTGTCTTTGGTGACTTTTATTAGTGCATTGATAACCTCTGTGGCTAGCTGAGCGTTGATCGGGTCGCCATGCCTCTGCCCTCGCCTATTTATTAGATGCCTATGCATTCTATGGTCTGTAGAAAAGTAGGAGAAAGATAAATAGGATAGTCATAAGTAATCATTAAGGGTTTACTCGCCGACAAGATTAGAACCAACGAGAAAGGACTTAATCTCGGTGCGTTGCATCGAACTATACACTTCATATAACACTAGCAATAAAACAAGTGACAAACTACTTATCTATCAGGACAGCCCTCTTATTGTCTCGAGTATTTATCTGTGTACGTGTGTGCTACTTGCTGATTCGTGCCTATTGGTTTAGTTTATTATTTAATTGCAACAAAATCGTGCCAGTCTCTCAGGCTGAACCCCCTTGCGTTAGATTAGGTTGTATAGCTAACTTAATATATTAAAATACTGATTATAATAACTAGATAATACGTTCCACTCTTAGTGATCGACACTCTACTTACCATTATATTCATACTGACCGGGTATACTGCTCGTTAAGTGTGTGTGTTATTGATAAGTCGGCTAAATATAAATTTAAAACTTGATTAGGCATTAATACTGCTAAACCGCAACGACACGCACGCGCATCAGCGGGTGGGGTTTTTTATTTATTTATTTGACTTTGCTTTAATGAGAGTTGACCGGGTTTGGTTATTTTCGGGTTAAGGGAAGGTGGGCTCGGGTTATTCTTTGTGATGGGCTTGTGGGATTTGTGGGCTGGGTTTAGTGGGATTTTGGATTGGGTTATGTTTAGGTTTAATTCTTTGGATCCGGTTTGAGGATAGTTTTTAGATTTAGGGTAGGTTTTGTAATTTTGTGAACTTAGAGGGCTGAAAGTGTAATTTTTTCAAAGTTGATCCAAGGACTTGAATGAACATAAACTTTGATCGTTTGCTTCCCGGCTTCGGCTTTAAATATCCTTTCCTAATCTCGTGCTCGCGTTTTCCGGTTTTTTTTCTTGATTTTTGTCCTTTTTTCGTTTATCCATTGCCTGCACAAACATAAACACAAAAACACGAAATATTTGGCATAATTGGTTAGTTTTTTGTCTATTTGGGTCCAGTTTTGGTCAAATAAAGGTATGTGAATAAGCACATACCAAAATTCCCCCAGACTATGATATTGCTGTGTCCTCACGCAATGTTATAAAAACACGTTTTCAAAACCAAAAATTTCCAATCTCTTTTTACTAACTTTGAGAAGTAGCAAAATTTCTCAAAAGAGATTAAGAAATCTTTAGGTTCTAAAAACTCCCCGATTTTCCTTTTTATTCTATTTTTGTATTTTTCTCATAATCATGTGACGGTTTTGTTGACAATCATTATCTCACGATAACTTTTAGGGTCAACGAGTAGGAAACACGACTCATAAAGAAGTGATCATACGGATAAAATTCGTCGTCCCTGATTTTTCGCGAGTCTCCAAACTAAGCTTAAAAACGAGATCATTGTCTATTTACAAGTTAGATGCCAACACTACCCATGAAAGTTAATTGTGTATTACTTCTTGTTCCCAAATTCCTATTTTCCTCTATTTATTTTATTTTTGGTGAGAAATGAATTTCTTCAAATTCTCATTTCGATAATTTTTAGTCCGATAAAGATACCTAGTTTAGACGCTAAGTAGTTTCCAAACCTTCCCTCGAAAACCATTGCATACAAAAATGAGGTCCACATCAAGGTCTCTCATTTAACACGATTTTGAGGATATCCCTTTTATATACGACCGAAACAACTCATCTACGAGTCCAAAGACAGAAGCTTTTATTAGGATACCCCCGGAGTCGAAATTTGGCATTATTAACATTTATTAAGCACATTTATTGATCCTTGGCCTTTTAAGCAACCTAGACAACGGGAGCGAACCGTCAAGAATCGGGAGCCTTATTTTGACCTTGGATATTTTTCCTCTGCCTTTTTGAAGTCTGAGTCAACGGGAGCGAACCGTCAGGAAACAGAAAACTTTTATCGGCTTTGGATTATTTATTATTATTATTATTCATTATTCATTATATATTTTGCCAAATCCCGAGTCCTACGGCTTTTATAGCAATAGAGACAATAGCACGTACTATCAGGAATCAGTTGCCTATTACACCGTAACACTGGCAGTACCTTGATGTGTACCCAACTTTCATAAGCAAGGATTCTCTAAGGAAGAAATAAAACTAATTATCGCCAAAACCAAAATACCTTTAATTATTCCTAGATTTCTATTTTTTTGGGTGAAACAAGCTTATGGGAACAAAAAGCCACAAGTAACTTTGATGAGCTCTAAAGAGATCCAACTACTCCACGTTTAGCAATCTAACTTATAAACAACTCTATCATTTCTCGTTCTTCGCAAATTTAAAATCTTAAATAATAAGATCCGCGAATGCTTAGCCAAATAATCAAGCCATGCATATATAAAGTCAATTATGGGAACTTGCAAATTCTTAAAAAGAATTCGCGTTTTATAGCTCCTTGTATAAAAGACTAGCACGAGCTTATAGATTATGTAAGTTAAGGAGACAAGCTAGGGCTCAACACGCCCGGTCAAGTCAGAATTTTATTCCTACTCTCACCAGCGGAAAGTCAACAAAATTGTCAAAATTTATTATATTTTTGCAAAAATTTTTAAATTTTTCTCATTTTTGAGGAAAAACGGGATTGCGTGAGTAAACGGCAAAAATGCAAGGCAAAAATCAAATCGAAAGATTACCCCCCCAAGACTAAAACGAGACATTGTCCTCAATGTCTTAAAGGTAAGGGTTCTCCTACATAAATCTAAGGCCGTTTATTAATTATGCCAAAGATAAACGTAAAACGATAAGATTAAGGATATCGGATGAGCAACGAATGATGAAACTCGAGTGGAGAGAAGTAAACCACGAGCACGAGAGTCTTCATTATTCGGGCAAATCCTGGACACACATAAACAACCACGAAACACAAGATATGGAAGAGGTAGCCCTCCTCACGTCACTTATTAGAAAAGAGATAAGAAGATAAAAGGATAAGCATGGGGTGCCTCCCATGAAGCGCTTGTTTTTTATCGAGTCGTATAGCTTAGACTCGCCCCGAATGCATTTGTCCTTGGGGGAGCAAGTGGAAGAGATAATCTCAATCGGACTTTCATTCAAGATGTTTGAATAAACATTGAAGCATATGAAAGTTCCACTCCGATGAGATACCCACGGCTGAAAAGAATGAGAGATGCCGGGGTCGAAGATGGTATCTTCACTCCCGAAGGAGTAAAGGAGAAGAGAAGTCACCGGATAGGTGAAGAAAAGAAGAAAGATTTGAATAACGATTGTGAGATAATCGTCATCCTCACTCCCGAAAGAGATAGAAAGGGTGGGTTGGGTGGGTAAAATATCAGAGAGAATTCCATCATCTGGTGGTTTAGCAGGAGGGTGGGGGGATGATGGATCAACGTGAAATGACTCAGTTTCTGGAAGGGGATCACTGTTAAGCAATTTTTCAAGAAAAAGTACACCCCCTTCTGAGTCATGGGAATCGTCGGGGCGAGGTATTGATAAAATTGGCTCATCAAGTGTAAAGTCCTCGTCCTTAACGTTCTCTAACACCCCATCATAAAGAGGATTAACGGCACTAAAAGTGTACTCGTCATTATATTCAAAAAGGGGGTTAGAGAAAATCCCGGAAGTAACCTTGGAAACGTCCAGAGAATCTCCACAAAATTGTAAGTCACATTCACCGTCGAATATTTCCTCAGACTCACTTGGGATTGGGACGAGGTTCTCAGCACTAGACTTTTTGAATTCGTCTGATTCCTTTTCAGGAATAGTGCTAAAATGCTCGTCCCCCATTTTTAGAGAGTCCTCGAGAACTACGGGAGGAAAGACGGGTGCTATTTGAGGGAAAACGTTAAACGGAACAATTCTCTCCTCGTCATCATCGGAATCATCGTCATAGTAAATTAAGGTCTTTCGAAAGTTAGCCGCTCTTTCCTCGGCAAGTAATTCTTCCATAGACTTCCCGGGAGTATAAGTATTAAGAGTAGCCAAACTTTGATTAACCGCTTGCTCTCGATGACGAACCGCTTCGACAACGGATCCCAAAAGTTTTTTAATTTTGAGCATTCCATCTTGATTTCGATAATTGACGGGATTTTGTGGGGGTTGGTCAAAACCATGAGAATTGTAACACAAATTTGGCTCATATTGAAAATTTTCAAACGATCCCCCACAATTTTCAAAATTTGATGTAGTTTGGAACGATGTATTATTGAAATACGGTTCTTGCTCATAATAGTTTTGAGGAGGGTGCTTGAAATTGTTTTGAGGATAATTGGAAATGTTCGGATTAAAATCATAAGTGTATGAATTTTCAGCTTCCGAAGCACAAAACGAACAAAATCCATTGATAATATTTCTTCCACACCTCTCGCAAGTACACCGATGACAATAAGTTGATGTCGGATCTAACGGATTTCCACACCCATCGCAATAACGTTGATCGAACGAAGATAAATCGGGCTGTGGAGGATAGTCGAAGAAATTTGGCGGTTCATTGCAAGAATTTGGATTAGAATCATAAACGAATGAAGTTTCAGCTTTCGAAGAATAGCACATACAAAGTCCACGACTAAATCCACATTCGTTGCAAAAACATCGGTCACAAAGTGAATTGTCCCCCAACGGATCTCCACATATAAAGCAATTATGCTGAGTGAGTGAAGATGGCTGGGGTTGTGGAGGGTGGTTGGAAAATTTTTGAGAATTATCGATGGAATTAGGCTTTGATTTAAGAACTACTTCACACCAATAACAAGATCCTTTTGGTGCATGATTTCCACACCGCTCACACTGACACTTTGAACAATGAAGACTGTCAATCAATGGGTTTTTACAATCAAAACAGCGATAGCCCAATGACGACATAAAAATTAAACATAAGAGGGATAAAGAGATAGAATTAAATGGATGAGAGACTTAAGAAGAATATTTTTGGATTTTTAAATTTAAAAATATTGAAGATCTCAAAAGAAAAAGGAAAAAAATAATTTGAAAAGAAAATCTTTTTGGGTTTTTATAAATTTTAGGAAAATATTTTTGGATTTTTATTAAGGAGAAATTAGAATTATTATCTTTTTGGTGATCGTTCGATCAACCGTACTCGTTTCTTTCAAAACTACTCGCAGCGTGGCGGAAGAGAAGAATGGATCTCTTTTCGGTCTGCAATTTAATGTCAAGACCTCCTTAAACCCCATGTATAGGTTGTAGTAAAGAAATAATCCGAGTAACGTTTAACTTAACGATCTCTTTTGTTGTTTATTCGGAATGGTTTACAACACTTTCAATAAAGTGAGGTTGAATTTTTGAAAACACTTTAAGAAAAGTGTTTTATTTATTTTCTTTTTGTATTTTTTTTTCTTTTTATAAAAACAATAACTTCCGAGGAAGGGTCTTCAAAACATGATTCAACGAACGAAATTCAAACTCTTCTCAAGCCTTCCCCGGCAGCGGCGCCATTTTTGATTCTTCGTTTTAAGTATGTTTAATTTCCAAAGAAAATACAACGGATGTATTTTCCCCGGGTCGTAGTCCCAACGAAGGTTGAAGTCGAGTCGTCGTTTACGGTGTCGAATACGTGAAGTGAATGGTGAATAAGAGTGATGACTGGTGGATTTTACACTACGAACAATGAAATATAAAGTAAAAACAATTACTTAAGCTAAGAGTACAAGTAAACTAAGCATAGAATTCTAAAAACGAAAATTGAATTTTAAAAACGTACGTTACGATTAAAAAAAACGTAATTTAAAAGTGAAATCCTAAATTATGAGTCCTAAAATTATGAAAATGATTTTCATATATTCTAAATATTAAAAGAAAATTTTAGAAAAAAGAAATATATTTTTTTGATTTTTTATTTATTTTATATGATTTAAAAACTAAAAGAAAGGAATTAAATGATTAAAAATAGCAAATGATTTAGGAAAAATATGAAAATTTGCAGATAAATCAAAAATTAAGAATTAGAAGCTAGGAAAAATTAAATCAGAACTTATCTACACCTAAATAAGATGTTTAGCCAATTAAGCAGTTTTGGAAAAAGCCAAAAATAAGCTAAAAAGCTCCAAAAGTTATCCAAAGCTCAAATTTCACCAAACACATTTAATCAAACTAAAAAACAACTGAAAAGGACCAAATAAGCACAAGGTATAAGCAGATAAGCAGTATAAGTATAGTAACCAATTAGAGTAGAAGCAGTGACTAATCAGCAGACTTTCAGCTGTTCTAGAAGTCAGCAAAAAGCCAATTAGGGGAAACAAAAAGTGGATACTGATAGCTTATATATCAGACTACTTATAACTCAAAAATGCCCAAAATCTATCCTCAATTGCTACCCTAATTGAGCTCAAGAACAGATGGTAATTGGAACTTAAAACTGTGCAGGTCTGCACAGTACTTATGGGGGAAATTTGCAGACCTTAAATAAGCTAAAGGATAAGCTATAAAGTGAAATCTAAGCTAAGAACCTAAAAGCCAATACTACTAGCTATAAGCAAACTAAAAATCAAGCAATAAGAGCATAAGAATAAGCAGATAACTAGCAAGCAAAAAGCTGAGTCCAACAGACCTGATATGCAGATCTGCACATTTCTATGTTGCCGCAGTAATGGTATATTTGCATTTAGAACTTGCAATCCTTGATGAAACAGTTTCAACTTCTGATCCTACACTATACTCACTAGAAAAGACCTAAATTCACCAAATATTACCACCAAACAAGCTTAGCTTATTTGGAAGCTTACTGAAGCAGTTAGCTTCTTATCCTATCACTATCAAACTAAGAACTCACCAAAGCTTCAAAACAGCTTGTATAATCCTACAAACAGCTAATTTCACATTTTATGAGCAATATTGAAGTTTCCAAAAAGGCAAAGCAACAGTAACTAAGCTTATCTACCCTTAATAGTAACTAATCCAAACACCCCTTAACTAACTGAAATAGCAATTTTAAACTAGAAACTGCAAATATAAGCTAAGCTACTTATTGAACTAAGATTACTTATGCTACTTATCAACTTAAAAGCAATAATCACCCTCTAAAAAGTACTAAATCACATGAATAAGCTAAAGCATAATTAAGCATATGAGAATCAATATTAGCTTACAAGTGGTACTGAGGTGAAAACAGATCTGATTCAAACAACTTATACCCATGCTTATCCAATAAGCCTAAAATAACCCAAATAGCTCCTCAGAATCAGCTTATCTCCTCCAGAGCTTATTTGACAGCTTCTTTGACTTTATGGTTGACTTTTGGTATTTTGAGACAAAATCAGATTCAGTCCTTATCTATCATTCACAATAAGCTATAGAGCTTATATGAACTTGTCTAATGAGAAAAACAGCTTATTGAAGCTGGAGTTGAGATATTTTTGGATTTTCAAAGTATTTTTAATATTTTTTTGGATTTTTGGATAAAATGAACAATAAGGTAAAATGTAAATTATAATAAGCTGGAAATAATGGAAACAAGCTGATTGAAAAAGTAAAAAGCTATAATGAGACTTAAACACTAAAGAGACGAGAATTAAGGAAATTCAAACCAACTTTTCATTAATCAAACTTGAAATTACAAGCTGAAATTTGAAAATTACAACTGAAATGTGAATGATTACACTAAGAAAAGCAATAAATTTGACAAGAAAATAAAGTGGTAACAATTTTCTAAAGCATAAAAATTGGACAACCATTGCTCATGAGGAGAGCTCTCTATTTATAGCCGGAGGTGAAGCTTCTAGCCTCTGCCATGTCATCAATCCGTGCCTCTTGATTCATTATCAACCATCAGATCACCCTTGGATGCAACTCAATCATTTCTGACCCTTGGATCAAACTTCCACGTATTCCCAGCCAATAGGAGGACTCCATTTCGCTGACATGTCATTCCTGACATGTCAGGAAGCTCCTAGATTCGCGTGCATGTACCAAAATACCCTTAATTGATGTAATTGTTGTACGGGGTGAATTAGGGTTCTAAGGTGCTGGGTAAATTGTGGGAAAGGGTAAAAAGGCGGGTGGGGTTATTTATTTATTTATTTGACTTTGCTTTAATGAGAGTTGACCGGGTTTGGTTATTTTCGGGTTAAGGGAAGGTGGGCTCGGGTTATTCTTTGTGATGGGCTTGTGGGATTTGTGGGCTGGGTTTAGTGGGATTTTAGATTGGGTTATGTTTAGGTTTAATTCTTTGGATCCGGTTTGAGGATAGTTTTTAGATTTAGGGTAGGTTTTGTAATTTTGTGAACTTAGAGGGCTGAAAGTGTAATTTTTTCAAAGTTGATCCAAGGACTTGAGTGAACATAAACTTTGATCATTTGCTTCCCGGCTTCGGCTTTAAATATCCTTTCCTAATCTCGTGCTCGCGTTTTCCGGTTTTTTTTCTTGATTTTTGTCCTTTTTTCGTTTATCCATTGCCTGCACAAACATAAACACAAAAACACGAAATATTTGGCATAATTGGTTAGTTTTTTGTCTATTTGGGTCCGGTTTTGATCAAATAAAGGTATGTGAATAAGCACATACCATAAACCCACAATCATAGATGGTTATTGGAAATGCCCATTTTCATGGGTTTCATACCCATTTTCAAAAACCAAACCAGTGAACAAAAACCATGTTTGGAATGAAAGCATTCCTTCATTCTTATACCTTCAAACCAAACGGCCCATAAATGTACTATTTCTTATGTATACGTGGTTTGCAGATGAAGACATAAAACTTTCGAAAAAACAAAAATAAAAAGAAATATGTTTTACACTATGAGCATAAAGCTTATAGATTTTTTTTTTTAATTTATTATTATTTTTATTATTATTATTATTATTTTTTTTTTTTTTTGTTGCTATGATATATATGGATTAATTGGTATTTTCGTAGTTGTTTTGAGACTTTTCTCTATCTTAAAGTGTTATGTTTAGACTATGGTTTCTTCGACTTTGAGGCTATCATACCACTATGTCACAATACAAAGGGAAAAAGTTTAAAAAGTCTAGAAAGCCAACAAGCTAGTGCCATGTGTCCTCCACCCACTCCTTCCCTTTTACTTTAATATTTTCGGTTAGAGGGTATTTTAGTTATTTGACTTTTTTTTAATTCAACCCCAAATTTCAAACGCAAATAACTTTCAAACGATAAACTTTTACGAAAAACCGATTTCACCATAATTTTTAAAATTTAATCCTCTTTAATTTGGTATAAATCTTGTTAAATATTTCGGACTTTTTTTTACATATCAAATGCTTCTTGATTTTTTTGGTCATTTTTTGCCCTATTTTTTACCCTCATAAATGTCGAATCGTGAAAAACTTAAAACATGAAAGTTATAGATTTTTGTTCACTCTTTACACAGGTTTTTGAATCACTCAAATCCGATGTCATATGAGTAAGATATCACACGTTAAAGATGGTGTTTTACTCATATTTGTTGCACACAAGGTGTTTGATAAAATGTCTAGCTTAGCTTTTTAGTGTTAAAATTGAGCTAAATGCAATAATTTTTGTCCCACAACACATCATTAATCATTTTATTAATGTAAGACTCAAAAAGTGATGTTTTTTAATAGTTAATGTTTTTTAAAAAAATGTACGTATTGTGTTTTATTGCGTTTTTGACCATAAATTTGACCAATATTAAATTCGAATTAGAAAAATTGTAAAACATAAAAATTATAGATTCTAGGTCAATCTTTACTAATGTATTTTATTCACTCAAATCTGATGTCATATGAGTGAGATATAACATGTTAAAGATGACGTTTTGTTCATCAGTTACTCTGTTCTTCAATTTTTATTCATGAAAATTAGTTTATCAGTACATCAGTTAAGGATTTAGGGTTTTGGGTGTTGGGTTTAGGGTTTAGTTCATCAGTTTTGTTTCATCAGTTAAAAAATTGAAGGGAACAGTAACACTTATAAAAAGAAAAAATGATGAACAGTTTTTTTTATGAACATTTCTTAAAAGAAATTATGAAGTCAACATCATATAGTAACATCTAACTCAAATTTCATTTAACCAATAAAAAAAAAAAAAAAAAAAAAAACACAATACAATAACTGATGAACAAAAAACATAACACATGACAATAACTGATGAACCAAAAACAACTAATGTTCATCAACTAAAAAAGCATAAATTAACTGATGAACCTATAACTTATGATAACACAAATAAACTAACTGATGAACCTATGATAACACAATAGCTAAAATAAACAAACTGATGAACCTATGATAACATAATAGCTAAAAGTCAATAACTGATGAACAAAAAAAAAAAAAAAAAAAAAGCATAGGCTTACTGATGAACCTATGATAACATAATAGCTAAAAGTCAATAACTGATGAAAAAAAAAAAACTAATGTTCATCAACTGAAAAAACATAAGCTAACTGATGAAGCTATGATAACACAAATAAACTAACTGATGAACCTATGAACAAAAAAAATATAACAAAAAAAGCATTAACTGATGAATATGTGGAAAAAAAATAGTACTAACTTGTTTTGGAACATTTATCTATGATGAACTTATAACCTATAACACAAATAAACTAAAAAAACATAAACTAACTGATGAACCTATAACATATGATCATACAAATAAACTAACTGATGAACCTACATTAATAAAATATTGATGAACAAAATAAAATTAACAAAAACATCACTTTTTGAATCTTACATTAATAAAATGATTAATGATGAATTGTGGTACAAAAATTAATGCATTTGACGCAATTTTAACACTAAAAATTTAAGCTAGATATTTCATCAAAAACCTTGTATGCAACAAATATGACTAAAACGATATCTTTAACGTGCGATATCTCATTCATATCATTTTGGATTTGAGTGATTCAAATTTCTGGGTAAAGAGTGAACGAAAATCTATAACTTTCATGTTTTAAGTTTTTCACGATTATGTGTTTATAAGGGTAAAAAGTAGGGCAAAAAATGACAAAAAAAATAAAGAAAATCAAGACCCATTTGATATGTCAAAAAAAAGTTTCAAAATTTTTAACAAAATTTATACCAAATTAAAGAGGATTAAATTTTAAAAATTATAGTGAAATCGATTTTTTTTAAAAAGTTTGTTGTTTAAGAGATATGTGCGTTTGAAATTTAAGGTGGAAAAGCAAAAACGGGTTAAATTACAATTTTACCCCTAGTCGAATTTTTTGAATAAAATAGATGATGGAACACTTGTCAAATAATGAGGGGCTTTCTACACTTTTTAAAATTTGATACTTTTCAATTGATCCGCTACCATGAATTAATTGGTTTTTTCGTAGTTGTTTTGAGACTTTTCTCTATCTTAAAGTGTTATGTTTAGACTATGGTTTCTTCGACTTTGAGGCTACCATACCACTATGTCACCATAAATTTTGTTTTAACCCAGTTGTAGTTAGTCTTTAACTGAATATTATTTTATAAAAATAAATAAATTGAGAAAAAAATTGTAGTAATTGTTTGATAACTTATGTTTATGTCTAGTTGTTATTATGTTTATGTCTAGTTGTTATTGTAAGGTTTGGTTTAACTAAAGAGATGTGGTCATTATGTTGAAATGTTATATATATTTGGTAAATTATGAGTTTTTCTGCTAGTTAAAATTGATGCTAAAGAAGAGGTATTGGTATAACACATTTGACACCAACTATGTATCACATTCGTAAAAACTTATTGAATATTTGAATATGCCAAGAATTTGACGTATAGTCTACACCCGGGTCACGGACCCGATTAGTAAACAATACTAATACTTAAGCCCACCACGTATGGGCCGCCATGGCGATAACTGGACTACCAGTTATACGGTTTGGGCCTACAAGGCCCAAGCCCAAAGTTATTTTCGGATTAGATATGGAGTATCTCCTAAATAAAGGGGATATATACCAAATATCCGATATCAGCGAATACGCCGAGGAGTAGGGAACACGAAACCTACTAGGGTTTCATGTGTATATAAAGGGCACCCAGGCCCTCGGTAAAGGGACGATTTCACTAATCCTAACTCTTCACTAAACCCTAAACTTCGATTACTTACTCTCACGCCGGAGGATAATCGGGGGAGACAATCCCTCGATAAGCCTAACGGTGTTTGCTCTTTTTTCTTAGTGCGCAGGTTCCATCAAGCATTAAGATCTAATTGGTACGAGAATAGGAGTCTTAACAAGGAACGCCCAACTTTTGTATCAACAAGTGGCGCCATCCGTGGGACCCTACACTAAGAATTTTACCAAGAACTAGAATGACGAAACACGGAAGTCACAAAAGTCCGCATGGGAAGAAAGCGCATGATGACCCACTAGGGAAGAAGCATCAAACTGATGCGGCCTCTAAGCAGGCCTCTGGGACAACCAGCACGCCTGGAAGCTTAGGAGCGCACTCAGATATGGTCTTTCCTACAGTGGAATCACTTACCAGGACTACCCCTGCTATTACAACAAGTACTAGCGCGATAGAACTGGAGCGCACTCCTCTTGCCATGCCAGAGGTAAACTTCACTGAGCCTCCCAATGCGCCTATCCGAAACAAGGATCTTGTCTTGGAAACAGACTCCATCGCGCTAGAGGGAGTCACTCCCGAATTGGCGCCAAGTGACTTTGTATCTCAAAACTACGAAGCCTTGGCTGCGCTCATGCGAGAGGAGGCAAAGAAGAGGTCAAGCCAAAGTCTGCACGCCAGACTCAACTTTGACCCTGAGCATGAGGCATCCCCACCGCGCTACCGAAAGGAAAGACGCGAGAAGGATAGCCGCAAACAACCAGTGTTTACCAGGATTGGAAGGAGGGTTATGGATGATGAAGCAGCCGATCTTCAACATCTGGAGGAGCATGAAGAGGGTGAACGGCGCGCCAATGTCCACGCTAGGCTTGGCAGTCGCAGGATTCAGGATAGGCTTGGGCGACGGTGTTCCCCAAGTGAAAGCCCTTCAAGCTCTGATTCTGATGATAGTCGGCGCAAGCGCCGCAGAGGAACAAGCTCAGATTCTGATAATAGTCGACGCAAGCATCGCAAAAGAGTGCGCTCATCCTCAAGTGATTCCTCGGACAACGAGGACAAAGAAACTGGACACTGGAAATCAAGAGGAAAATACCGCGACCAGGAAGACGAAGACATGTCTCTTCCCTGGCGTCGCCAAAAGGTTGATGCGTTCACTAGGTGCATCAGCGATTTTTCGGAGAACAAGAAAAGGCGCATGCCTGCTAACGTCAAAACATATGATGGGACAGGTGATCCTGATGATCACCTAAAAATTTTCGAATCAGCAGCTACTATCGAAAATTGGCCACAACCTGTGTGGTGCCATATGTTCAACTCTACATTAGTAGGGAATGCGCGCAACTGGTTTAGCAAGCTTCCACGTAGAAGCATCGGTGGGTTTGAGGAGTTGCGAAAGGCGTTTCGCTTAAACTTTACTCAAAGAAAGAAGTGCGCCAAAAACCCTGTTGAACTCGCTAGGGTTAAACAGCGACAAGGGGAATCCACAAGCGCTTTCATGGAACGCTTTAAGGATGAATGTATGCAAGTCAAGGCGTGTCCAGAGATACTAAAAATATCGGGTTTTATGAATGCAATCAATAACCCGGATTTGATAAAAAAGTTAAACGATAAGGTTCCCCTAACTTTTGACGAACTCATGAAGCGCACGAGGTCTTTCGTCCAAGGAGAAGCAGCCGCCTCGGATAGCAAGAAAGGCTACTCGAACCATAGGCCACAAGAAGAGTCAAGGAGACAATCCAATGACCAGAGTGGCAATCGTAATAAGAGTTATCGCACTCAAGGCGGTGGAAGGGAAAACGACAAGTACACCCCATTAACAAAAACTCCAAAGGAGATATTCGCGACAGAAGGGGCGAACTTCCCGAAACCACCACCAATGCGCACCCCAGAGGATCGGCGCACAGGGAATGGTTATTGCGAATACCATGGACAGAAAGGCCACACAACCAACGAGTGCGTCCAACTGCGCCAATTGATTGACAAATTGGTAAAGGAAGGAAAGATGGACCACCTCGTAAAAAACATCAGAGAAGGGAAAGACAAACCAAAACCAGGGGCCAAGAAAGAGACATCAAAAGAAAAGGCAGATATCATCTACATGATACAGCCATGGCAGCGCGCGACAAGACAGAAAGTCAGTCAAAGGTTCTCTAAGGGAAACGAAATTTCTTTCCCCCCCCCTGACTGCGAACAACGCAGTAGTGGACCCACTTACCATTGAAATACATACGGGGGGTCACGACATCCGTCGCATGTATATAGATGGAGGTGCATCCGCTGATATTATATATGAACATTGTTTCAAGAAGCTGCGACCTGAGATACAGAGTCAGTTGATCCCAGCCACAACGTCGCAGACTGGCTTCACAGGGGAGAAGATATGGCCCATGGGGCAATTATGTCTACTTGTAGAAGTTGGTGACAAACCACACTCTACAGTCACCTGGATGAACTTCATGGTAATCAGATCCCCCTCTCCGTATAACGGCATCATCGGGAGACCTGGAATATCATCCATCCACGCCGTACCATCCACAGCGCATGGGATGCTCAAGTTCCCAGTGGAAGGAGGTATTGTCACTCTTTACAATACCACCATACCACCCAAAGAATGCAACGCAGTGGCAAACGAAGTAGGCGATGTCCCAGAACAACGCGCAATAAAAGTCCCAAACCTAAAGGTCGCCATTCACCCTGACTACCCGGATCAACAGGTATCTATTGGCGGGTCTCTGTCTGACAAAGGCAAATCAGCTATATGCGCACTCCTGCAAAATAACCTAGATATTTTTGCATGGGAACCAAAGCATATGACAGGAGTGCCACGCTCCATCACGGAACACAAGCTGCAAATCCGACAAGGATATCCTCCAATACGACAGAAAAAGCGCGGACAAGCTCCAGACCGCGCAAAAGCCATCCTGGAAGAAGTACATAAACTAGTAGACGCAGGCATCATGCGCGAAGTCTACTACCATGACTGGTGATGCGTGGGTTTTGCAACCTTACAACAGGTTTTACCTCTCGAGGGATCTCAAGAGGCTTACAACCCCACCAGGCAGTGTACCTGACCGATGTAGTATAGTGTAGTGGTAAGTACGGGGGATTGATCGTTCTCCACAGGGAATAGTGTTCGTTAGGTGTGAAGGTCTACTCTAATTAGGTCTAAAGGTTGAGGAAGATTCTTTTTATGTTTTTATAATTTTTATGAAAGCAAGTAAAATCTCGGTTTTGAAGGAGTGGGCGGAATTAGTTGCTAGTCAACTAACCCAAATAACTACAAATGCAAATAAAGTAAATAACAAAAATGAAAATGTGGTGAGAAACTTATGTGTAGAGAAATGTGTTTACTTAGATTTCCTTACTCCCTAACTATCTTTTACCGGTTAATTAGTGTGTATTAGTCGCGTGGATGACGGGTGTATTCCTTAATACCATTCGTGGGGTGGCGTACTTACTTCCCCAACTCTACAAGCTCCTACTTCACTCCTATGTCGAGCCGGCTAGGAAGCTCCTAACATGGGATCACTAGAATTCGCTTGTGCATTAAATACAACCATAAAAACCTTTAGTACGCATTTGGTTCATGTTTCTTAAGACGTTCAAGCAAGTTACCGAATAGGAAAGTAGCCAGTTTTCTTAAGCCTAACATAGATAAACAATCATCCAATACAACTAACAACACACTAATAACCAATAATCAATAGCTAGGTTTCATTAGATCTAAGCAAACACAAGATAAAATTAGCCTAACATGTTAAACAAAAGACAAGAATAAGATAGAATCAAACAACACATAGACATATTGAATGATTAATTGATAACTTATCTTTCAATGTAACATGGAAGATCTCAAGGCAAAAAGCCTTGAAAAAGAAGCTAAATTCGTCCTAGGGTTTTCTCCCAAAATTCCACACACTAAGCTCTCCCTAATGACAAAAAATTAGAAAACTATATATAGACTTTTGCATCTGACGGCGTCACCTTATGGATTGTGACGCCGTCACCTCGCCGCTTCTAGGGTTCCCGGATGACCTTCTTGACGCCGTCCCTCTTTAGCTCTTCAAAAATCCATTCTGGCTTATCAAGGCTTGACGCCATCAGCTCGTGAACGTGACGCCGTCCCCTTATGATTTAAGCCGTGACGCCCTTGATCAAGTTAAAGCGTGACGCCGTCAGAATTCACATGCTATTTTCACTGGCTTATCATGAGTAAATTTCACGTCCACTTTTTCTTGCCAAAGTATGACGCCGTCTAGAGTAAATTGTGACGCCGTCAAAGGTAACATTCAGCCGATTTTTGAGACTTTGTCGTTTTCTTCACTTTTATGCTCCAAAAACGTCCAAAATGCCTCCTTTTCCAGATTTCTCCTCAAAAGTACCTAAAATGACAAAAGGAACGATTTAGGGCAATATTTGATCAAATAAATACGATTTAGGGCTTAAATGACCCCTTAAAAGCGGTACACTTTTCGCTTCATCAAATACCCTTACACTTGAGATTTGCTTGTCCTCAAGCAAATGCGCTTTTATTCTAATCAAAATACAAGTTAGGGGTCATTTAATGCAAACATAAAAGTAATTACAACAAATATTCGTTCCACTTCAATCATAATAAGCACGGAGATTACATACTAGCACCTCACAAGTAGTGTTTAGATACTCACATCTCTCAAGTGTCATCAAAATAAATCTCATAAATGAAAACGGATAATATCTCTCACTACCTGCCATAGCAAATAGATTACCATAGGCTTGGGAAAGGATCGAAAACCTCCTCCACTAGGCGTAAGCACCTAAGATAAACTATCAAAGAGGGCTTTTAAATGGGTTATAACGTTAGGTGTAGGGAAAAGGAAAACACGGTTTTGTTGGATAAGGGATATTTTACTGGTGGCGAGTTAAAGATCTTGATTAATTACATGTACTAGACAATGTTGCTAAGCCAAGACTAGACTCGATCTTAAGCTAGAAACAAAATAACAAAATAACAAAAACATAAAAATAAACATAAAATGAAACGGGATGGTAGTCCGTATGTTTTTTCTATTTTTCTTTTTCTCATTTTTTTTTCTTGATTTTTCGATTTTTTTTTTTTTTTTTTTTTTTTTTTTTGCATACACTCTTGCCCTACCATCCAAAATAATACATCATAGGGGCATTGCATTCCCCTTACACTTGAACTTTTACATAACTTTACAAATGCTATTCTAATGACTCGAATTAAGATAATTGAAAAACCTGGAGTACTTTTAAAACATTTAGCACATATGGGGGTAATAAATGATGTTCATCCCCATTACTCCATTATACTAGTACTTTACCCATGAGTCCCAATCGTCCCAAAACAATATGTACAAGGATATGACTCGACTTAGCAACCATGTAATCAACTAGATAATTAACTTGGGTTTAAACAAATGTTGTAACAATAATGCACTAAAAATGAGTGCATACAAGGTAGGCTAAGGCGATTTGGGTGTACATTTTAGTGGGGTGTAACAAATTCTTCCTTTAAGTAAAATGCTTAAAGGTCGAAACGAAAAGATAGGCTCTGAGGGGTGTACTAGGGGTATCGTGTACTAAAAATGAGTACAACGCAAAGGGTGTGGGAGAATTACTTGACCAATGTAGCCAATGTAATTTATAACAAAAAACACAGGTGTAAAACAATGGGTTAATCCTAATGCCTCTTATCACGTAGTAAATCTAACTACACGAATGTAGTCTCACTTGTGGCCTTGGAATGGTCCTAACGCAAGTTCTAGAATCTAAGTGCTACCGGTACACACATCATAGCATAAATGCTTTTCCTACCAATTCTAGGGGCGAACCTCACATATTTGGGGGTGGAAAATTTTTTAGTGGTACGGTTTTTGTGCTAGTCATATAACTCCTATCCGTGAGACGCTCATTAAGATCAAAGTTTCACTCCTAAGTGTTGTAAAAAAAATTTAAATTTGGCACTAAAATTGCCTTAACAGGTATTTCTCTCAGTTTTATTACACATCTACCATTAAACAAGCAAAAATCAAGCGCAATGGCATTCTCTAAAATCGTACTTTTACCCTCCCCTTACACTTAAGATGAACATTGTCCCCAATGTTCAAATAACAAGATGTAAAAGTAAATAAGGTAAAAGAATGAAATCAAATACTCCCCTGATTCGCTCGGTGGATAATGAAATTACACGGTTAAATCTTCTTCCAAAGTAATGTTGAAGCTCCATGACTAATGCATCGCCATAAGCTTGATTCCATAAACATCTCCTTGTCCAAAATAACCTGTTAAACCTGAGAAAACAAACACGAAAACCTGCATAACATCGGCGGGATAAATCTATATATAAGGATATAATGCTTGTGGAATGATAATTTTGCAGATTCCTGGAGATTATAAGTTGGAGATTTTAATAAAAACTTTTTAAAAACAAAACTTTCAAAATTTCTGGAAATTAAATCTGACGCCGTCAGGTTATAAACCCTGACGCCGTCAGAAATGACCTGACAAAAATTTTCATTTTAAGTTTCCGGAAAATTTCTGGAAAAAACCTTTACCTTACTTCCTGGAAATCCTGCAAAACATCATTATGACTCGATACAAGCATTTGACTCAAACAAACACTAATATGTATGTTAATTTATTATTATTACGATTCATGTTAATTTGTGTTCTAATAAACCGATTTAGATTTCCCTTACACTTAACTTTTGCAAAATACCTTTATATGTAGTTAAGACGAAGTTAAAAACAAAATAAAGCATTTTCACAAATTAGTTTTGAACATGAATCAATAATGATAAAAATTAAACATACATACGGAAAATAAAATCAAACAAACAAATAAATAAACACACAAAGCAAATAAAACAAATAAAGCTTGGGTTGCCTCCCAAGAAGCGCTTTTCTTTATTAACGAGTCTTGTAGCTAGACTCAAAGTCACGTACATTACGTGACTTCTTCATCGAAAGTTATGTCTTCCTCATTGATCATTTCATTACCATTCTCTTGATAATGCTTGACTCGTTGAATATTCACAGTGAATTCTCTATCCTCGTCGTCAATTAATACAACGGCTCCGGTTTTAGAGGAGCTCCTTACGGTAAAAGGTCCATACCATCTAGATTTAAGTTTCCCAGGAAATAGCCTTAAGCGAGAATTATATAATAAGACCTTGTCTCCTTCTGAAAATTCTTTGGGTCTCTTAATCCGTTGGTCATGCCATCTTTTCGCCCTCTCTTTGTATGTGATGGAAGATTCATAAGCCTCTAATCTCAATTCATCAAGCTCTTGGAGCTGTAAGAATCTATTTGTTCCCGCAACTGTATAATCCAAATTACAAGTCTTAAGTGCCCAATATGCTTTGTGTTCCAGTTCTACTGGGAGGTGGCATGCCTTGCCATATACCATACGGAACGGGGTTGTCCCGATTGGTGTCTTATAGGCGGTTCGAAATGCCCACAAAGCCTCATCGAGCTTAAAAGACCAATCTTTTCTGTTTTGATTAACCGTTTTTTCTAAAATTCTCTTTATGGCTCTATTAGTGTTCTCGACTTGACCGTTTGTTTGAGGATGGTAAGCGGTGGAAAATCGGTGAGAGACTCCATACCTTTTCATGACTTTCTCCATTTGTGAATTGCAAAAATGGGTTCCCCTGTCACTAATAAGAGCCTTCGGAATTCCGAACCTAGCGAACAATTTTTTTAAGAAATGAATGACTACCCTAGCGTCGTTAGTCCTAAGGGCTTGTGCTTCCACCCATTTTGAAACATAATCAATGGCCACCAAGATGTATTCATTCCCTCCAGAAGAGGGGAATGGTCCCATGAAATCAATTCCCAAACATCAAAAACCTCACAAACTTGTATATAATTCTGTGGGGCTTCATCCCTCCTAGAGATATTCCCAGCTCTTTGACATGCGTCACAAGTTTGTATCATTCCCTTCACATCACGAAATATTGTAGGCCAATAGAATCCCGCGTCGAAGACCTTTCGTGCAGTAGTGCTTATTCCGTGATGTCCTCCAGATGGACCTGCATGACACTCTTTCATAATTCTGACAGCCTCTCTTTCCGAAACACAACGCCTGATTACCTGATCTGGACATCTTCGAAATAAGAAGGGTTCATCCCAAAAGTAGTGCTTTAATTGATTAAAGAACCTCTTTTTTTCATGCCTGCTCATATGCTCAGGAATGACTCCACTTGCCAGGTAGTTAGCATAATCCGCATACCAAGGTTCAGAATCATTTATTGACATGAGCTGCTCTTCAGGAAATGTTTCCCGAATCTCACTCTTGTCAGATTCAGCGAGGCTGGGGTTTTCGAGACGAGAGAGATGATCAGCCGCAAGATTCTCTGCTCCTTTCTTATCACGAATTTCAACATCGAACTCTTGCAATAGTAGGATCCAACGAAGTAACCGTGGTTTAGCATCCTGTTTAGCGAAAAGATATCGAATAGCTGAATGATCCGTAAAAACAACCGTTTTAGAAAGGACAAGATACTGGCGAAATTTATCAAAAGCGAATACCACGGCTAGTAATTCCTTTTCAGTGGTAGTGTAGTTTTCTTGAGCAGGATTCATGGTTTTGCTAGCGTAGTATATTGGCTGAAAGTGTTTGTTAAGCCTTTGGCCTAACACTGCTCCAACAGCATAATCACTAGCATCGCACATGATTTCAAAGGGTAACTCCCAGTTAGGGGTAACCATAATTGGAGCTTGGGTAAGTTCCTGCTTCAATAGATCGAATGCGTCCTTGCACTCTTGAGAGAAGTCGAACGGGGCATCCTTCATGAGTAACTGAGTCATTGGTTTAGCTACCTTTGAGAAATCTTTAATGAATCTCCTATAGAAGCCAGCATGACCCAAAAAACTACGGATTGCCTTGACAGTTGTTGGATAGGGAAGTTTGGATATAGCTTCAATTTTTGCCCGGTCTACTTCGATTCCACTTCCTGAAATTTTGTGCCCTAGCACAATCCCTTCTTTTACCATAAAGTGGCACTTTTCCCAGTTTAGTACCAAGTTGGTCTCCTCACAACGTTTGAGCATTTTCTCAAGGTTAGCAAGACAGCGATCAAAAGAGTTTCCAAAGACTGAAAAATCATCCATAAAGACCTCCATGCTGTCTTCCATTAACTCATGGAAGATTGCCGTCATGCAGCGCTGGAAAGTGGCGGGGGCGTTACATAGTCCAAAGGGCATTCGCTTGTAGGCGAAGGTGCCATAAGGGCATGTAAACGTGGTCTTTTCTTGGTCCTCAGGAGCGATAGGGATTTGGAAATACCCTGAGAACCCATCTAGGAAGCAGTAGTACTCATGCCCTGCTAACCTTTCCAACATTTGGTCGATAAATGGGAGAGGGAAATGATCTTTTCGAGTTGCGTCATTCAACTTCCTATAATCGATGCACACACGCCATCCAGTTACTGTTCGTTGAGGTACTAACTCATCCTTATCGTTCTTCACTACCGTCATTCTTCCCTTTTTTGGTACAACCTGTACAGGACTTACCCATGGACTGTCCGAAATCGGGTAAATTAGCCCTGCATCTAGGAGCTTAATGACTTCCTTCTTTACAACTTCCTTTATGTTGGGATTTACTCGCCTTTGAGGCTGCACGGAGGGTTTATAATCTTCCTCCATGAGGATTTTATGCGTGCAGAAAGTAGAGTCAATCCCCTTGATGTCGGCTACACTCCATGCTATAACCCCTTTATATTTTTTTAGAACTCCTAAGAGTTCATCTTTTTGTTCACTTTTCAAGGAGGAGCTTATGATTACCGGAAGTTGATCTTCTCCTTGAAGGAAGGCATATTCAAGGTTGTTCGGGAGTTCCTTGAGTTCTAACGTGGGTGGCTCGATGATGGAAGGTTTAAGTTTGTTCTCGGGTTTACGAAGCTCAAGCTGTTCGATTTCTTGTCTGGGATAGAAGGAGACTGCATTCACATCCATAGCCTTCTCCTCCTCTAAGATGGGTAAGACAGCTTCATCTCGCAACCAACCAGCTTCCACCTGTTCATCTACACAATTATCAATCTCGTCGGATAGTTCATCGATTTCTTCGATGAAATACAGTTGATTATCTGCTTCGAGAGAAAGATTCATTGTGTCCTTGATGTCGAAGGTTAAGCTATCGGCCCCCACTCGTAAGGTTAGTTTGCCGTCATGAACATCAATAACAGCACGAGAAGTTGCGAGGAAGGGTCTTCCTAGAATGATGGGCACAAGATCATCTTCTTCCATTTCTAGGATGACGAAGTCAACTGGAAATTTAAACTTCCCTACCTTAACCAGCACATTCTCGCATATTCCTAAGGGGTATTTGACTGATCTATCGGCCAGTTGGATGCTCATACGGGTTGGTTTCAACCCAGAATACCCTAGCTTGAGGAACAGGGAATGCGGCATAAGATTGATGCTTGCTCCTAAGTCGGCTAAAGCATTTTTGACTGAAAGAGATCCAATTGAACAGGGCAAGGTGAAACTACCTGGGTCGTCCACCTTCTTTGGTAGCCCTCGTTGAGTCACCACAGAACATTCTTCTCCTAAGGTTACAAGACCCTCGAGCCCTTTCCTGTTGGTGAGCAGCCTCTTGAAGTATGTACTATATTTGGGCATATGATAACATGCATCAAGAAGGGGTATGGTGACGACCGAATTCTTCAAATATGACAAGAATCTTTTATTATCACTTTCGACCTTTTGGTTCTTGAGGCGAGATGGGTATGGGACTTTAAGGGGTTGTTTGGCAGGAGTAGGTGGGGATGGAGTTACCGGAGGGGTTTGCTCGGGATTTTCATCGTTCACATTATCGTTCCCCTCATGAGGGGTGTTGGGTTCCATGACGTTAGATGGTTGAGCTGGGTAGGGTGGATCCTTAGTAGTTGTTCCAGCACGAGTGGTGATGGCGAGTAAAGGATCTCTTTGCGGTTCGCCAAGGCCGTCGAGAGTGGCGTTGAGTTCTACTAATTTGGCCTTCACGTTGGTTTGTTGGCTATTGATAAAGTTGTCAAGACCATTTAGTTGCAGATTCTTTTCAAACGTGAAATGCCCGAGATCATCCTCAAAAGTGCTCCTAACCTTATAGTCAGGATATTCTCCTCCTCCCTCTTCTCTCACAAGATTTCCCCAAGGGGTGAAATCATTGTTTTGGTAGAAAGTTAAGAGTGAAGGATCATCGAAGATGTCGTGGCTTGACAAGCATGCTTGTTCGGTGGTGGTATCATCCTCGCATTCCTCCACTTCATGCGGGCCACCACATTGATCACAGATCAAGTATGGGTTTGATAACCGCTTAGTTGGTTGCGACTTGTCTAGATAAGATACCTGATCATTCAATCTACTCACCCGGCTAGCAAAAGGAGGCTCTTTCATGATCTTGAAAACGCTCATGATCGAATCGGGTTCATCCCAGGTATCGTCTTGATCATTCGCGTATTCCTCAATTCTATTCCATCCTTCCTCAACGCTTAGTTTGGCTATTTTTCCTTTTGATGAATTATTAAGGCCCAATTGGTCGTTTTTGGAGACACTGTCATAAAAGATTTGGACAAGAAGCCAGAGTTCAATGCCATGATGAGGGACCTGTCTAATTAGATCCTTGAATCTAACCCAAGATTTGTGAATAGGTTCTGCTGGTCCAACATGGAAGCGGAGGATTTCGTCTCTCAACTTTGAAGTTCTTCCTATGGGAAAGAATTTCTCATAGAATTTTGAGATAAGCTGTTCCCATGTGAAGATGGATTCGGAAGGAAGTTGGTTATACCAGTCTCCGGCTCTTTCATGAAGGGTGAAGGGAAAGAATCGCAACCGGGAGGTGTCTCTAGTGGCTCCGTCCGTATGGAGGGTATCCACTATTTTCAGGAAGTCCTTGATGTGTTGGATTGGATCTTCAGTTTTCAATCCGTGAAACTTGCATACACTTTGGACCAGCCAAATATCAGTTGCACGCAAGACCCCATCCGTGTGTTCATTTGGAAAAACGATAGCATTGGAAAAACCACGAGGGGTGGGAGAAGAGTAGTCCTTGAGACATTTAGGGATTGGGATTTCGGGAACTTCCATATCGTGATTGGGTTGAGGGCTAGGAGGTGTAGAATGATGATTGGATTCTTCCTCGGAGAGGGCATCATCAAAATTGATCGTGGATGGTTCAGCCGCTTGGTGGAGTCGCCTTAATTTATGCATTTCCCTTTCGGGTTCAGCATAGGGTGTGGCAAGAGTCTTTATCGAGCTTCGGCTCCTAGTGATTCTAAGATTAGGGGGGTCATCATCCAAAATTAGGGAATATCCTCCTAAAGTGCGGGCTCTAGGAGGTGGTTGTGGTTGTTGTGGTGGTGGGTTGTGGGGGTTAAGGATATTACCATCTTCCATGATGTCGGATGGTATGGTTACGAACAAAGACACGAAGAAAATAGATAGACTAAAGAAAATCTAGAAAAATAAAATAAAAATCTCACTAGAAAGGAATCTAGTGAGTAGACCTAATAGAAATAAAAATTCAACCTAAACAATAACTATTCCCCGGCAGCGGCGCCAAAAACTTGATGCGTGGGTTTTGCAACCTTACAACAGGTTTTACCTCTCGAGGGATCTCAAGAGGCTTACAACCCCACCAGGCAGTGCACCTGACCGATGTAGTATAGTGTAGTGGTAAGTACGGGGGATTGATCGTTCTCCACAGGGAATAGTGTTCGTTAGGTGTGAAGGTCTACTCTAATTAGGTCTAAAGGTTGAGGAAGATTCTTTTTATGTTTTTATAATTTTTATGAAAGCAAGTAAAATCTCGGTTTTGAAGGAGTGGGCGGAATTAGTTGCTAGTCAACTAACCCAAATAACTACAAATGCAAATAAAGTAAATAACAAAAATGAAAATGTGGTGAGAAACTTATGTGTAGAGAAATTTGTTTACTTAGATTTCCTTACTCCCTAACTATCTTTTACCGGTTAATTAGTGTGTATTAGTCGCGTGGATGACGGGTGTATTCCTTAATACCATTCGTGGGGTGGCGTACTTACTTCCCCAACTCTACAAGCTCCTACTTCACTCCTATGTCGAGCCGGCTAGGAAGCTCCTAACATGGGATCACTAGAATTCGCTTGTGCATTAAATACAACCATAAAAACCTTTAGTACGCATTTGGTTCATGTTTCTTAAGACGTTCAAGCAAGTTACCGAATAGGAAAGTAGCCAGTTTTCTTAAGCCTAACATAGATAAACAATCATCCAATACAACTAACAACACACTAATAACCAATAATCAATAGCTAGGTTTCATTAGATCTAAGCAAACACAAGATAAAATTAGCCTAACATGTTAAACAAAAGACAAGAATAAGATAGAATCAAACAACACATAGACATATTGAATGATTAATTGATAACTTATCTTTCAATGTAACATGGAAGATCTCAAGGCAAAAAGCCTTGAAAAAGAAGCTAAATTCGTCCTAGGGTTTTCTCCCAAAATTCCACACACTAAGCTCTCCCTAATGACAAAAAATTAGAAAACTATATATAGACTTTTGCATCTGACGGCGTCACCTTATGGATTGTGACGCCGTCACCTCGCCGCTTCTAGGGTTCCCGGATGACCTTCTTGACGCCGTCCCTCTTTAGCTCTTCAAAAATCCATTCTGGCTTATCAAGGCTTGACGCCGTCAGCTCGTGAACGTGACGCCGTCCCCTTATGATTTAAGCCGTGACGCCCTTGATCAAGTTAAAGCGTGACGCCGTCAGAATTCACATGCTATTTTCACTGGCTTATCATGAGTAAATTTCACGTCCACTTTTTCTTGCCAAAGCATGACGCCGTCTAGAGTAAATTGTGACGCCGTCAAAGGTAACATTCAGCCGATTTTTGAGACTTTGTCGTTTTCTTCACTTTTATGCTCCAAAAACGTCCAAAATGCCTCCTTTTCCAGATTTCTCCTCAAAAGTACCTAAAATGACAAAAGGAACGATTTAGGGCAATATTTGATCAAATAAATACGATTTAGGGCTTAAATGACCCCTTAAAAGCGGTACACTTTTCGCTTCATCAACTGGCTCTCCAACCCAGTAATGGTAAAGAAAAGCGATGGCAGTTGGAGAATGTGCGTAGACTTTACAGACCTCAACAAAGCATGTCCACAGGACTGCTACCCGCTACCGGAGATAGACTGGAAGATCGAATCTCTGTGTGGATATCCCTTCAAATGCTTCCTGGACGCATACAAGGGATACCACCAAATTCAAATGGCGGAGGAAGATGAAGAAAAAACGGCCTTCCACACAAGTCAAGGGGTCTACTGCTATACAAAGATGCCCTTTGGCCTAAAGAACGCAGGAGCAACATACCAACGATTGGTAGACACTGCGTTCGAGAAACAAGTAGGCCGCAACTTGGAAGTATACGTCGATGATCTCGTCATCAAAAGCCATACAGAATAAGAATTAGTGCGCGACATGGAGGAAACGTTCAAAACACTGAGGAGAATCATCATGAAATTGAACCCCAAGAAGTGTACATTTGGCGCTACAGAAGGCATGTTTCTCGGGTATTTGATAGAACCCGATGGGATCAAGCCTTGCCCAGAGAAGACCCAAGCAGTCATTGACCTCCCCTCACCGCGCACACTGAAGGAGGTTCAGTCACTAAACGGCAAGCTAGCCGGACTGAACCGATTCTTATCCAAATCAGCGGACAAGTCACTTCCCTTATTCAAAACACTCAAGAAGTGCACAAAAAAGGGAGACTTCAGGTGGACCGCAGAAGCAGAAGAAGCCTTCCAACAGCTCAAACAACACATAGCAGCGCTCCCAAAGCTAGTCGCGCCCCGACCAGGGGAAGAGCTGATCATGTACCTATCTGCGACTCAGGGAGCAGTCAGCGCAGTACTACTGACAGACAGGAACTCCGTCCAAACACCCATCTATTTTGTTAGTAAGGCGCTCAAGAAGACAGAGATTAACTACACTGCAATGGAAAAGTTGGTCCTAGCCCTAGTGTTTGCAGCGAAAAGACTGCGCAGGTATTTCCAGGCGCACCCAATAGCTGTTATTACAGACCAACCCATCAAACAAGTTATCTCGAGACCCGACGCATCGGGACGCCTACAAAAATGGAGTGTGTTACTGGGTGAGCATAACATATCATACAGACCGCGCACTGCAATCAAAGGGCAGATATTGGACGACTTCATCATTGAGAAGCCAGATACTGACACTACACCTGCGACAAGCAAAGGGGAACCTCAAGAACCATGGATTCTATTCACTGATGGATCCTCATGCGTAGATGGATCAGGAGGTGGTCTTATACTCACTAACCCAGAAGGAGATGAATTCACCTACGCACTGCGTTTTGAATTCACAGCCACGAACAACGAGGCAGAATACGAAGCACTCCTGGCTGGGCTACGCATCGCAACTCAAATGGGTGCACGCAACCTAGAAGCGAACGTCGATTCACGGCTAGTTGCTAACCACGTGTTAGGCGAATATGTAGCAAAGGAGGAACACATGATCCGATACCTCGAAAAAACCAAATCTCTGATCCAAAACTTCGATAGGTTTACCATCAAGCAGGTTCCCAGGGGTGAAAACAGGAAAGCAGATGCGCTGAGCAAGATTGCATCCACCAGTTTTGCACATTTATCAAAACAAGTATTGGTGGAAACCTTGAAAAACAAGTCAATCGTAGAGATGGAAATATCCACGGTGATAGAAGAGGAAAATCCTACATGGATGACACCCATCATCAACTACATCAGCAAGGGCATACTACCCCAGGAGCAGAAGGACGCTCGAAGGATACGGCGTACAGCGCAGAAGTTTGAACTTCGAGATGGCGTCCTATATAGGCGCTCTTTCCTGCAACCGTGGCTGCGTTGTGTTGGACCCCTTCAAGCAGACTATGTGCTCAGAGAAATTCACGCTGGCTCATGCAATATGCACTCAGGACCACGGTCCGTTGTAGCACGAGCCTTGAGGTCAGGATATTACTGGCCTACCATGCATCGTGATGCGCGCGATATGATACGGAAATGCAGCAACTGTCAAGTGCATAGACCTATTCCGCGCCGACCACAACAAGAACTAACTCCCATCACCTCTCCATGGCCATTTTATAAATGGGGCATTGACATCGCAGGCCCCTTTCCTGTCGCAGCAGGAGGATTAAAGTTCCTTATAGTGGCCATTGACTACTTCACTAAGTGGATTGAGGCGAAGGCAGTGGCCAGCATAACAGGCAACCAAGTCAAACGATTCATTTGGGACAACATTGTATGTCGCTTCGGATTACCTGGGGAAATCATCTCGGATAACGGAAAACAATTTTGTGATAACCCATTCAGAGATTGGTGCGCACAATTGAATATCACGCAACACTTTGCGTCAGTTAAACATCCACAAACTAATGGTCTGGTTGAACGCGCGAACCGCAGTTTGGGTGAAGGAATCAAAGCGCGCTTGGACAGACACAAAGGCAGATGGGTGGAGGAACTATCACATGTTTTATGGGCGCACCGCACATCAATCAAAGTTAGCACGGGCGACACACCATTCTCTCTTGTCTACGGGACAGAAGCTGTCATACCAGCCGAGATTGGAATGCCAACTATCCGCACAGCGGAAGTGAATATCACAACAAATGATGATGAGCGGCGCATAGACTTGGACCTATTAGAAGAAAAGCGCGAACGCGCATTCATACGCGAGGCAAAGGCAAAAACAAAAATGAAGAAGTATTATGACGCAAAGGTCAGAAACAACTCTTTCAGGCCAGGAGACTTCGTCTACCGTGCAAACGAAGCGAGCCACGCAGAAGACACGGGAAAACTTGGACCCAAATGGGAAGGACCTTACGAAGTCACAGAAGCACTAGGCAACGGCGCCTACAAGCTGCGTAATACGGAGGGCCACGAGCTACCACGCACTTGGAATATCTGCAATCTCAAGAAATGCTACCTTTAGTATAGGCCACGGCCCACGCACGGACAACTATGCACTCTAGTACGTGCCCAATAATTGTCGTGTATTTTTTAATTTTTCTTTCCATAAGAAATTGTCTTTTAATTTTGAAAAACTTGCAAGTATTAATAAAACGTTATGGTTTCTAGCTAACTCCATAACACATTTAACTCTATTGTTTGCATCTTTCATTATCGTGTTTCAATATTGTTATAATCCTGCCTACATAGCGTGCATGCACACACTAAGACCCACGATGGCAGAAAGGATGAGTAAACCTAATAAACAACTCGTTGAGTAAGAGGGTTGCAAACCCATCAACTTTGGATCACGAATCCTTGTTAAACACCTTGCGCTCAAGACGTTGGCGCAAGTTCCTTACGCACCCCACGACGGATGCGCACTAGGGCACACTGTGCGCGTTTAACAACTCAGGAAATCAAGACTCTTGATTCCTTAAAGTAAAATACGACAAGTAAACTTACAAAAGTACATAGACGACTATCACTCCTTTCTTTTCATTAAGGTTGGAAAAAGTCAATACACGACTACGGTCCTTACTTAAGGAAATCCATACATAATTATGATTCTTCTTTTCTAAGTACGCTTAGACACTTAAAGATATCTTCACGCAAGGATACATAAGTCATATCAGAACTACAAGTTCAAAAGCATAAGTATTTGGAAGTTGTAAAAACACTATGTACAAAAGCAACCTTTTTATATATAGAATACGTTTCTACAAAAGACTTGTACAAAAAAGCTAAATGCTACATGTACGCCTTAGCTGGCTGGAGCCCCCACTCAAAGCCGTTTCCTTTGCATCCTCGAGTCGCTTCAACAACTCCCCATCGTCAAGGGAAACGGTGGCCACGGAAACAGGCACACCGTCGGATCTAGGTAGATGCGCAGCGCCTATGCCGCATAGAATGGCCTTCCCTTTCACGCCTTTCTTTCTCGCGACTCTGGAAACATGAGCATTTAGAGACCTTTGCAAAGAAATCTCTTTCTCAATACGGAAAGGATTCAGAATATCACGAGGCTGAGCAAAAATGGGTACCTTCAACTGCGCTACGTCAGGCTTCAAGTAGTAGTCCAATTGCTGATCCGCATCATCCTGCAGATGCCTGGGAAGAGTGAGCCCCGCCATGATCACGCTGATAGGCTGATCCTGATCACGTTCCAAACGTGCGATATGCGGAAGCTCAAGCTTTTTTAGCTCCTCCATGGCAGCAACAAGCTCAGCATGGGCATTCGCCATGTACCCAGGGACCTCGGCAAGCGGCACGGTCAGCAACCCGGCCTCAGCAAGCTTTTGTGCGGCCAAGGTCTTACCGTGCGCAATAGCGCACTCCACAACCTTTCCAAAGGACGTGGTGACCTCGGGATGCTCCAGCGTACACATGGCAACCAGGCAAAGACCATGACTGATCAACCACCTACGAAATAACACAAGTGTTAATAAGAAAGAGGGTCTAAATATATACAAGTTATAAAGAGATAAAGCAGCATGTACCTGCGCTCAGCCACGGACTGAACCATATGGGGGTATAGCTCCTCATCATATTCGATGCTGAGCCTGCGGAGCTTCTCTTATTGCATCTTCAGCGCAAGCTCCACCCGGCTACGGAACTCCTCAATGTTGGCAAAGTGCTTGCTCCTATTCTGTTGCAAGTACTTCAGTGCCCATAAAGAGTTACGCCTCTGACTGTCCGCAGCAGCACGCTCCTGCTCCAGCTCAGCCATCACCAAGAGCTTCCCCTCAGCCAATCTTTGCGCAGACGCTTCTGCGCGCTCCAGTTTAGCCTTGGAGCTCAGCTGCTCAGCTTTAGAGCTTGCTAACTCAGCCTGCACAGACGCTAACTGCGCCTGCAGCCTGGAAACTTCCTCGGACTGGCGCACCCTGGCTTGCGCCACCAGCTCGGACTGGCGCACAGCGATGGAGGCCAGCTCCTCCATCATAGAGTCAAACGAACTTGACTCCCCTCCAATATCCCTTGGTGAAGGCGCACTTCCATCTAAGACGCCAGCGTCCTCCACATGCTGTTCACTGCACGAAAGATCAAGAAGCAAGGTTAGCGCACGAATAACAGTCAAGCATACACAAAATCCTAAGGGATTGCTAAAAAATACTTACATGGGGGGAGGAGACGAGGACACGTCCTTCTCAATCTCAGTCATGGACGTACTTCCACCAGACTTCTCAGCATCCACACTGAGGACACGAAGAAACAAAGTTAGAATAAAGTATAACTTGACAAAAGTTCATAACTAATAACTAAGATACTTACTTCATCTGCACTTCAGTAAAAGATGGGCTTTCCTCAGCCTCAGTTCGCGGCCTCTTGGAAGACCCTTCACCATCACCACCAAGCGCTCTCTTGCGCGTCAGTTGGGAGCACTCCTCCATCTCACTGTCAGTCTCCTCTAAATGGATCAGCGTTTTGTTGGGAGGAGGCTGCGCAGTATCAGGACCCTGCTGCAAAGGAGGAGCCACCCCCTGCAACGGCTCAGCTACCACCACATCAGGGGAGCCCTCAGAATCTGGAATAACCAAGTCCACGACACGCCCGGCCGTCGCCTCCAGAATGGTCATCTCACCCTCCCTCAGAGGACGCACCCCCACTGCCACGGAACGCGGTGTCTCCAAGTTAACAACCGCAAAAAGATCCATCTCTGCGTATAAAGTAGACAAAGAGAAGCAAGTTACATAAAGTATGGAAAAAGAAGAAACGCTTACATTAATAACGACAGTAAGACGACAGAAGGAGCACCCACCCGTGCCATCCGCATCCAAGAATGTGGGAACCTCTGTCTCAAACTCGAAGTAGTTGCGACTGATGCCCATATGCACCAGGAACGCTTCCGGATATGGTTTGATGGAAAGGCGGTTCTCATCAATGATCGCCGCATGATCCGCGTTATACCACGTCTCGGGGGGGCGCTCATCCTTGGGCAGACTGGCACGGGTGTAAAATTGAAAATTGGAAGGAAAGACGGCGGCGTCAACCCAAAAGAATTTCTCCCTCAAGTCTTTGAGTTTATCTACCTTCTTCACATAGCATTGTAACTTGCCTACGCGCTTAGAGAAGGTAACCCACCCATTTGACCACGTTGCGTGATAGAACGCGCGAAATAATTGGAGGGTCGGGGGAATCGCTAACAAGCGACAATTCACCTCAAAATTGGCAATCTTCCCAGCACCAATACAATGCAACTGTGAGATGTGGAGCTCGTAATAATTAAGTATATCACTCAACAGCACGGAAATGGGTACGCGCTGATTCGCCCACTCGAAAAAGCGCGTATATAGCCCCACCTTCCCTACGGGGAAATCCGCGATGGTGTCATTTGGACCTGGTACCTCTGGGTGCAGATCCAAAGGGATAAAGTAATCCGAGGTGAACTGATTCAGTTCACCTTCGGTTATGTTAGAAGTGAAATCCTGAAGTTGCAACACCATTTTGTGTTTCAGACTGTGCGCACGCGCTATTACCTTCGAATTATCGTTTTTTGATAGCAGATTCGAAGATATAAAAATGGTGGAAATGTGATTTTTTAACTGTGGATATCACAGTGAATGGAGGCGGTAGTTTATATAGTTTTCCACCCACCACAGATGATTGACACGTGTATCCCACTAACTCAAATCGTGTGGCTGGGAGATGTAACGGTACAGGACACGTGGATAGCCTCTCCACTTCCCAAGGTACCCGAATTGCACTTTTTTGGACTAGATACATCATACGTACGTTTTTGGCGGTATATTTTTGAAATCTTCCCGCATACGCGTGGGGAATAATTTCGACACGACTTTAGTCTAGCATCCGCAGGTTTTACCCTGCACACACTAGACTGGGGGGACATGATGACGTATAGTCTACACCCGGGTCACGGACCCGATTAGTAAACAATACTAATACTTAAGCCCACCACGTATGGGCCGCCATGGCGATAACTGGACTACCAGTTATACGGTTTGGGCCTAGAAGGCCCAAGCCCAAAGTTATTTTCGGATTAGATATGGAGTATCTCCTAAATAAAGGGGATATATACCAAATATCCGATATCGGCGAATACGCCGAGGAGTAGGGAACACGAAACCTACTAGGGTTTCATGTGTATATAAAGGGCACCCAGGCCCTCGGTAAAGGGACGATTTCACTAATCCTAACTCTTCACTAAACCCTAAACTTCGATTACTTACTCTCACGCCGGAGGATAATCGGGGGAGACAATCCCTCGATAAGCCTAACGGTGTTTGCTCTTTTTTTTTAGTGCGCAGGTTCCATCAAGCATTAAGATCTAATTGGTACGAAAATAGGAGTCTTAACAAGGAACGCCCAACTTTTGTAAAAACTTATTGAATATTTGAATATGCCAAGAATTTGAGTTCCATATAAGTCTTGAACGGCTATGTATGAACCATGAGGCACGAAGGGCACATCGGTCAATCAAAACAATGGATAAAGTACCAAGTACGTGGCATCCAATGGTAAAGCCCATATCCTCACACCTCAAAGCCAAACATGAGGTCCTAAATTTCATTAACTAAAAAACCAACCACCTACATCACTACCTCACCATAACAATATACACCCTCACCCAATCACCCTACAACACACCTCATCCATTAAGTCAACACACAAAAAGTCAAATAAAATTACTCCCTCCACTCACTTAACTAGACCTCACCACACCCAATTAACATAACCAACATTTTCAAAAAGCTTCACATTTGATCAAACTCCAAACACACTCCACTCACAAACAAAAAAAAAACACATTAATCCAACTATGGCAAAACCAGTGTCAATTGAGGTATGGAATCCTAATGGAAAATATAGAGTTGTAAGCACAAAATCTATGCCCGGTACACGTTGGATTAATCTTTTGGTGCAACAAGATTGTCGTGTTGAAGTAAGTTGTTATTATCAACTTTCATAGTTTTGACTCATTTGTTTTTGGATTTTGTATACATAGTTTGATTTTTATTTTATTTTTTTGTGGTTTTTTAGATATGTACAGAGAAGAAAACAATATTGTCAGTTGAAGATATCATTGCTTTGATTGGAACCAAGTGTGATGGTGTTATTGGTCAGGTAACATATCGAAATTTGGTTTGTTAGATTATTTGGTACGTGATACAGAATGGAAGTTAAGAACATAAGAGTAAATGGTAATCAGTAGTTCATAGTTACAGAAAAGAGAAAAAGAATCCGGTTATTTTTTTAAAAAAAAAGAAACATATGCAGTTGTAGTTATAACTGAATATGTAAGCGATAGCAATTCTAACCACAACCACATATAGTTGAACACAAAGAAAATAGCCCATTAAGGTTATGTCTTAGCTTTAAGATTTATCTTTCTCCAATCTGGGATTGGCTTTGCACGCAACAAGACTTGATGGTTTTAAAGTTTGGGAATTTTTTTTGCTTGTTTTTGCTTTGGAGCGTTTGTAGGGTGTGTGGTTGGATTCTTTGGAGCTGTTATAAAATCTAAATACTGACTATTTTTCGAATTTTTTACTGATTTTGATCAATATTTTCAGATTTTGCTTCCGGGTTGATTAGATTGCTGCATGTGTGTTTCAATTGTGCAACCTGGTTGTTGGAAACGTAGAATATAATCTTGGAATCATAAGCTAACAAGTAAACATGATAGCGATTTATATAAACAAACAAAACAACATTTTGGGATATTAGAATTGTAATGTGTGTTTTTTCTTCAAGATATGTTGATATAGTTTTATGCATGTTTTTTAGTTGACCGAGGACTGGGGTGAGACATTGTTTTCTGCATTGAGCAAAGCAGGAGGAAAGGCTTTCAGCAACATGGCTGTGGGTTATAACAATGTTGATGTCGAGGCAGCAACAAAGTATGGTGTTGCTGTTGGTAACACTCCTGTGAGTTCTATTATTTTGATCTTACACCATGTTCAGTTTGCTGTTTTATAATAATGAAATTTACAATCTGGCTGGATTTATCAAAATTTTGTTTTGTTTATGCATAGGGTGTGCTTACAGAGACGACAGCAGAGTTAGCAGCATCACTTTCTCTTGCTGCTTCAAGAAGGATCGTTGAAGCTGATGGTTTCATGAGGGCTGGTTTATACGATGGTTGGCTTCCCCATCTGTAAGTGCCCGTGTATACTGTTGACCAAATCATTTTATCTATTGAACATTTAAATCTTTATTACATAGCTTAATATTACCTCATAATTATTAATCGGTGGAGCCTTATTTGAAGTATCGACAAAGCACACTTTCATGGATAATTACGGACTACTGATTTAGTGGCTTTATTTTGATGTAGGTTTGTGGGAAATTTACTTAAAGGACAAACTGTTGGTGTGATTGGAGCTGGTCGTATTGGGTCTGCTTATGCTAGAATGATGGTAAGTTTCTTTCTGTATTAACTAATATCCTACGGTTGTCTAAACTTTAAATTAGTCACAGTCCAACTGTGGTTAAACTTAACAAATATATTGTTGGTTATCAGATTGAAGGCTTCAAGATGAACTTAATCTATTATGATCTCTACCAAGCCACACGTCTAGAAAAGTTTGTTACAGGCATGCCTTCCTCTTCCTTATACATATTTTTTAATTTGTTAATTTCTTTGCAACTTTAGGATTAAAATTTCAATGACTAGGTTTCTGAACCATAATATGTATGCAATTTGCAGCTTATGGTCAATTCTTGAAAGCCAGCGGCGAAGAACCTGTTACCTGGAAGCGAGCATCATCTATGGACGAGGTTCTTCAACAAGCCGATGTTGTAAGTATTTCTTGTGTTTTTATATATTTTTTCTGGTTTTATCTAATATTTTATATGTCTGATGTTACTTCTTTTATGATGATTACGCAGATAAGTCTACATCCAATTTTGGACAAAACGACTTATCATCTCATCAACAAAGAAAGACTTTCTAAGATGAAGAAGGTAATTTTACATTTTATAATGTTTAACTCAATCAAATGGAAGCAGGACCTGAACTTGTTCTGACCTGACCCAACCGATCCATTTTGGCACATTTTAACATAGTCCAATATGAACATACAGGAAGCAATCCTTATTAACTGCAGTCGAGGACCTGTGGTTGATGAAGAAGCTCTCGTAGAGCATTTGAAGCAAAACCCAATGTTCCGAGTAGGTCTTGATGTTTTTGAGGATGAGCCATACATGAAACCGGGCCTAGCTGACATGAAAAATGCCATTGTCGTGCCTCATATTGCGTCTGCATCAAAGGTACATTATCTTTTTATATTGCTCTTCTAGCTAATACTGTAATAAAACTATAATTTGATTATATTTAGAGTGGCTTTTATGATCATTTTCCAGTATAAGATTACTTTTAATTAAGCATGGCCGTTTATGGTTTATCATTTATGCAGTGGACTCGTGAAGGAATGGCCACGCTTGCTGCTTTAAATGTTCTGGTATGGATATTTTATATACATATAACTCATTTTGTTTGTTGAGAAAAGTAGTTTTGTGCACTCTTAACTCATTTCTCAATCATTTTTAATCAGACATCTTGCCTTTTAGCCAAATTGAAATTGTTAGACATATCTGTCTTTAACGATCCTTAATTGTAATTCCAGGTTATTAGTTGAAATGCAATATATCTAGTGTTGTCAAAAATTGTTTCATTTATTACTGCATAGGTCAACAGTACCTTTTTCTAGTGAATGATACACTAAACCATGTTGATCGACTTTTATTGAAAAAAAAAAAAAAAAAAAACAGGGGAAAATTAAAGGGTATCCAACTTGGTCTAACCCAAACCAAGTTGAAGCTTTTTTGGACGAGAACTCGCCACCCCCAGCAGCATCCCCGAGCATTGTCAATGCGAAAGCGCTAGGTATGTGCTTCCTTCTTGAAGTGTGAGTCTTTTACATTGATAAATTGCAACTTCTAATAACTATTGTTACAAACAGGACTGCCGGTTTCGAAGCTCTAAAGTGGTTTAGTCTTGTATAACAATGTCGTATTCCTTTGATTGTCTACATGTATATCGTTTATGCTCGCTACTCTATGTATGTTTACAACGTGCAAGTGAAATTGTATTCTGTTTGTGTTGCGTTCGTGATTCACATGGAAAAAGTACAATTAAATGGTTTGGCTAATCAAGACTAGCTCTTATGAATTTACGATAATGGTTAAGCTTGTCATATATACTAAACAAAAAAAACTTGTTCAGTGATGTTTATATGCATCATTAGATTATTGCCCACATGTCGCACGGTTGCCTATACATGTTTGCTTAATTTGTGTCAAATAATGTAATCATGTTAGTATTGATGAATTAGTTATGAAATGCATGATATATTCAACTTTCAAGTATGATTTCTATATAAACAAGGAGAACAACTTTACTCTAAAATCTCAATAAATCTTAATCCTCAACAATTAAAATTAGGAGTCCTTCAGACAATGTAAACCAAAAAACTAACAGAATAATCAAAGGTTGTCCCTCAGTTATTGAAGAATTTGGTTTCAAAATAAGGTTTAAAAAAATGAATAGTTAACAACAATGTCGCTATCTTTAAACTTCAAAGATACAATGTAAACTCTCAGAAAAGTTCAACATATATAACAAATTCTCTAAAGATCTAATGTGTTGTAAATATTAATGGGCGATGGGCTTATGTCTATTCACATTTAGCTCTAGTGAGTTATTATGATTTGAGATGTATTCATATACCCTATATATACAATGCATTTTTAACCTCTTGGAACCACTCAATAATAATTCTCTCTTCCTCCTCTCATTCTTGTGTTCTTATTCTTTATATTTATAATACGTTATCAACACGAAAACTCTAAACGAAAAAGATACAATGTCAAGGTAGAGAGATATATTTGGAATCTGATTATGTTATCTCGTCAAAGTTTTTTTAATGAGACAATCTATAGCGTATTATAAATGATGAATATCCAAGGAGGAGTGTTGTAAATATTAATGGGCTATGGGCTTATGTCTCTTCACATTTAGCTCTAGTGGGTTATTAGGGTTTGAGATGCATTCATCTCCCCTATATATACAATGCATTTGTAACCTCTTGGAACCACTCAATAATAATTCTCTCTTCCTCCTCTCATTCTTGTGTTCTTATTCTTTATATTTATAATACGTTATCAACACGAAAACTCTAAACGAAAAAGATACAATGTCAAGGTAGAGAGATATATTTGGAATCTGATTATGTTATCTCGTCAAAGTTTTTTTAATGAGACAATCTATAGCGTATTATAAATGATGAATATCCAAGGAGGAGTGTTGTAAATATTAATGGGCTATGGGCTTATGTCTATTCACATTTAGCTCTAGTGGGTTATTAGAGTTTGAGATGCATTCATCTCCCCTATATATACAATGCATTTGTAACCTCTTGGAACCAGTCATTAATAATTCTCTCTTCCTCCTCTCATTCTTGTGTTCTTATTCTTTATATTTATAATATAATGAACAAATTTTAGCCATTTGTTTTTGCATCAAACTAAAAAAACTCACTTTCATCAATATTTATAAAAGTTAAATATTTCACAAATAGTTAATCATTACACGAAATGAATCTTACAATCGCGACAATAATTAAATCATCTTTATATAGAGGGACACCTCTATATACTTTCGCCTGATTTTTTCTTAAAGTTCTTTTTGTGAGTGTTGAAATTTTGGGAATGAAAAATCACACGTGATTTGTGAAGTCAGAGTTGATTTGTTATTTTAAAAATTATATGTGATTTATGAAAATCACATGTGATTTTTGAAACCACGCGTGATTTTTAAAATAAATAATTGCATGTGATTTTTCTGAGCGTAGTTTTTCAGTCGAAAAAAAATTCATCGAGAATACAGCAAACTGTCCGTCTACTGAAAGATAAAAAAGTTCTCGTCATGGTGACGTATTTTTGTCGCTAAAAGATAAAAAAGTTATCGTCATGGTGACGTATTTTTGTCGCTTAATGAGTTATCGTTTGCAGTATATTTTAGTTTCAAAAATAAATATGTAAATTGAGTTTCAATTTATTTTTTATTCTTTATTTTTTATTTTTTTTATTTTTTTGAAAAAAATAAATGACTAAGATTTATTTATTTGATCTTTAAAAATTTTGTGATAAATTATATGCAAATGATATGTAAAAGAATACATCTTAGACCCGTCAAACTTTAAAATCCCTCATTCACCCAAAATTCCGTAATAATTATTGATAATTATATATTGATAACTAGATCATGTTAATATTGCATATACTTGGAAAGTGGATTTTTATTAAAATAGCTTTTGGTATATTATGTTAAGTATATTAGGAATCGCAAAACAGAATGACCATTCATAGCATAGATTAATGTTCTAGAAGTATCTAAATTGAATGCATAATTGCATATTAGTTCCCAAATTTAAGTAGATATCCCATATCGATATATCATGAATATCTATACCTTTTTCATCAACTCTTATATTTAAATTTTTTGCATTCGATCCCTCTAACATCCACATATAGCAAAACAACAAAATTATGTTTAATTATGCTATTATTATTAACTCGCAACGTGTTCTAAACTTGTAATCACATCTATATTAGAACAGGTTTTTTTGTAAGGCAAACTTGAGGGACTCAACATTTTAAGTCATCTAAAAGAATGACTACGTTCATGCAAATTTAAATAATTAAACGATAGAGTCCTACATCCCTTAGAACTCGATATCCCTATAAATATAAGCCTAAACCTATCAACCAAAATCATAACAATAACAAGTCTTCTGTCGATCTCTAAGAATTTAGGTTTTCTTATATTCTTTCGCTCCAAGTTACTTTATTATTCTAACAATGTCTTCGTCTTCTTCTTCAAAGATGCTCCAGCTCAAGGGATCGGATGGTGAGTTGTTTCAGATAGAGGAGAAGGTGGCGTTGCAGTCAGAGACGATCAAACACATGATCGAAGATGATTGTGCTGACACCACCATCCCTCTCCCCAACGTCACCAGCAAAATATTAGCGAAGGTTATTGAGTATTGTAAGAAACATGCCGAGGCACCCACTTCTGAAGATAAGGCTACTGAGGAAGATATGAAATCTTTTGATGCTGACTTTATTAAAGAGGATCAGGGAATCTTGTTTGATCTTATTCTGGTACGTATGTGATCTTTTATATTAGTCGTCTTAAGTTTCGGTTTGTGTTTGGTTATGCACTAGTATTGTTTACTTTTTATCGCATTATTATATATCAAACTTAAGAATATATTGCTTATTTACTTTTCTTAAATTTGTTTTCAGGCCGCAAACTATCTCAACATCAAGAGCCTGTTGGATCTGACATGTCAAACTGTTGCTGATATGATAAAAGGAAAGAGCCCTGAGGAGATCCGTAAGACGTTCAACATCAAGAACGATTTCACTCCAGAGGAAGAAGAGGAGGTTAGGAGGGAGCATGCTTGGGCTTTTGAGTAGCTTCAACAAGACTCATGTTTTTATTTTGCGTATTGGTTCAGAGATTTATTAATAATGATCAATTTTAATTTTAATGTTAGATGATGCCTGGTTTACTTTTAATTAAGTTGCTAAAACTAAATTACATGTTATTAATTTTTTAGTTGCCGCGCGGCTCAAGTTTTTGATTTGTGAGCATCCCTCTTAAGTTAAACAACTCTTTGTGAGCATCCCGCTTATATTTATACACATCCCTTTCAATAACACTCCATGCACTTTTAAAGAATGCTCAAACATTGCTTCCTTGATTTCCTTGTCAGTCACATCATTAATCATACCCAAAGCTTCTATATCAGACAACTTATTTTTAAACAAGTTATGATCTTCAAGTCTTTCCACATTTGTATTTGGACCAAGAAACTTGAGAAAATGGTCTACAAACTGATCAACAATCCTTTCCCCCTCAAAACTTTCACCCTTATCATTACATATGCTCACAATTCTATTGACATTCGTCTTACTCTGAATCACTTTGTGAAAGTATCTACTATTTCTGTCCCACTCTATCTTCCCTTTATGAAAAATAATTTCTCTTCATCATCTAATGCCTCCATATAGGAAGCTAAACACTCTGCTTCTCCAGACTTTGTTTCAGCATCATATGGATTCTTTTCCATCTTCCTTTGGGCATCTTTAAGTCTGTTTCTACATATTTCAACCCTCTCAAACAAATTACCATTCTGCCAGTTTAATTTTTTCATGGGAACTTTCAGAGCCTTTAATTTCTTGACAACTTGATACATATTATACTCGTCTACATTTGACTTCCATACTTCTTATACTGTTGGCAGAAATTCTTTCTTATCAACAATGTAATTAGTGAATCTAAAAGCTCTCCTCTTCTTTTTTAGACACTTAGGATAACTAGAATAGCAACACTGTGATAAGATGTCATAAATGGCAGAAACTGACCAAAAGCTTCACCATATATACTCCTTCATGAAAGGCTCATTTATCAGGATTCTATCAAGTTTTTTCATGGTACTAGTGTCTGGATTCTTTGGTGACTTTAGCCAAGTGAAAAATAAACCTGTTACTAATATCTTCCATCTCTATCTCATTTACACAATCAAGCAAATCTTGCATATCCCCTGTAACAAAAGATCCTCTAGTAAAGTGCTCATCAACTTTCATAGTAACATTAAAATCACCTAACATTACCCATGGCCTATTATGAATTATATTCTTAGAACATCTAAACTCACCCCATAACATTTTTCTTTCAGTTCCACTGTTAGCTGCATACACAAAGCTATAGTAACATTTAGTCTTAGACTCAACATTTTCAACTAAGCCGAGAATAGTTTGTCTAGACATACATACCACCATCACGTTAACAATACCACTATTCCAACCCACAAGGATCCTACAACTATTTTGGCTTACAGAGTTAGAAACCCAATCCCAACCTCCAAAGCATCTATTACTTACATCTACTAATCTTCCAGGCTTAAGATGAGTTTCTAGGGTTACACATACACTAATTCCCTCTTCTCTTATTAATTTTAATACTTCATTTTGTTTTTTCAACTTATTCATAATCTTAATATTCCAACATGCTACTTTAAAATCCATATTAACTATATGAAAAATTGAAAATAAAACCAAAAACTATCAATTTAGAACATTTGTACTCATTCCACTAACCTCATTAACAGAACACATGCTTGCAGCTTTATTCCTTCCTTCCAAAACATCCTCACATTGTTCATCTTGTGCTTCCCTTTCTTTCATTCTATCTTCTTCCCATTTTACTTTGAAATAGTAGATCATATCTGTGGACTAATAATCTCGACATTGCTTCTATGTAACAAACAAAAGACGAAGGACTAAATGTAACGTTTAGATAGTTTATAACCGTTTGTTAGTTAAAAACGGTTAAGTAGTTAAGTTAGTTATTTTCGGTTGTGACTTTTCTGAACAGTCATGATGGTTCGATGGAACCTTAGAAACCTATAAATAGATACCGAATGTAAACATGTAAAAGGTTAGATCGATATACAATTATTATTCAGTATTTTACTTTGCAACTTTTGTATCGAACTGGGACAGCATTTGGCATCAGAGCAAGGCACGTTTTGATTCCAAAATTGTGATCGAAAACGCTGGTCAAGGAAGAAGATACAGCGGACGAACAGAACCTGAATAAAAATTGGAGTACGTTGGAGACGATAGTGCACGATCAGAACCAACGGGGAGTTGCAAACTTGAAACGAATTCAATCTACTCTTGAAGAAGAAGAGGAATACGTTACAGATTGAAGAAGGGTTACACGACCAAGAACACACCAAACGAATTGGTGGGAAGAACTTTTGTGGGACACGGCTGATTGAAGACCGACACAGAAGGAAGGAAAGAAAAGACAACGCTTCAAGTTGAAAGCGTGATAGAAGTGGTATACCGAGAAGAAACCTAGGCATTTTGTGGGAAATCGCTGCAGAAAAGGCGACACAGAAGAACAAAAAAAACACAACGCTTCAAGTTGAAAGCGTGAGACCAACAAGGACTTCGTGGGTAACGGTTAGTTGGAGACCGTCACGAAAGGAAAAGAAAGAAAAGAATTGTTATACGTGTGGATAACAATTGTTGAACAAAAACTTGCTGTTGGAGGAATACCGAGAGAGAACAAGAGGACTTTGGGTTTGTTTGAAGTCGACACAAACAAAAACAAAAAAACAACAAAGTTTGTAATATCAAAAAGAAAAGGAGGCAACTTGTTTTCTGTTTGTGGTAGCAACAACGAGACAGCAACAACAGTGGAAGTATTAACGTGAGAACAAAGAAGAGAAGGAGGAACAAAGTTAGTGGGTATCACATTAGAAACGAAACAAAAAAGGGGATACGTTGTGTTTTGAAAAACACAACAACGCGGTTAGAAATTCCTAAATTTCTGATTTCATATCATATAGTAGAATAGACGCCTAGTTTTACATTATTAGGAATCCCCGAGAACTGTTTATTGATCCCATATTATTAGGATTCCCGGAAAACTATTTTGTTCCCCGTATTATTAGGAATTCCCATAATAGTAAGAGAAACCCTCGCACGTTAGAAGGTGAAGATCATAAGCACACTTAAGATGTCTGGTGACGATACGAATGGTACTACGCCACCAAAACCCATAACACCAATCGCACAATATCAATGCCCAAAATTGAAAACCACAAATTACACCGTTTGGGCTATTCAAATTAAAGTTATATTAGAAGCACATGGTTTATGGGAAGCGATAGAATCTAAGGAAAATGTGCAAGTAGATGATAAAAAGGATAAGGCAACGACGGCCTTCCTATATCAAGCACTAACCGAAGATGTGATTTTACAAGTAGCGGGTTGTAAAACGGCAAAAGAATTATGAGAATCACTAAAGAAGAGACACGTTGGAGAAGAGAAAGTGCAACAAGCACGGTTACGATCATTGATGATTGGATTTCAAACACTTCAAATGAAGGAAGACGACACAGTGGATGCATTTGCGGCTAAACCAAACGGTTATGCCACTAAGGCAAAAGAATTAGGAAAAACGTTGGATGAATCACTTTTAGTACGAAAACTATTAGATTCCACACCAGATAGGTTCATTCACATAGTAGCATCCATAGAACAAACAAATGATCTTGACGATATTACCTTAGATGAGATCATTGGAAAACTCAAGGCATTTGAGGAAAGAATAAAACTCCGGAAAGGAGGACAAGAGGAAAGCCAGGAAAACTTACTATTCGCACATGGCGAACACTCGAGAAAGGGAAAGCGATTTGGTAATCGCGGAAGTAGATCAAACTTTTCACGAGGAAACTGGCAACGTAATAGAAATAAATATGACTCAAAGGAGGAAGGCTCAACTCACAAAGGAAAGTCAAATAGGAATAAACGTGAGTGGGATATGAGCAAAGCAAAATGTTTCAAGTGTGGGAAACTTGGACATCTTAAGAAAAACTGCAAAGAAACATCGACAACTCAAGAACAATCAAACCTTATCTTAGAAGACGAAGAACCATCACTATTAATGGCAACACACGAAACTGAACACGAGGAAGTACTATTGAATGAAGGACAAATTCAACCCGGAAAATATGCTACAATAGATACTAGCATATGGTATTTAGATAATGGTGCGAGTAACCATATGACGGGAACTAAGAGTCATTTTAGAGATATTGACGAAAGTATGACAGGACGCGTTCGTCTTGGAGATGGATCGTATGTGAAGATAAAGGGAAAAGGCTCTATATTGTTAGGTTGTAAGAACAACGAACAAAAGATAGTATCAGATGTATACTACATACCAAATCTCAAGAGCAACATACTAAGTTTAGGACAACTCACAGAGATAGGTTGTAAGGTCATCATGGATGGAAACCAACTGACCTTGTATGATAAGAATAAGAAGTTGTTGATGAAGATTGAAAGATCGAAGAATAGACTTTACAGTATTAGACTGCAAATAGAAACACCTATATGCCTCTTAGCAAATATAGATAACCAAGCATGGTTATGGCATGCTAGACTAGGTCATTTAAACTTTGACAACATCAATAAGATGACAAGGAAGGGTATAGTGAAAGGAATACCAAGAATAAATCATGCAGGACAGATTTGTGATGCATGTTTATTAGGAAAGCACAGTAGAACACCATTTCCAAATCAAGCTAAGTTCAGATCAAAGAACCCATTGGACTTAGTATATGGAGATCTATGTGGTCCTATAAGTCCAGCCACACACTCCAGAAAGAAATATATTTTCTTGTTAGTGGACGATTGTACACGATTTATGTGGGCTTACTTTCTGACATCGAAAGATCAAGTATTTAACACTTTCAAGGAATTTAGACAACAAATTGAGATAGAAATGAGATTGAAGCTAAGGATGCTAAGAACAGATAGGGGAGGTGAATTCACATCAAAAGAATTCACCAAGTACTGTAAAGAAAATGGAATAGCATGACAGTTGACAGCACCTTACTCACCACAGCAAAATGGAGTAGTGGAGAGAAGAAATAGAACAGTGTTATCAACTACGAGGAGTATGATGAAAGCGATGAAGTTACCATTAACTTTTTGGGCGGAAGCAGTTAGACACGCCATTTACATACTCAACAGGGTACCTACACGAGCCCTGGTAGGTAAAACCCCATATGAGGCACTCTACAACAGAAAACCAAACCTGGAAAACCTAAGAATTTTCGGATGCACAACTTATGCCAAGATAACAATACCTCAATTGAAAAAGCTGGATGATAGAAGCATACCCATGATTTACTTAGGAGTATAGGAAGGATCAAAAGCATGTAGGTTATATGATCCAAAAGGAAAAAGGAAACATGTTAGCAGGGATGTAAAGTTTATGGAAACAAAACCGTGGGATTGGAATAACAATGGAGAGGAAACAAGTACACAAGACTCATTTTGGGGAAGTTTTGTGGTAGAAGGAGTTGACAATGAAAAACCTACACCAGTCAACGCAGAAAACAATGATAACATATATCAGGAACAGGATCTAATTCCAGATCCAGACTCACCAATAACCCCACCAGCATACACTTACAACCCAAACTCAGAAGAGGAGGAAGAAGAAGCTACTATTAGTTCAATTAAGAGCTCAGGAAAAGGATTTGATGATACACCAGTACGAGGTTTCAAAGAGATAACAGAAATATATAAGGATGTACGTGAAGTTGAAACTGGAAGTTTACTATTTACGGAAGAAGAACCACGTAATTACAAGGAGGCATCAACAGATAAGAAATGGATTGAGGCCATGGAGATTGAATTGGATTCAATCAACAAGAATAACACATGGACTCTTACTACTTTGCCTGAAAATCAGAAGGCAATAGGACTCAAATGGGTCTTCAAGACCAAGAAGGATGCAAAAGGGAAGATCATCAAATATAAGGCAAGATTAGTAGCAAAAGGATATGTACAAGAACAAGGAATAGAATTCGATGAAGTATTTGCACCAGTTACTCGGATAGAGACAGTTCGGTTGATATTAGCACTAGCAGCATATCATGGATGGCAAGTACACCACTTAGATGTAAAATCAGCATTTTTACATGGAGATTTGAAGGAAGAAGTCTATGTTACACAACCTGAAGGATTTATTCAACAAGGAAATTCAGGGAAAGTCTACAAGCTCACTAAATCTTTGTACGGCTTAAGGCAAGCACCACGAGCTTGGAATATGAAACTTGATCAAACCTTAAAGTCATTAGACTTTAAGAAATGTAATCTCGAACAAGCAGTTTACACGAAGAGAAGCAAGAATTCTACACTGATAGTTGGAGTTTGTGTGGATGATTTGATAATCACGGGTACTCCAAGGAAGGAAATAGACTTGTTCAAATCCCAGATGGAAGATAAATTTGAAATGAGCGACTTAGGGTTGTTAGCTTATTACCTAGGGATAGAAGTTACACAGACAGGAGGAGAGATTACAATCAAGCAAACAGGTTACTTCAACAAGATTTTGAAAGAAACAAGTATGATGGAGAGTAATGACACGAAGATACCAATGAATCCTGGTACTAAGTTGGTCAAGGCGAAAGATGGAAACTCAGTTGACGCAACTTATTATAGAAGCTTAATAGGATGTCTCAGGTATCTACTACATACAAGACCAGATCTTAGTTACTCAGTCGGACTACTCAGCAGATTTATGCAAGACCCAAAGGATCATCACCTAAAGGCAATAAAGCAAGTAATTCGATACATCAAAGGAACAAAGGAGCATGGAATTATATACAAGAAGGACGGCGGCTGCAAGATTATAAGTTATAGCGATAGTAGTTATGGAATCAATACTGATCAAGGAAAAGGAACTACTGGAATAGTATTCTATTTTGGAGAATCACCTATTACCTGGTGCACTCAGAAGCAACCAACAGTGGCACTCTCATCATGTGAATCATAATTCATGGCAGCTACTGGGGCAGCATGTCAAGCATTATGGTTGAAAAGGCTACTTAGTGAACTAATGGGTTGGAAGGAGGAAAGAATAACACTGAAGATTGATAACATCTCAACAATAGCACTTGTCAAGAACCCAGTTTTTCATGGAAGAAGTAAGCATATCGACATTCGCTATCATTTCATTCGTGAATGCGTAGAGAATGGTCACATCAATGCGGAACACGTTAGTGGCGAACTACAAAGAGCTGATATATTGACTAAAGCTTTACCAAGATTAAAATTTGTCACTATGCGTCAAATGCTCGGAGTTCAAGATCTAGGACGAAGCAAAGATCAAGATTAAGGAGGAGAATGTGGACTAATAATCTCGACATTAATTCTATGTAACAAACAAAAGACGAAGGACTAAATGTAACGTTTAGATAGTTTATAACCGTTTGTTAGTTAAAAATGGTTAAGTAGTTAAGTTAGTTATTTTCGGTTGTGACTTTTTTGAACAGTCATGATGGTTCGATGGAACCTTAGAAACCTATAAATAGATACCGAATGTAAACATGTAAAATGTTAGATCGATATACAATTATTATTCAGTATTTTACTTTGCAATTTTTGTATCGAACTGGGACAACAATATCTTTGGTCCAATCTCTAGTTTCAGTACATGTTGGCTGCAACTTTTTATTTAGATAGTGATTTACAATCATTCTGTCTTTCAATTGCCTCAATTCTTGTTCCTCATTCAATTCCTCACTTTCCAATACTGAATATTCATTATTTGATTTCAGTATTGCTGCCAAAAGCAATAGAATGTAACACTTCGGCTGTCCTTGGAATCTTCTTGTTTGTGTTGAATCAGGATTTTGCCATTTGTGTTTGTCTTTCAAAAAATTCCAAGCTTTTTTGTATTCATCATTTTCGCCGTTAGGCCTCGCAATTTGCTTGACAATCGAGTTAAACTTTGTGACTGCTCGGTTCATGTGAGACCACTTTCCGGTTAACATGTTCTTGGAACTCTCAATGTAACCATTTTTCTTGGCTTGCTCATTGTATTACGCAAGAATTTTGTACCAAAACGTTTCACTCTTTTGGTCGGACCCCATGTTCAAATCCTCGGATACATGTATGTAACATACCGCCAAAATTAACTCTTCGTTTTGAGTCCAATACGTACGACATATTTTGGTTTTCTTTTCTCGAGGTTTCTTGGCTTTGCCTTTACCTTTGCCATGTTTTTTGGGTGACGACGGCCTCGCGGCTTCGAATTGTTGGGTTTGTGGGGTTTGTTGTGTTGGGATTAATTAACATGTTAACCATTAACACTACGAGTACGCAACGGATAATGGATCTAGTTTAGCAATTATGATTAACACATATAATAAACAAATTAAGGTAAAATGGAAACAAGAAAACTAACCCTCGAAGTAATAGCAAATGAAATTTAGTGATTAAAACAATCACCTCTAACGAATGCACACACTACACGTCAAACGAATCACGTTAGGATGCTAGTCCTTGCTTCACGAATACAAGCAAACACCACGTGTTCTTGTATTTACTTTAAAACCAATCGAATACTCAAGCGAGTATACGTTCGAATGGAAAAATAGTAAACCAAACAAAAGGTTTTATAATATTGTTTTTAGCTTTGTTGTTATCTGCCGAATAGATGAACAAAGGGAAAAGTCAAAACAATATTAATATAGTATTAGGGATATAATATGTGTCGTAGGTATTATTTTTTTATTTGTGTGTCGTATCAAACAATGAGGTCAAGGGGTGTTTATATAGCACCCCAACTTGTCCAACAAGTCATTGTTATTCACCTCCTTTAGTAAGCCAAAACCGACACATAGCACCCCTCCTAGATCCTTCCATAACTGACCACTTTGGAGTGAAGTCCGAGAGTTTTGTTTTCCGACATCCAAGTCCCCCTCTTTTATATTTAACGTATATTAGTTAGTTATTGCATCTAACGGTAAACTAACAATCATTAAATAATTATTTCGTGAAGCATATTATACATTTAATAAATATAAAACATATATATATGAAATATATAATAAACGTGTTCTTCGTGTATACGTGTATGCCCTGATAGGCTCACACACCTTTAGTCGTATTAGGCTAATCCAACTCTCACATTCCAACAGCTCCCACTTGGGAGTTGGAGTAGCAGATAGCACAAATACCAATGACGGAAACGTTTAGCAACGCTCTCACTCGCTATTTAAACTAAAGGTGTCTGAGATATAGTTTCATAAATCATTCTCAGTAGCATGGTTATTTATGTCTTGTTTTCATCATCCTTTGTTATAGATACCGTTAAACCACGGATATGGATCCGAACTCATTCCATATAGTTTAACCAATTTGATTCTCGTTATAGAATTTTAATTAGATATACCAAATGTAATCAAGAATCATCTTGCATTACCCTTTGGGTTCAGCTGAACAATTATCTGATTAATTTTGGAGAGGGCCCATGGTATCTTTCTGCACATATCAAGTGGAGTAACAAATCCTTTGTTGACTACAAGTGTTGTGGATGCTGCTTCACATCACTCCGAAACATAGCTTTTATAACTACCTTATTCAGGACAGCGTTTGGCATTTAATTACAAAAGTGATATCCACATATAACAGAACTTGCTTGTATCTCAAGTCTAAGGATGACTTAACAAACCATTTTAAAATTTTACTCATGAAAAGAATCCAAAAGTAAATGTTTGAAAGTTGGGGTATCATCCACATTCTCATAGAATATAACCAACACTCACATTTGCCTTGCATAACAATATTCCCATATTGTTAACCGAAAATGGACATATTTAGAATGATAAATCATTTCATGGATTAAACATGCAAATATGGAATAACAGGTTATATGAACAAAATAACAAATACCTCGTATCTTTATTTATCAGAAAATAAAACTGTCTTACAATTCCAAATTATTCAAATACTAATTAACACACAGATTTACATGAGACTACTAGCTGGTATCAAACCAATATTCCTAGTCAATTTAGAATGCTTAGGATATGCTAAAGCCTTCGTAAAGGGATCAGCTAGATTGTCATTTGTGTGAACTTTTAATATTTTCACGTCACCCATTTCAATGGTTTCTCGAAGATAATGAACTTTTGCGCGATAATTTCTAGCACCCTTGGTAATTCCACTTTCATTAGCTATAGTAATGGCTCCAGTATTATCACAATACATATTTATGGGTTCTTCAATTGTGGGAACAATGCCACTCCCAGAAATGAATTTTTGAATCCATACAGCCTCTTTAGATGCATCATAAGCAGCTATATACTTGGCTTCTGTAGATGAAGTTGTAGAAATACTCTGCTTTGTGCTTTTCCAGTCAACAACACCTCCATTTAAAACGAATACATATCCAGTCTGAGATTTTAGGTCATCAGCATCTGTTAGATATCCAGCATCAGTGTAGCAAGAAACCCTGAGCTCTCGTTTCATATCACCTCCGTAAACCAGAAACATATCCTTAGTATTGCGTAAATACTTAAGAATATTCTTAACAGCAGTCCAGTGAAGTTCACCTGGATTCTGTTGAAAACGGCTTGTCATGTTCTGAGCGAACGCAACATCCGGACGAGTACATCTCACATCATACATAATTGATCCTACTGCTGAGGCGTAGGGAACTCTTTGCATGCGCTCTTTTTCAACAGGTGTCTCAGCACCTTGTGATTTACTCAATTTAGGCTCATCTTGCATTGGGATAGTTCCTCGTTTGGAATTCTCCATGAAATATCTTTTCAAGATTTTCTCAATGTAAGCACTTTGACACAAACCAATTAACCGTCTTGATCTATCTCTATAGATCTTGATTCCAAGAATATATGCAGCTTCTCTTAGATCTTTCATGGCAAAACATTTCCCAAGATAGGATTTTACATCTTGTAACATTGGAATGTTGTTTCCCATGAGTAATATGTCATCAACATATATAATTAGGAAAGTAGCATAACTCCCACTAGCTTTCTGATATGCACATGGCTCATCTAGATTCTGAGTGAAACTGAATTTCTTAATCTCATCATCAAAACGTTTATTCCATTGCCTAGATGCTTGCTTAAGTCCATAAATGGAATGCTTGAGCTTGCATACTCGGTCAGGATATTTTAGATTAACAAAACCTTCAGGTTGCACCATATAGACTTCTTCGAAAAGATGTCCATTGAGGAAGGCTGTTTTGACATCTATTTGCCAAATCTCATAGTCATAGAATGCAGCTATGGCCATGAGAATCCTTATAGCTCTAATGTCTGCAACAGGGGAAAAGGTCTCTTCATAATCAACCCCGTAGGTTTGAGTGAAACCCTTTGCTACGAGACGAGCTTTAAAGGTGTGTACTGCACCATCCATGTCAGTCTTTATAACAACCGCGAATTTTCCAGATCCTTACTCAACCTTAAACTTGATATGATCTGTTTATTAGTTTATGTGTTCACTATTATGTGTGTTTGTGAGATAGACCACGCAACGCGAGGCGGCACAAATAAACCTATTATTATGAAAAATATTGGTTTTAACGAGATTACACGAACATGGACGTATTTATAGTCGATTCGATTGGAAAAATTATTTTAAGATCAGTAGAAAACATTAAAATTACTCGGGAAAATGTTTCGACACCCAAATTAACTTCGTTAGAGTTTCATTAAAAGAATAACAAATTCACCCTTTTCTACCCTCCACTATAATTTCAGTTTTGGTCCTTGTGGGTGAGAATGGTTTCGCCACTAGTACTAGCCTATATAAGCAAATCATATAACCCATTTAGGGTTATATCACCCCATTTCACTCAACACAGCCGACACCCTCTTTCCTCTCTTCTTCTCCGGCCATGTTTTCTGGCCACCTCAAACCACCACCCACCGCCACTCCCCACACCACACCGCCACTATATAAACCCTCCTTGTGACTCCCACGTCTCATCTAGCAACCACACACGCCTGAGAACTCATCCCCACCACCATTACGCGCCACCTAATATTTTTCGACCAAGATTTACCGAAATCCAAGGGTTTAAAAGGTAGGTAACACCGTGTCACCCGTGGTTGTGACTCAGTGTGGAACGAATCGTGACTCAACGAGTCAACACTTTTCCTTCTCTTTTACTTTTGGTTCGGATTTGGGTATAAAACGTGGGTTAATATTTTTAATAACTAAAAAAACTTATTAGTAACGAGTTTGGTATCATTTTGTTTGGGTTTTGTGGTCGAGTCGTGATGGTGCCGTGAGCATAAGCTCACGGCCGAAGCTTGTTTACTTCGTTTGGATGTCGTGTCGAGTCGTGTTATGAGTTTTTGAGTCATTTTCATATTTGTGATTAGTTTTGGACATTAGGGTTTGGATTAAAGATTAGTTTAGAAAGTGTTAATGTGGGTTGGATTGAGGCCGAGAGACCCACTGGTCCATTTGGTTGATTGTTAGCGTAGCATGGATTCGAAGCTGAGACTTTTAGTCTCGGCATAATGGTGGTGATGAGATTTTTTTTGTTGTTGTTGGCTGTTGAACCTCGGAACAGGGATGTTGGATACTGGATTTTGGTTTATTGTATTTTACTTTGATTTATGTTGTGTGGTTTTGTTGGTGCCGAGAGTGGAGCCGAGACCAATAGGGTCTCGACCTAGAATTTTACTTGTGGTTTGTTGATTGATGCCGAGAGTTGAAACCGAGACCAATAGGGTCTCGGCCTAGATTAATACTTGTTGATTGTTGTTGTTGCATTGGAATTGGAAGACGTTAATTAGATAACGAGCCGTAGTTTTTTTGGCCGTTAAAAAGTTGTTGGCGATTGTTGGACTTGCGGCGTTGTTATTTTGATCATATATTAAAACTGTGTTGATATTGAGCCAAGTCGGGTGTCACCGAGACTTTTTAGTCTCGGCGTGGCCTCGACAAGCCGAAACGACATTAGACTTTATTTGGATTTATGACTATTATGGTTGGTTATTTGACCCTAGAATAATGAAAACTCGGACTCGTGACTTGAAACAGATGATAACTCGAAAAATATTTGTTTGGAAATGTATATATAACTAGAAGTGGAAAATAAATAATAACGACTAAAAACGGGAAATATTAATTAACAAAAACTCATTTGTTACTTAATATTTAACGGAAGTTTTTTTTTTAATCTAAAAATGATATGTTATAAATGGAAAGTTTGAAGTAAATAGGAGTTATTAAATATTTCGAGGGCACGTTTATCGAGACACGTTACCTTATTATTATAATGTGGGGATTAACGATTATGTGGAATCAATGTCAAGTTGACGAAGAAATTTGTAGATTTAACGAGCTGCCGAATTTGATAAGCATCCAACAATTTTCCCGTATAACTTATTAAACTTTAAATAAATTACTTGATCTTGGTTCTTGTTAGGTTGTTGTGAGTTTATTAGTAGAGACGGTTTGGGATATTGCAACAACTTAGCATATTCGTTATTGGGATATTGTTTCGGGAGTCATGTTCGTTTTGGTCATTTGTTTGGCGTGTGTACACTTGAGTCAACGTTATGTCACCACTTCACCCACGATGATACCAAACACCAGTAAATGGATTTAACAAAGATATTTTGGAATTGAAAGTGGGATATACTTGGGAATAGTTAACTTTTGGAAACTGTTATACTTTGGATATACGTTAAGATAAGTTTATTATTAATAGGTTGTGCCAAGTCCGTCGCGTTGTGATACTAGTTGTTGTTGTGCCGTACTACTCGTGTTTGTGCTGTCTTGTGCTTTGCTTTCGAGGTGAGTTCTCGTAGCCCCACTTTTAACGTGTTTTACCCTGGGGTGGAAATGGTACTTAATGCTTTACAAATGTTTTCATGCCGTGAATTACTGTTTTACATAATTTTGGACATATACGTGTGATGATGCGATTATATGCTGTGACATGTTTGTTTTGTGAGTACATGACTGCGCTACTGTTAACTCTCTACTGAGAGCCCACAAGCTATAGGCTCAGTTGATGCAACTGTTAACTCTCTGTTGAGAGCCCACATGTTGATAGATCTATCGAGGTATCTCCCCACGTGATATTGGTTATGCGTATGAGGAACACTATAGGTTCAGTTGGCGTGACACTATTGCTATTTGATTATGTGCTTGTAATTGGTATTTATTTCACTATGTCATACGTATTATTCACAGCTTCATGGTTTAAACCTTAAACCTACGAGCTCACCAACTTTATGTTGACATTTTCGAGTATCCATTTTCAGGTGCTAAGACTGAAGTTACACTAGAAGGTTGAGTTCTGGCCTGGCTTAGCAAGACTTAAGACAAGACCCTTCCGGGTTATATCTCGTGAAGTTGCATGTTGTTATTTTCTAGTGATGTTGTTTAACTTTGAGACTTATGTTTATCTTGGATCTTTGTACTTATCCCGGTTGTGGGAGTTTGCGACTATTATCTTTCTTATGTTATACATTTAGTATTTCTCTATTGTGACACCTTGTGTTCTTGACTATGAGTTCATACCCCGTGAATGCCATTCCGCTGCGCCATTTTTGGGGTGTGACATATTGGTATCAGAGACCAAGGTTATAGAGAATTAGGTGGTTTAACCTAGATTATATCCTAAGAATCCTCATATAGTTTGCATTATAGGAACTATGTGTGCGATTATGTGTATAGTATGGCACGAAGTGATGATGATAAGTAAATGCAGTATGATGCTATCTTAAAAACGCCTGGCCAACATTTTTACGATAACATGATGCGGCATGGACTTATCAAATTCATGGATTTTCAGGTAGGAAGTCAGGTGTAGTAGCACGACACGTATACCGACCTATCCTACCTATCTCCTATCTAACGTTTACCAATGTCCTACTTTGTAGAATCATGCCTCCAAGAAGGTCGACTTAAGTTAACCGAGGTGTTCCACCACCAAGGGGTGTAAGGACTGGTGGACGAGGAGGTAGGGCAGGAGGTCGCGACACGGGAAGCGACGATGCCAGCAATGAGACTCCTGATGTTGCTACCATTATCGCCCAACAACTACGGGAACTGCTACCCACCATTGTCACCCAAGTTGGCGACCATATCAGCAACCAAGGGAACAACGTAAGTGGGAATAACCAAGCGGACAATGACGGTGGAAGTGATCACGTCAATGACAGGAACCACAACAACGGTAACAAAGGATGTACTTACAAGGAATTTACCGCGTGCAAACCGATGGACTTTGATGGCAATGGAGGTGCGATAGCTTATACTCGATGGGTCGAGAAGATGGAGTCAGTGATTGACATAAGTGAGTGTGCGAGTCATCAGAAGGTGAAGTATGCCGCTTGTTCTTTGATTGGAAAAGCATTGACTTGGTAGAATACGCAAATTCAGACTAAGGGCAGAGAAGCTGCCATAGGGATGAGTTGGGATGAATTTAAGGTGTGGAAAACTAGAAGGGGGGTTGAATAGTTTTCACCGTTTCTCGAGTTTAATTTGTTTTGTTATTTGTTAGTTCAAAGGAAACAATCACAAATTAAGTTATCACACAATATAAACTAAAGGTAAAGAGATGAAAGATCAAACCACATAACACAAGTGTTTATAGTGGTTCGGCTTGCAAGAGATCCTTATCCTTGCCCTACTCCACTTCCTCGAGTTACTTACTCGAGAGATATATTTCACTAAGAAACAAACTCCCTTCAAGGTGGAGAAAACCTTTACACGTCGCTTACTTCCTTTTCCGGTACTAAGCTAAACACCGGGTTCTTTCACAAGGTAGAACCAACCTGACGTCGCCTAATTACTTTACCGACACTAAGCTAGATGTCGAGTTCTTTACAAGGGTACAACCACTCCCTACTCTCTTTGTGCTTTGAGGACTAAAACACTAACCACACTTACTGATCTAACTGATACAAATGATAAGAAACACTTAAAGTGTTTACACAGAACCTATACTGCAACTTCCAAACAGTCTGCTTGTTTGAAGCTTGTTAACTTGATCTTCTTTGCTACAAAAGAAACATCAATGATATATATATATAACTACTGTGGTTAGTAACTAAAGTGAATGTATGTGTTTTTCTTTTCTAAGTGGATAATTAGATCAAATGCCAAGTCTGCTATTTATAGGCAAACAAGGCAAACCTCCCACGGATCCGGCGGATCCCTCAGAAGGGATCCGTCTTTGTATGGACATGGATCCGTGGTTATGACAGCTAATGTTGCACATGAGATCTCCTCAAATCTTTCCATATCCTTGTGTTGTCAAATCAATATCTTCCAATGTCAACTATATAACTTGAGTATCTAACCAAGATATCACACAATCTTACCATGATTGTATTTGTGATGTATACCATGATGTCACTTTGTAACTTTTAAATTAAAGTTTCCATTTAAGGAAATACACATGTATATGCAATATAATGTTAGTGATCATGTTAAATGAAAGATGTGTTTTGAAAAAGACTTTAACTAGTATTTATAATTTGCTTAAGGAATATACTTTGTGTTTGTCATGAACAAAACATAAGCAAAGATCGTAAAATATAAATAACGTTTTTAGTACGATATTTGTATTAACAATCTCCCCCTTTTTGTTGATGACAAAACCTAAATTATATTTTTAAGCAAACAAGTAAATATAGTTTAAGTCCTTTTAAAAATATAGATTAAGTTTTGAGTTATTCAAATTGTGATTACTATTATGAAATAACTTAGTATGAATCTAATTATGCAAACTTAATCCTTTTTCCTTTCTTCCCCTTTTTGTCGAGACAAAAAGAAGAGGTGCGTAGCGGAATGCGATTTTGAGAACTTTAATAGCTCCCCCTTGTTTTATACTCCCCCTAAATGGAGTAACAAGTAAATGATGCATGAACCTACAAGACAAATGGTTAGAATATGAAAGATTTATGAAATGCTCCCCCTCGATGTATACTCCTCATTATTCGAGTACCAACGTATACTATTGAAGGGTATGATATGCTGCAAATGAAGTGTTAGTAATGAATAACTTCAATGAAGAAGTAGAATGCATGTGAAGTGTTCTTCCAAACAAGCCTTTCTAAATGTTTTGACTTTTAAAAAAATCAAAGTAAGTGTCTGATCATTATTAGTACCTAAAGAAATGATATAAAGTAAGACAAGCTATATAAGGATAATGATAATATGCAATATATTCATATATATATTGAAAATTTTGTGACAAAAGTCACAATGACATTATAAGTACCGAAAGACATCCTAAAAAGTCCTAAACCAACAATGTAAAAGATCCTAAATAACTAATCTAGAAAGCTTATATGATATATGACGTTTAGATGCTCAAGAATGTGTTGGACTAATGTGTTGAGAATGATGGTTCTGTTTGTACTGACAATGACTTGCTTGATACAAATCAAGAATGAAAATGATGAGATCCTATGATGGTGTTCTAGACACTGAAGATGTTCTAGATAATGAAGTTGTGAGATGAAAATTCTAGATTCGTTGGTTACGAGAAGGTTGTTTGGTTTCTGAATGGTTAAAAGCTGACCAGGTACCCACGGATTGGGCGGAACCAAAATTTTGGTTCCGTCATTCTTATCTTAGGGTTCCGTGAGACCAAAATTGATTTGGTCATGTTTTGTCGTTTTGATCAAATGAAGGTTCAAGCTAAGGTTTATTTACTTACAACTATTGATTTGGTTTTACTAATCCTAATCAAAGTCTAAGAAAGTTTAAGGAGACTTAAAGCTTCTCTTTTAAGAGGTTTGTCAAACACATGATTGTGTTTTCATGAGGTATTGGTGCAGAACTATAATGTGGAGCTAATAAGGTGTTATGATGATAGTATTGACTAATCTTAAAAGGTGTTTATCTTGTATGCCTAAATCAATTTTTGTGTCAAAACAAGATATCATTAATTATTTTAAAGCATAATCACACATTGAAAATTTGTTTGTGACAAAAGTCTCAAACATAAGATTACACATGAAGGTTCCTAGAGACGATAAAATCTTAAGAGTAATTATTGCGATGATACTACAAACTTCTATTTTGCTTGTTTTGATGATGACATGATAGAGGCAAGCCATTTAGTTTCTAAATTACTAGTGTCGTAGAGGTTAGAGACAATATTGTTGTCATCTTGAGTGTTTGTTTTATTGATCCACATTGATTCATCCAAGTGTTGAAGTGTGGTAATTATGTCATGTGATGGATCTATTATTAAGCTTGAAGATGGGGATGAGATTCTTTCTTTAGGTGGTGATGATTGTGGTGAGGGGTCAATTGTTGTGGAAACACTTGGTGAAGTGACAATTGGTGTGGCAATTGTTGTGGTGATAATTGATGTGATATGGTATTGAGGTCCATGAATCTCCGGATGGAGAGGATGGAATAGCATGGGTTCTAAGTTTTCAAGATGATGAGGCGAAAAGTGTACCGCTTTTAAGGGGTCATTTAAGCCCGAAATCGTATTTATTTGATCAAATATTGCCCTAAATCGTTCCTTTTGTCATTTTAGGTACTTTTGAGGAGAAATCTGGAAAAGGAGGCATTTTGGACGTTTTTGGAGCATAAAAGTGAAGAAAACGGAAAAGTCTCAAAATTGTGCTGAAAGTCACCTTTGACGGCGTCAACATTAACTCCAGACGGCGTCATGCCTTGGCAAGAAAAGTTGGATGTGAAATTTACTCATGACGGGCCAGTGAGTTTGCATGAGAATTCTGACGGCGTCACGCTTTAACTAAATCAAGGGCGTCACGGCTTAAATCATAAGGGGACGGCGTCACGTTCAGGATCCGACGGCGTCAAGCCTTGATAAGCCAGAATGGATTTTTGAAGAGCTAAAGAGGGACGGCGTCAAGATGGTCATCCGGGAACCCTAAAAGCGGCGAGGTGACGGCGTCACAATGCATAAGGTGACGCCGTCAGATGTCAAAGTCTATATATAGTTTTCTAATTTTTTGTCATTAAGGGAGAGCTTAGTGTGTGGAATTTTGGGATAAAACCCTAAGACGATTTTAGCTACTTTTTCAGGGCTTCTTGCCTTGAGATCTTCCATGTTTCATTGAAAGATAAGTTATCAATTAATCATTCAATATGTCTATGTGTTGTTTGATTCTATCTTATGCTTGTCTTTTGTTTAACATGTTAGGCTAATTTTATCTTGTGTTTGCTTAGATCTAATGAAACCTAGCTATTGATTATTGGTTGTTAGTGTGTTGTTAGTTGTATTGGATGATTGTTTATCTATGTTAGGCTTAAGAAAACTGGCTAACTTCCTATTCGGTAACTTGCTTGAACGTCTTAAGAAACATGAACCAAACGCGTACTAAAGGTTTTTATGGTTGTATTTAATGCACAAGCGAATTCTAGTGATCCCATGTTAGGAGCTTCCTAGCCGGCTCGACATAGGAGTGAAGTAGGAGCTTGTAGAGTTTGGGGAAGTAAGTACGCCACCCCACGAATGGTATTAAGGAATACACCCGTCATCCACGCGACTAATACACACTAATTAACCGGTAAAAGATAGTTAGGGAGTAAGGAAATCTAAGTAAACACATTCCTCTACACATAAGTTTCTCACCACTTTTCATTTTTGTTATTTTATTTTATTTGCATTTGTAGTAATTTGGGTTAGTTGACTAGCAACTAATTCCGCCCACTCCTTCAAAACCCGAGATTTTACTTGCTTTCATAAAATTATAAAAAACAAAAAAAGAATCTTCCTCAACCCTTAGACCTAATTAGAGTAGCCTTTCACACCTAACGAACACTATTCCCTGTGGAGAACGATCAATCCCCCGTACTTACCACTACACTATACTACATCGGTCAGGTACACTGCCTGGTGGGGTTGTAAGCCTCTTGAGATCCCTCGAGAGGTAAAACCTGTTGTAAGGTTGCAAAACCCACGCATCAAGTTTTTGGCGCCGCTGCCGGGGAATAGTTATTGTTTAGGTTGAATTTTTATTTCTATTAGGTCTACTCACTAGATTCCTTTCTAGTGAGATTTTTATTTTACTTTTCTAGGTTTTCTTTAGTCTATCTATTTTCTTCGTGTCTTTGTTCGTAACCATTACCGTCCGACATCATGGAAGATGGTAATATCCTTAACCCACACAACCCACCACCACAACAACCACCACCACCTCCTAGAGCCCGTACTTTAGGAGAGTATTCCCGTCCTAGCCACCATGGCTATCGAAATACCATTGAGCTCACTCAAGGAGCCAATATCACACCCTTGCGATCCGACACCATCCGGTTGGTGCAAAGCGGATGCGCATTCCATGGACTTCGTTCTGAAGATCCTAATCAACATCTCAAGGACTTTCTTAAAATCGTTGATTCTATAGACCTTGATGTTGCCACTCGAGAGACGACCCGATTGCGTCTCTTCCAATTCTCTTTGCGGGACCAAGCTAGTCAGTGGCTAGAACGTCAACCCGCAGGATCCATTACCTCTTGGGATGATCTCACCACTCGTTTCCTTGCTCAGTTTTTCCCACCGGGAAGAACTACCAAGCTAAGGAATGATATCTTGATGTTCCAACAACGTCAAGGCGAAACTCTCTACGAGGCATGGACTCGATTCAAGGACTTACTCCAAAAAGTCCCTCACCATGGCATAGAACTTTGGCTCCAAGTCCAAATCTTCTATGACCATATCAATCTCTCCACGAGGCAAACCATTGACCAATCGGCCGGTGGCAAGCTACGTGATCTAAGTGCGGAACAATCATGGGCTCTCCTAGAGGATCTTGCTCTTTATGACAACGAAAGTTGGAGTGATCCCCGTGATTTGAATAAAACGGTCAAGGCAATATCTTTGCCTTTGAACAATTCAAGCACTTCCGACCGTAGGATCGTAGAACTTGAAGACCAAGTCAAGTTTCTCATGAAATCCTATGAGGCTCCTAAACCTTCAAGCCAAGTGAACAAAATCACTTCTTCATGTAAATTATGTAGTGGTCCCCACGACACTCATGATTGCATGGAACTTCCCAAACAGGCTTTCAAAGAATTCGCATCCTCGCGAATCGATAAGGCAGGAGATAAGTGGCTCGCCACTAATTATGGGCCCAAAAATTCCGAAGATGGGTATGAGGCATGGAAGAATAAGCCAAATTTTAGTTGGAACCAAACTCGTAGCGTATCATTCAATGACTCTACCCCGCTCACCTGGTCTGAACATTATCCTCAGCGACACACGCATAAACAACAAAATCGCGAGGAATCACTGCAAAAATTCATTCTCTCTCAAGAAACACAGCTTTCCAAACTTGAGAATCAATTCAGACAACAGCAAGTTGATATGAACAACAAGGTTGATAACCTGTTAAAGGTTATCAATGATCGCCTTGCTGGCAGGTCAAATTGTGAGTTGGCACGAGTTAATGAGATCAAATCTGTTACGGTAACCCACCAAACACCCCCTCCTGTAAAAATCAAGCACCCTAGTAAACTTTTCAAATACATATCACAGAACGAAACAAAAACAGGAGATACTCGTACCCCTTCGAAACCTCTCCACTTCGTGAACACCATTACAACAATACCTGTTCCTAAACCAAATCTGGACCAACAAACAGCCAAGAATGTGGACAATGAAATGGAGGGTAAAGTTCCCGAAAAGAAACCCGAGGCGCCCGACTACTATCTAGACTCACCAAAGAACTCGAGTACAATAAGGGTGAGTGATGAGGAGGGCTCGGAAGAGAAATCCGAAATGCCTCATGGGCTTGCAGGACTGCTGGACCGCCCCCTGGTAGAGGAACTTGAGAGGGGCACAGCAAGGTCGCCTATGGGATTCGGAGAGAGAATAGAGGATGGCGCTCCTAGGGTCTTTAAGATTTCTTGCACCACTAGGAAAAAGTTTATAAAAGATGCCTACATAAACCCCAACTCTTCTATAAGCGCAATATCCCTTTCTCTATATAATGAAGCCTTCACTGAACAAGTCAAATATGAAGGGTCTAATATCATCGGGGTAATAAGGAGGGTACCAATTGTGATAGAAAAGTTCCTCTTTCATATCGAGTTAACTGTAATTAATAACATGAACCCTATCATCAGCCCACCCTTAACTGGCCTTGTTCTAGGCAAACCATTCATAAAAGCAACGGGAGTGATACTCGATGAGGATGATAGGAGTGCATTATTTACCGATGGTGTCAGGAAAGTGATTTTTCGGGATGGCTGTGAAGAAGTGTATGAGTATCAACCATCAGCGAGTAGCAACACATGGGGGTTACGCGGTAGAAGGCCTGGCCGAATTAAGCGATGTGATCCGAATAATCTCAAAATACCTTGCATGATTGGTCACAAGCATTTTTATAATGTTTACATCGACACATGTTTACCCAAAAACGTGATGTCCCTGTTTCATTATAACAACATTTGCAGATGGGGGATGATTCATAAAGGGAAGGACGACATTGGCATAGATGATGATGTACAGGTGTTTGTAGGAAACATGACATTCACTATGAGCTTCGCAATCGTCGATAATATCGAAAAATACATCGATCCCAGGTTATCACAAGTTGTTTTTGGGGCACCTTTTTGCAAGGCCACAAGCTTGGTTGTGGACGAGCTCAATGGGATCATGACTTTCACCGATGGGATTAGGGAAATCTCATACCAAACGCCTCACAAGATGAGAGAATTCAAGGAGATTGATTATGATGGGCTCGATAGGTTAAGTTCCCAACTAGTGTTGTGTGATGATGATGTGAGAAGGGGATGTAAGGACACTTTTGACCTGTCAAGTGGATTCTTTAAGCATGATAAGGAGCTTAGTTCTAAATACCGAAATAATCCCTTTGATCTCGAGGACCCGAAATACCTTCACTATGAAAGTGATTCTGATAGAGAATCAAAGGAGAATGGCCTAGGAACCGTGACCGATGATGGAGTCACGTAATGTACGTGACTTTGAGTCTAGCTACAAGACTCGTTAATAAAGAAAGGCGCTTCTTGGGAGGCAACCCAAGCTTTATTTGTTTTATTTGCTTTATGTGTTTATTTATTTGTTTGTTTGATTTTATTTGTTTCCGTATGTATGTTTAATTTTTATTCTTATTGATTCATGTTCAAATATAAATTGTGAAAATGCTTTATTTTGTTTTTAACTTCGTCTTAACTACATATAAAGGTATTTTGCAAAAGATAAGTGTAAGGGAAATCCAAATTTGTTTTTAAGAACAAGATTGAACATGAACGATAACAATGAGATATAAGCATGCATATTAGTATTTGTTTGAGTCAAATGCTTGTATCGAGTCATAATGATGTTTTGCAGGATTTCCAGGAAGTAAGGTAAAGGTTTTTCCAGAAATTTTCCGGAAACTTAAAATGAGAATTTTTGTCAGGTCATTTCTGACGGCGTCAGGGGTTATAACCTGACGGCGTCAGATTTAATTTTCAGAAATTTTTGAAATTTTTGTTTTTAAAAAGTTTTTATTAAAATCTCCAACTTATAATCTCCAGGAATCTGCAAAATTATCATTCCACAAGCATTATATCCTTATATATAGATTTTATCCCGCCGATGTTATGCAGGTTTTCGTGTTTGTTTTCTCAGGTTCAACAGGTTATTTTGGACAAGGAGATGTTTTTTGGAATCAAGCTTATGGCGATGCATTAGTCATGGAGCTTCAACATTCTCTTTGGAGGACGATTTAACCGTGTAATTTCATTATCCAACGAGCGAATCAGGGGAGTATTTGATTTCATTCTTTTACTTTATGCTTTTACATCTTGTTATTTGAACATTGGGGACAATGTTCATCTTAAGTGTAAGGGGAGGGTAAAAGTACGATTTTTGAGAATACAATTGCGCTTGATTTTTGTTTGTTTGATGGTAGATGTGTAATAAAACTGAGAGAAATACTTGTTAAGGTAATTTTAGTGCCAAATTTAAAATTTTTTACAACATATAGGAGTGAAACTTTGATCCTAATAAGCGTCTCACGGATAGGAGTTATATGACTAGCACAAAAACCGTACCACTAAAAAATTTTCCACCCCCAAATATGTGAGGTTCGCCCCTAGAATTGGTAGGAAAAGCATTTATGCTATGATGTGTGTACCGGTAGCACTTAGATTCTAGAACTTGCGTTAGGACCATTCCAAGGCCACAAGTGAGACTACATTCGTGTAGTTAGATTTACTACATGATAAGAGGCATTAGGATTAACCCATTGTTTTACACCTGTGTTTTTGTTATAATTACATTGGCTACATTGGTCAAGTAATTCTCCCACACCCTTTGCGTTGTACTCATTTTTAGTACACGATACCCCTAGTACACCCCTCAGAGCCTATCTTTTCGTTTCGACCTTTAAGCATTTTACTTAAAGGAAGAATTTGTTACACCCCACTTAAATGTACACCCAAATCGCCTTAGCCTACCTTGTATGCACTCATTTTTAGTGCATTATTGTTACAACATTTGTTTAAACCCAAGTTAATTATCTAGTTGATTACATGGTTGCTAAGTCGAGTCATATCCTTGTACATATTGTTTTGGGACGATTGGGACTCGTGGGTAAAGTACTAGTGTAATGGAGTAATGGGGAAGAACATCATTTATTACCCCCATATGTGCTAAATGTTTTAAAAGTACTCCAAGTTTTTCAATTATCTTAATTCGAGTCATTAGAATAGTTATTTGTAAAGTTATGTAAAAGTTCAAGTGTAAGGGGATGCAATGCCCCTATGATGTATCATTTTGGATGGTAGGGTAAAAGTGTATGCAAAAAAAAAAAAAAAAAAAAAAAAAAAAAAAAAAAAAAAATCAAGAAAAATACAAAAAAATGAGAAAAAGAAAAGTAGAAAAAACATACGGACTACCATCCCGTTTCATTTTATGTTTATTTTTATGTTTTTGTTATTTTGTTATTTTGTTTCTAGCTTAAGATTGAGTCGAGTCTTGGCTTAGCAACATTGTATAGTACATGTAATTGATCAAGATCTTTAACTCGCCACCAGTAAAATATCCTTTATCCAACAAAACCGTGTTTTCCTTTTCCCTACACCTAACGTTATAACCCATTTAAAAGCCCTCTTTGATAGTTTATCTTAGGTGCTTACGCCTAGTGGAGGAGGTTTTCGATCCTTTCCCAAGCCTATGGTAATCTATTTGCTATGACAGGTAGTGAGAGATATTTTCCGTTTTCATTTATGAGACTTATTTTGATGACACTTGAGAGATGTGAGTATCTAAACACTACTTGTGAGGTGCTAGTATGTAATCTCCGTGCTTATTATGATTGAAGTGGAACGATTATTTGTTGTAATTACTTTTATGTTTGCATTAAATGACCCCTAACTTGTATTTTGATTAGAATAAAAGCGCATTTGCTTGAGGACAAGCAAATCTCAAGTGTAAGGGTATTTGATGAGGCGAAAAGTGTACCGCTTTTAAGGGGTCATTTAAGCCCGAAATCGTATTTATTTGATCAAATATTGCCCTAAATCGTTCCTTTTGTCATTTTAGGTACTTTTGAGGAGAAATCTGGAAAAGGAGGCATTTTGGACGTTTTTGGAGCATAAAAGTGAAGAAAACGGCAAAGTCTCAAAATTGTGCTGAAAGTCACCTTTGACGGCGTCAACATTAACTCCAGACGGCGTCATGCCTTGGCAAGAAAAGTTGGATGTGAAATTTACTCATGACGGGCCAGTGAGTTTGCATGAGAATTCTGACGGCGTCACGCTTTAACTAAATCAAGGGCGTCACGGCTTAAATCATAAGGGGACGGCGTCACGTTCAGGATCCGACGGCGTCAAGCCTTGATAAGCCAGAATGGATTTTTGAAGAGCTAAAGAGGGACGGCGTCAAGATGGTCATCCGGGAACCCTAAAAGCGGCGAGGTGACGGCGTCACAATGCATAAGGTGACGCCGTCAGATGTCAAAGTCTATATATAGTTTTCTAATTTTTTGTCATTAAGGGAGAGCTTAGTGTGTGGAATTTTGGGATAAAACCCTAAGACGATTTTAGCTACTTTTTCAGGGCTTCTTGCCTTGAGATCTTCCATGTTTCATTGAAAGATAAGTTATCAATTAATCATTCAATATGTCTATGTGTTGTTTGACTCTATCTTATGCTTGTCTTTTGTTTAACATGTTAGGCTAATTTTATCTTGTGTTTGCTTAGATCTAATGAAACCTAGCTATTGATTATTGGTTGTTAGTGTGTTGTTAGTTGTATTGGATGATTGTTTATCTATGTTAGGCTTAAGAAAACTGGCTAACTTCCTATTCGGTAACTTGCTTGAACGTCTTAAGAAACATGAACCAAACGCGTACTAAAGGTTTTTATGGTTGTATTTAATGCACAAGCGAATTCTAGTGATCCCATGTTAGGAGCTTCCTAGCCGGCTCGACATAGGAGTGAAGTAGGAGCTTGTAGAGTTTGGGGAAGTAAGTACGCCACCCCACGAATGGTATTAAGGAATACACCCGTCATCCACGCGACTAATACACACTAATTAACCGGTAAAAGATAGTTAGGGAGTAAGGAAATCTAAGTAAACACATTCCTCTACACATAAGTTTCTCACCACTTTTCATTTTTGTTATTTTATTTTATTTGCATTTGTAGTAATTTGGGTTAGTTGACTAGCAACTAATTCCGCCCACTCCTTCAAAACCCGAGATTTTACTTGCTTTCATAAAATTATAAAAAACAAAAAAAGAATCTTCCTCAACCCTTAGACCTAATTAGAGTAGCCTTTCACACCTAACGAACACTATTCCCTGTGGAGAACGATCAATCCCCCGTACTTACCACTACACTATACTACATCGGTCAGGTACACTGCCTGGTGGGGTTGTAAGCCTCTTGAGATCCCTCGAGAGGTAAAACCTGTTGTAAGGTTGCAAAACCCACGCATCACAAGACTTATTTGTGGAGGATTGATTGATGTAGGTGGAAGATCTTCTGATTCTTCAAGATATGGTTGTGGAGATGTTGGTGGTGTCCTAAAGAGTTCCATGGGTTTGAGTTTTGGTGAGGATGGTGATAATGCAGACTTCTCAGATTGTGATGGAACGGGAGCGAGTGGTGGTGTGGTTGCTATAGGAGTAATGGTAGGAGGTGATGTTGTTGTATTGGATGAGTTTGTAGTGGGTGAATTTGATCTTGAAGAAGAGGATATGTTGACTATGGGAGTTATAATAGGAGTTGTTGTGGTGGCTGTGGATATGACAGAAAAGGTTACATTACGAAGTGGGTTTGCATACCAGTAAGGTCTGACGCTAATTCTAGCCGTTCGTCTGTATGGTCTAGACATGTGAGGTTGATTGGGAGATTTCCTGGAGATGATATGTGAATTTTGTGGATGTTTAGTGTGCTATGATCATCTCTAAGGTTCTAATTTATACTTCCTAATTGTATGAAATTTGGTGTTTGGATTAAATGAGTGTGAATATCCAGGACTTGAAATAAGATAAAGTAGTTTGTCCTATTATCAAAGTCAAACCATAGAAATGGAGTTGACATAAGAATGTGCAGAAAAATGACTTAAAAGGGTTAAATGTGATTGACTTACAGATTTCAATAGGAGTAAGTGCAGTCTGTGTGTGATGGGATAAATCAAATTATGCAAGGAAATACTCTTTGAATTTCATAATGGTTTCTAATGGTTTGGAACAAAGATTTGTGTAGGTCATATCAAGGAAGTCAATCCATTGAGCTTGGGTTGAGTAATGTGTTGGGGATTTGCAGTAAATACAAGGAGATAGTGGAAAATCTTATGATTTGATGTTTCCACGGATTTGACGAATCCCTAAAAAGGGTTCCTTCTTTGTGTCAGTTTGGTAATTCACACCTAAAATTCAAAAATTTAAATTTTGGTGGGAAATTTTGTTCCTAAGTTTCTAAGAATTCCTAAATGATTCTAAGATGAATTATGATCAGTGAATGAATCCTAAATGATACTAAACACTAAGATTTAAGAATCGAGATAAGTCGAAAAAGTTTTAGACTTACTGAGAAAGCTGCGGATCCAAGTAGTATCAAATGCGGAACCAAAGTGAGGGGTCCGCCAAATCCGCAGGTTGGCGGATGGCGGAACCAACGATAAGCCTTGGCGGATCCAAGTTTAAGGATCCGTCGGATCCGTATCCTAATTTTCTAAAACTAAACAGAAGACTTGTCATATTTTGCGTTATTCGACGAAAACCCGAAAATTCATCTAGACCTTACTTAACATCTAATATGTATAGCAAAACAACTAAATGTGATAATATTAACACACGATTGATCATAGGTTAATCCGTTCTTAGAAACTTACCGTAGTAGGAGTTAAACCAAACATAGGTTTAGACTTGGTAAATTGATAACCCCGAGTGTTATCAATCTGCAATAATCAGTTAGTTCACATACACAAAATAAAACACAACCAAGTATGAAAATAGACCTGATCATTAAACTTCATCATGAATGATGTTAAACCAAACAGTGGCATAAGTTTGGAAAATTGATAACCATACGTGTTATCATTAGTTTAAGTAGATTTAAAACACATAAGTATAAAGTACTAAAGACAAGTCTTAACAAACATAGAAATATGACCATATAGGGTCTAAAGGTTAACTGTTCCACACAATCATTTATTCTCGCTTATCTTTCAATAGTTTGAGTATTTTCTTTTGATCTTTTCGGAGTTTCATCATCCATCGTCCTGCACACTTTAGAACTCCCTTTGTTTGTCGGCTTTCTGCAGATTCATTATTGAGAGATGGAAGTTGACTTAAGTAATCTAATAGTGGGAGCTTTGAGTTAGGTAATCCATCTTCGTCACTAGCTGATGAAGATGATGAAGATGAAGATGAGAGGCAAGCTCGTTTCCCTTTTCCTACTTTCACTCTATGGTCACTAAGAGGGACAAAGGTGTGTTTGATTTCGGGGTAATCTGGGACAAAACCAACAGAATTTGGAAGGATAGGAGTGGAAGCTTTGAACAAACGAGTGAGTAGCATTCCATATGGCAATGTGGTTTTCCCTAGGACACGTATATTAACCATCCTCTTGGCGATATAGTAAGCAAGATTGAATCTTTGATGAGTTGAAATACAATAGAGCATATAGCACAGTCCAGCATTCACGTGATCTTTGTTACCAATAGTACTAATGACATTTGATCTTAGAATTTCTTCGAGTCTCTTAAACTCAGGTTTGAGTTCATTGAGTTCCATGGAAAATGGATCTCGATTGACATCTTTGCCCCGAAGTTTCTTAATTGGATTGGTTCTAGTGTTAAAAAGATGATCTCGGATAATTTCTTTAGGAGTTAGGGGAGTGTCATATGGATGTTCCCGTCCTAGATTTGAATTTAGAATGGTTAAGGACCATTTGTCAGAGTAGAAGCATGTTCCTTCACTTGGGATGTGTAACACTTTCCCAAAATGGTCTAAAGGAAAATTGTAGGAGTTTTGGTTTACATTGAAGTTGATGTGATGCGTGGTTTTGCAACCTTACAACAGGTTTTACCTCTCAAGGGATCTTGAGAAGTTTGCAATCCCCACCAGGCAGTGTACCTGACCGTTGTAGTATAGTGAAGTGGCAAGTACCGGGGATTGATCGTTCAACTCAAAGAATAGTGTTCGTTAGGATTGAAATTAATCTAACTAGGTCTAAAGGTGAGGGATGATTCTTTTTTTGTTTTTATATTTTATGGAAAGCAAGTAAAAATCTCTGGTTTTGGAAGAAGGGGCGGAATTAGTTGCTAATCAACTAACCCAAAAGCTACTAATTAAACTAATATGCAAGAAAAGTAAACTAGGGTTCTACAAGGGAAATGAAGCATGTCTACCTATGATATGTTACTCCTTGCTAGCTATCCAGTTCTACCTATTGAATTGTCACACCTTGTTTTAATTGACGGGTTGTATTCCTTAATACCAATCGTGGGGTGGCGTACGTACTTCCCCAACTCTATAAGCTCCTACTTCACTCCTATGTCGAGCCGGCTAAGAAGCTCCTAACATGGGATCACTAGAATTCGCTCATGCATTAAATACAACCAAATAAACCTAGTACGCATTGGTTCATGTTTCTTAAGACGTTCAAGCAAGTTACCGTATAGGAGGTTAGCCAGTTTTCTTAAGCCTAACATCGATATCACCCAATCAAACAAGAGACAATAGGAAACAAGAATTATAAACTAAACCAACTAGATCTATTGAAGTTGTCACGCCCTAATTGATGGAGATGGACACACACATCAACAAGAAATCAATAAGATCTAATTAGTTATACACAAGTTTCACACAATCATAAGTAGACACAAGGTGATTTAGCCAAGCATAATTAATGAAGAGCAATCAACAATAATCATAATTGAAGACATAACATAAGATTGAATCGATAAACAAACCATTACAAGATGTTTATGGCATGATTAGGACCCTCTAAGTTGCTGGAAAAACACCTACCTAAACCCTAAAATCGGACTTAGGGTTTAAGGCTTACAAATAATGAAGTTGTGAAGTTATATTTATAGGCATTTTTCTGTCGGCCCGATCTGACGGCGTCAGACTTACACGTGACGCCGTCACGTCCAATTTTTCACCAAATTGTAGATCTTTTCGTCCCGATCGCGTGGCCTTTTGAATCACCTAAATCCGAGTTTGTATGAGGATTTTATGGCCAAAACAGTAACAGCTACCGCGCGCGCAAGTTGTGACTAGTTAACACGTGATGGCCTTCTTGACGCCGTCTCCCTTTAAACCTCCAAAATCCATTCTGGCCTATCAGAAGCTGACGCCGTCAAGGTTAAGGGTGACGCCGTCATTCTTCAGCTTAAACCGTGACGACCTTGATCACTCCAAAGGGTGACGCCGTCAGAATTCCAATGAAAATCTCACTGGCTTATCATGTGTATTTTTCATATCCACCACTTTTGCCAAGCCGTGACGCCGTCAAGTGCAAGTCTTGACGCCGTCACATGTACTTTCCATCATATTTTTGAGACTTTGTCGTTTTCTTCACTTTTATGCTCCAAAAACGTCCAAAATGCTTCCTTTTCCAGATTTCTTCTCCAAAGTACCTAAAATGACAAAAGGAACGATTTAGGGCAATATTTGATCAAATAAATACGATTTAGGGCTTAAATGACCCCTTAAAAGCGGTACACTTTTCGCTTCATCAAATACCCTTACACTTGAGATTTGCTTGTCCTCAAGCAAATGCGCTTTTATTCTAATCAAAATACAAGTTAGGGGTCATTTAATGCTAACATAAAAGTAATTACAACAAATAATCGTTCCACTTCAATCATAATAAGCATGGAGATTACATACTAGCACCTCACAAGTAGTGTTTAGATACTCACATCTCTCAAGTGTCATCAAAATAAATCTCATAAATGAAAACGGATAATATCTCTCACTACCTGTCATAGCAAATAGATTACCATAGGCTTGGGAAAGGATCGAAAACCTCCTCCACTAGGCGTAAGCACCTAAGATAAACTATCAAAGAGGGCTTTTACGTGGGTTATAACGTTAGGTGTAGGGATATGATAAACACGGATTTGTTGGATAAGGGATATTTTACTGGTGGCGAGTTAAAGATCTTGATTAATTACATGTACTATACAATGTTGCTAAGCCAAGACTAGATTCGACTTAAGCTAAAAACAAAATAACAAAAACATAAAATAAACATAAAATGAAACGGGATGGTAGTCCGTATGTTTTTTTTCTACTTTTCTTTTTCTCATTTTTTTTTGTATTTTTCTTGATTTTTTCGTTTTTTTTTTTTTTTTTTTTTTTTTTTTTTTTTTTTTTTTTTTTTTTTTTTTTTTTGCATACACTCTTGCCCTACCATCCAAAATATTACATCATAGGGGGGTGTTGCATTCCCCTTACACTTGAACTTTTACATAACTTTACAAATAACTAAACTAATGACTCGGATTAAGATAATTGAAAAACTTGGAGTACTTTTAAAATATTTAGCACATATGGGGGTAATAAATGATGTTCTTCCCCATTACTCCATTACACTAGTACTTTACCCACGAGTCCCAATCGTCCCAAAACAATATATACAAGGATATGACTCGACTTAGCAACCATGTAATCAATTAGATAATTAACTTGGGTTTAAACAAATGTTGTCACAATAATGCACTAAAAATGAGTGCATACAAGGTAGGCTAAGGCGATTTGGGTGTACATTTAAGTGGGGTGTAACAAATTCTTCCTTTAAGTAAAATGCTTAAAGGTCGAAACGAAAAGATAGGCTCTGAGGGGTGTACTAGGGGTATCGTGTACTAAAAATGAGTACAACGCAAAGGGTGTGGGAGAATTACTTGACCAATGTAGCCAAAGTAATTAAAACAAAAACACAGGTGTAAAACAATGGGTTAATCCTAATGCCTCTTATCATGTAGTAAATCTAACTACACGAACGTAGTCTCACTTGTGGCCTCGGAATGGTCCTAACGCAAGTTCTAGAATCTAAGTGCTACCGGTACACACATCATAGCATAAATGCTTTTCCTACCAATTCTAGGGGCGAACCTCACATATTTGGGGGTGGAAAATTTTTTAGTGGTACGGTTTTTGTGCTAGTCATATAACTCCTATCCGTGAGACGCTCATTAAGATCAAAGTTTCACTCCTATATGTTGTAAAAAAATTTAAATTTGGCACTAAAATTACCTTAACAAGTATTTCTCTCAGTTTTATTACACATCTACTATTAAACAAACAAAAATCAAGCGTAATAGCATTCTCTTAATCGTACTTTTACCCTCCCCTTACACTTAAGATGAACATTGTCCCCAATGTTCAAATAACAAGACGTAAAAGCATAAAGTAAAAGAATGAAATCAAATACTCCCCTGATTCGCTCGGTGGATAATGAAGTAACACGGTTAAATCTTCTTCCAAAGTAATGTTGAAGCTCCATGACTAATGCATCGCCATAAGCTTGATTCAAAACATTTTCTTGTCCAAAATAACCTGTTAAACCTGAGAAAACAAACACGAAAACCTGCATAACATCGGCGGGATAAAATCTATATATAAGGATATAATGCTTGTGGACTGATAATTTTGCAGATTCCTGGAGATTATAAGTTGGAGATTTTAATAAAAACTTTTTATGAAAACAAAACTTTCAAAAATTTCTGGAAATTAAATCTGACGCCGTCAGGTTATAAACCCCTGACGCCGTCAGAAATGACCTGACAAAAATTTTCATTTTAAGTTTCCGGAAAATTTCTGGAAAAACCTTTACCTTACTTCCTGGAAATCCTGCAAAACATCATTATGACTCGATACAAGCATTTGACTCAAACAAATACTAATATGTATGCTAATTTATTATTATTACGATTCATGTTCATATGTGTTCTAATAAACCGATTTAGATTTCCCTTACACTTATCTTTTGCAAAATACCTTTATATGTAGTTAAGACGAAGTTAAAAACAAAATAAAGCATTTTCACAATTTAGTTTTGAACATGAATCAATAAGAATAAAAATTAAACATACATACGGAAACAAATAAAATCAAACAAACAAATAAATAAACACATAAAGCAAATAAAGCAGATAAAGCTTGGGTTGCCTCCCAAGAAGCGCTTTTCTTTATTAACGAGTCTTGTAGCTAGACTCAAAGTCACGTACATTACGTGATTCCATCATTCATAATGACGTATCCCTGATAGATATGATCCTTGTTATCAGGGTGGTGGTGTCTCAATCGCTCGACATTCGCAGTTACTTCACCTCCTCCTCTGCTGGTCAAGCTTACTATCCCATCTTGGTGTAATCTTTTAATTGTGAATGGTCCGTACCACCAGGGACTTAGTTCATTGGTAGGTGCTTCTGTTTCTGAATGCCTTAGGAGCACTGAGTCTCCTTTTGTAAATTCAACGGGGTTATTGGGTTGCTCATCAGCCTCAACATAATCGTTATATCCATCCTTACATTCTCTAATCTCATTTTCCATATAACTCTTAATCCTTGCCTCCCATGCAAGAATTTTCTCTCGAACATTACCGCGGGCTATATTATTGTTAGCCTCCATCTTCTTCTGCAGAGCAACATCTCGTATATGTCGTGGGATCGTTGGGAAGTTTACTGTTTTCTTCCCCTTCTTCATTTGGATGGTGCTATTATCGTAATTGATTTGTGCTCTAGTGGTAGCGAGAAAGGGTGCCCCAAGGATTATTGGCATATTCATATCATTTCTCTCAATGATCATGAAGTCGACCGGATACAGAAATCCGGCAACGTTGACCAACACATCTTCTGCAATTCCTAACGGATACTCATAAGAATGCTTTGCAAAGGAGAGTTTAGTATGGGTGATGGATGGCAACTCATCGGTTAACTGAACATAAACGGATAAAGGCATCAAATTTACGTCGGAACCTTGGTCAGCTATCGCATCCAGATACTTGTGTTTTCCAATGCTGCATGGTATTTCGAAGACCCCGTAGAATTTCTGCTTTTCCACTAACTTTTGTCCTATGAGGCATTCATACAATTGCCCACCGGGTAATGTGTCAGATTTATCATCCGGTTCCACCTTCTTGGACTTCTTGTTGGGTAGATGAGTACGTCGATAGTTTCTCACCCAATCGTTTATGGTCTCCTTGTTTATTTCGTGCTTCAAGTAATGCATCACTTGTTGTGACACCGGCGGTTCAACCAATTGGCGCTCCTCAGAGGGCGCCTCCTCTCCCTTGTCGGAATCGCATTTGTAAGCATTGGTGTTTCCATTATTAAGTGGGATGAGGTCAATTTTGCTAACTTCCATAGTTATGGATTTCCCTCTCCCATCATTTCCGCCCTCTTGGACGACGGAGGTGGCCTTGACAAATTTAGTGTTAGGAACATTAACGTCATTCCTCACCAACACTTTTTCAGGGGCTTTTGTGTTTGTGTATTCTTTCAAAAGATTCATCATCTCCGCCATCTTCTCTTCCATTTCCTCCTTTTGTTTGTAGACGGCTTCCTCAAATTTTGCCAACCGTTCGGAGTGTTTTGACATGTACTCTCTCATTCGAGCTTCGAATGTTGGACTAAGTTCCTGAGGTGGTGAGTTGGGTGGAGCGTGCTTATGGAAGGGTTTAGTAATTTCCCTACGGGGTGATTCGGACAATGGTATTTGCCTAACGCATGAGACTGAGTTAATTGTTGCTTTTTGTGGACTTAAGGGTCTCTTTTGCTTTTCCATAAGATATGCAACCCTTTTCTCAAGTTCACTAACGCTTTCCTCAGTGATTTGATTGGCTGTATCGGGTGATGAATATGTCTTGACTGCCGAGCGCACGTCGTGGGAGACTTGCCACAATTCATCATCGTCGGATGCAAGCTCATCAATGATCTCCCATGATTCCTCGGCGCTTTTGTCGCGCAATCTGCCCTCGGCGGCTCGATCGATGGCACGTTTGGTGTGGTAATCAACATGGTCATAGAAGATTTGGATTTGAAGCCATAGATTTATGCCATGGTGAGGGACTTTTTGAAGTAAGTCCTTGAATCGAATCCATGCCCCGTAGAGGGTTTCGCCTCGACGTTGTTCAAACATCAAGATATCCTTCCTTAGCTTGGTAGTTCTTCCCGGTGGGAAAAACTGAGCAAGGAAACGAGTGGTGAGATCATCCCAAGAGGTAATGGATCCTGCGGGTTGACGTTCTAGCCACTGACTAGCTTGGTCCCGCAGAGAGAATTGGAAGAGACGCAATCGGGTCGTCTCTCGAGTGGCAACATCAAGGTCTATAGAATCAACGATTTTAAGAAAGTCCTTGAGATGTTGATTAGGATCTTCAGAACGAAGTCCATGGAATGCGCATCCACTTTGCACCAACCGGATGGTGTCGGATCGCAAGGGTGTGATATTGGCTCCTTGAGTGAGCTCAATGGTGTTTCGATAGCCATGGTGGCTAGGACGGGAATACTCTCCTAAAGTACGGGCTCTAGGAGGTGGTTGTGGTTGTTGTGGTGGTGGGTTGTGTGGGTTAAGGATATTACCATCTTCCATGATGTCGGACGGTATGGTTACGAACAAAGACACGAAGAAAATAGATAGACTAAAGAAAACCTAGAAAAATAAAATAAAAATCTCACTAGAAAGGAATCTAGTGAGTAGACCTAATAGAAATAAAAATTCAACCTAAACAATAACTATTCCCCGGCAGCGGCGCCAAAAACTTGATTGCGTGGTTTTGCAACCTTACAACAGGTTTTACCTCTCAAGGGATCTTGAGAAGTTTGCAATCCCCACCAGGCAGTGTACCTGACCGTTGTAGTATAGTGAAGTGGCAAGTACCGGGGATTGATCGTTCAACTCAAAGAATAGTGTTCGTTAGGATTGAAATTAATCTAACTAGGTCTAAAGGTGAGGGATGATTCTTTTTATGTTTTTATATTTTATGGAAAGCAAGTAAAAATCTCTGGTTTTGGAAGAAGGGGCGGAATTAGTTGCTAATCAACTAACCCAAAAGCTACTAATTAAACTAATATGCAAGAAAAGTAAACTAGGGTTCTACAAGGGAAATGAAGCATGTCTACCTATGATATGTTACTCCTTGCTAGCTATCCAGTTCTACCTATTGAATTGTCACACCTTGTTTTAATTGACGGGTTGTATTCCTTAATACCAATCGTGGGGTGGCGTACGTACTTCCCCAACTCTATAAGCTCCTACTTCACTCCTATGTCGAGCCGGCTAAGAAGCTCCTAACATGGGATCACTAGAATTCGCTCATGCATTAAATACAACCAAATAAACCTAGTACGCATTGGTTCATGTTTCTTAAGACGTTCAAGCAAGTTACCGTATAGGAGGTTAGCCAGTTTTCTTAAGCCTAACATCGATATCACCCAATCAAACAAGAGACAATAGGAAACAAGAATTATAAACTAAACCAACTAGATCTATTGAAGTTGTCACGCCCTAATTGATGGAGATGGACACACACATCAACAAGAAATCAATAAGATCTAATTAGTTATACACAAGTTTCACACAATCATAAGTAGACACAAGGTGATTTAGCCAAGCATAATTAATGAAGAGCAATCAACAATAATCATAATTGAAGACATAACATAAGATTGAATCGATAAACAAACCATTACAAGATGTTTATGGCATGATTAGGACCCTCTAAGTTGCTGGAAAAACACCTACCTAAACCCTAAAATCGGACTTAGGGTTTAAGGCTTACAAATAATGAAGTTGTGAAGTTATATTTATAGGCATTTTTCTGTCGGCCCGATCTGACGGCGTCAGACTTACACGTGACGCCGTCACGTCCAATTTTTCACCAAATTGTAGATCTTTTCGTCCCGATCGCGTGGCCTTTTGAATCACCTAAATCCGAGTTTGTATGAGGATTTTATGGCCAAAACAGTAACAGCTACCGCGCGCGCAAGTTGTGACTAGTTAACACGTGATGGCCTTCTTGACGCCGTCTCCCTTTAAACCTCCAAAATCCATTCTGGCCTATCAGAAGCTGACGCCGTCAAGGTTAAGGGTGACGCCGTCATTCTTCAGCTTAAACCGTGACGACCTTGATCACTCCAAAGGGTGACGCCGTCAGAATTCCAATGAAAATCTCACTGGCTTATCATGTGTATTTTTCATATCCACCACTTTTGCCAAGCCGTGACGCCGTCAAGTGCAAGTCTTGACGCCGTCACATGTACTTTCCATCATATTTTTGAGACTTTGTCGTTTTCTTCACTTTTATGCTCCAAAAACGTCCAAAATGCTTCCTTTTCCAGATTTCTTCTCCAAATACCTAAAATGACAAAAGGAACGATTTAGGGCAATATTTGATCAAATAAATACGATTTAGGGCTTAAATGACCCCCTAAAAGCGGTACACTTTTCGCTTCATCATGATGCTAAATGATCCATTGTCATCAGAAATAAGTTTTACTGAGGCATAAAATTCGAGAATGAATCGAGGAATGATAGGTTCATCTATGTCGAGAAGTGAGTCAAATTGAATGGTGGCCATTTGTTCACGAATGTTTGTTTCTTCTAAAAATGAAGAGTCTACGGTTCTACCCTCATGAACATACCGACTTTCTAAAGCTTTGAAAAGTTGGACTTGCGCTTCTGTGAGTCCTTTTGTTTGATGATGTTTGGGTAGGTACTTCTTTGTTTTCTTGTGATCGTAATTAGTGGCAGGAGGCATGATTTTCCTAGTCATAAACAATTTTATAGTTTTAGTTACACTAATCTAAAATACATGAAATGTGTACAAATATGGAGGTGTGGTTATCTTTGACCTATTATGATGTTTGAAAATATACGTTTTGTGACAAAACACTTTATACCCCAAACATTCCTGTTTGACGTTTTCTTTGATTTTGTATTAGCAATGTTCGAAATTCATTTTACCTAGTTATGAAAAGATTTCTCATGGGGTTTTTGCAAGAAAATTTATTCTAATTGTTTAGAAGATTTGAATAGAGGTTTCTTTGGTTTTATTGAATTTTGTTAAAGAGTTTAACAAAATGGAATTCCTATTAACTTTTGACAAAAGAAATATCTGTAGTGTCTAATTAAGAATAGTAATCTGAAATGTATTATTGAAATTGCATGAACCCTAATTTTGAATCGAAATGAATTAGTGAACTTACAGTGAGTGATCAAGCAAGAATTAATATGAGATGAAGGATCTAATTTTTGAGTTAGGGATGATGAGAGTCGATTATGAGTTGATATTGAGAGTTTAATTAAGTGTGTAGTGCAGTAAGGAGTGTTTGGTAATTCATAGTCTGATTTAACAACTCACGGATTCGGCGGATCCTTCAAAAGGGTTCCGCCCTTGTTGTCAATTGGATCCGCAGGATCAGAACAAGGTTGTGGTATTTTTGTTTTTGGTTAAATTAAGATTTGGACGAATGTTTTGATTACTTCTAAATATTAGTATGTTTTATAAGGAACGGAGATTTCTTTCTTGAGATGTTTGTAAGAGGATTTACCACTGTAATCCTTTTTGAGAGACTTTCTCAACATATTGAATCCACTGTTTAAATTGGGAATAAAGATAAAACAGTCGAGCTAAGTAATTGTTGAGATGAATGGTTGCAAGGTTGACGAAACAGGAGAAGATTGGCAATAGAGACTAAAGACATAAACTACGGGTATTTTCTCCACACTTCTCCTTAACCACTTAAGTATCAAGGAACGTTAGTTTCTTAGTGACTTGTGGTACAATGTCTCACATTGGTACACAACATGTTTAGAGATCCACCTAATTGTTATGATTTCATTATTTATGATCTAAGAATGATAGTTATACACAAGGTTTGGTGTTCTAGCATATTCTACTTAATGTATTACTACTTTTGAGGTTATCTAATGAATTTACTATTTTGATCCTTAATGCGAATGATTTTTATCCTAAATTTGCATGATTGAGATGAGTGAAAACATTTTTTATTCCTAGTTGTTTGGCACTTGAATTTTTACTTATCATGCATGATTTTTGATCATAGCATATCTTGATAAGGAGATGAGGTTCTACTAAGTTCGTTTGTGTTTCCATAACTTTAAGACATTTAGCTCAAGCTAGTGTGTCGGGAATAGGAGAATATCTTTTTCCTATATGTTCAAATTTTAATTAGATAGCTTTGATTTATGCTCTTATTTCTAGAATTATCAATCTTACTTAGATTCTAGAGAAAAACTAAATTATTTTAATCTCAATGTTTTCTGATGGATGGGATTTGAACATTATCACAAACAACATTGTTTAGACCTATGTATTATCATTATGAGTTATGGAGAGATAAACCTTTATAATATGGTGAGATTATCCTAAAATTAATTTTCTTCCAAGTACTTTTTAAGGTTATGAATAATTAAGTCAGAACTTACTTAGGAACATTCATGGATGTGATAATCACAAATGTGTTGGTTAAATCTTATCTTGGTTAGAGTCCTTGCAAGTTCTAAGAACTTATCCATGTATGGGTATTACCTAAGTGTTGAGATATAACACAAGAATATGAGACAAAATTTGTCTTGAGGTGTTATATCCGGTTTTAGCAAAGGTTTTAAAAACCTTTTCCTAGTAATCATCCTATCTTATACACATAGAATTTCTATTATTACATAGGTAGTAATAGTTAATCATACCACAAAGAAATAGTTATGAAATCATGAATTATCTAGGAGAATAATCATTATGAGTAGAGTTATGAGAGTTCATACCTTTTTGATGATTAATACCAAAAGTGCTATTGATCGAGATGAGCACTTTAGTGATTAGAGAAGATACCTTTGTATTCATCAATGTATCTTGGGATTAAGTAAGATCATAAAGACCAAATCCTTTTAAGCATACCTAAAGAAAACTTGAGTGTTTGGTCCCCAATATCTCATGGGTCCTTTTTGGGTTAAACAACATATTACCATGGTTCACTAATATCTCCGAGATAGTCAAATGGTATTTGTCTACTAAGCTCATTTCCTATGTATGAAAATGATTCTACTGTTGTTTTAACTACATCCCTATCTTTGATCGTTTTTGAATTAGTCTTACTTGAATGTTGATTTTTCTGTTTTTCTACTGTACTCACGGATCCTTTGTTTATACTACGCGGATCCAAAGTTTTGGATCCGTGGGATCCGCGGGTTACCAACTCAGTTGGTGTGATTTTATTTATCAATTATTCCTCTTTGACTTTCAAAATCTTATTTTTGCTTATGACGTTTATAATGAGCTTACTTAATCTATTGTGTTCTATATCTAATGTGTCGTAGTCATTAAACATATATGAAGAGTCAGAGGATACCTTTTCTGTTTTGTTAGCCATACTATCCACTTTGTTGTCTTTTAGCATATCTTTGTTACCTTCACTGTTGAAACTAGATCTGGCTATAGTGCTAGAAGCTATCAACTCCTTTTTGCCTTTAGGTATCTCCGAATCTTTTTCCATTATTGCTAGATGAGCTTTGAGGTATCCTATGAGCTCGTCCAGTGTCATCCTTGAATGATCCTTAGAATCTTCAATATTTGTTGCTTTAGCTTTCCATTTTGGGTCAAGATCTTTCCTGTCAAAATACTTACTAGAAATGGATTCATCAAGAGCTTTAGGTGAAATATTGTGTCTAGCTAAAGTACTATCTAGATCTGAGTCTTTTGACATTTCAAAATGGTTTTTCCGAATTGTAAAAACTGTTTTTGAGGGCTGGTGATCTTTGCAAGGATTTCCCTTCTTTAAAGTTTTCAAAATCGATTTGATCGTTTCAAGTTTTAAAATACAGTTTATTTTAAAAATCTTGAGTAACGTAGCTCTGATGCCAATTGTGGAAAACTAGAAGGAGGGTTGAATAGTTTTCACCGTTTCTCGAGTTTAATTTGTTTTGTTATTTGTTAGTTCAAAGGAAACAATCACAAATTAAGTTATCACACAATATAAACTAAAGGTAAAGAGATGAAAGATCAAACCACATAACACAAGTGTTTATAGTGGTTCGGCTTGCAAGAGATCCTTATCCTTGCCCTACTCCACTTCCTCGAGTTACTTACTCGAGAGATATCTTTCACTAAGAAACAAACTCCCTTCAAGGTGGAGAAAACCTTTACACGTCGCTTACTTCCTTTTCCGGTACTAAGCTAAACACCGGGTTCTTTCACAAGGTAGAACCAACCTGACGTCGCCTAATTACTTTACCGACACTAAGCTAGATGTCGAGTTCTTTACAAGGGTACAACCACTCCCTACTCTCTTTGTGCTTTGAGGACTAAAACACTAACCACACTTACTGATCTAACTGATACAAATGATAAGAAACACTTAAAGTGTTTACACAGAACCTATACTACAACTTCCAAACAGTCTGCTTGTTTGAAGCTTGTTAACTTGATCTTCTTTGCTACAAAAGAAACATCAATGATATATATATAACTACTGTGGTTAGTAACTAAAGTGAATGTATGTGTTTTTCTTTTCTAAGTGGATAATTAGATCAAATGCCAAGTCTGCTATTTATAGGCAAACAAGGCAAACCTCCCACGGATCCGGCGGATCCCTCAGAAGGGATCCGTCTTTGTATGGACTTGGATCCGTGGTTATGACAGCTAATGTTGCACATGAGATCTCCTCAAATCTTTCCATATCCTTGTGTTGTCAAATCAATATCTTCCAATGTCAACTATATAACTTGAGTATCTAATCAAGATATCACACAATCTTACCAAGATTGTATTTGTGATGTATACCATGATGTCACTTTGTAACTTTTAAATTAAAGTTCCCATTTAAGGAAATACACATGTATATGCAATATAATGTTAGTGATCATGTTAAATGAAAGATGTGTTTTGAAAAAGACTTTAACTACTATTTATAATTTGCTTAAGGAATATACTTTGTGTTTGTCATGAACAAAACATAAGCAAAGATCGTAAAATATAAATAACGTTTTTAGTACGATATTTGTATTAACATAAGGCATTGTTAAGAGAGGAGTATTGTCCAGATAATGAGATGCAGAAACTGAAACATGAGTTCTACCATCACACCATGGTGGGAACTGGTCATGTGGCTTATACGGATCGGTTCCATGAGCTCGCTAGACTAGTACCTCATATGGTCACTCCCGAATCCAAGAGAATTGAAAGGTACATCTATGGGTTGGCCTCTGAAATTCGTGGAATGGTGAAAGCGACTGAGCCTGCTACTATCCAGAGCGCGATACTGAAATCTGCAACCCTGACGGATGAGATGATCAGGAATGGGACATTGTCTAAGAGTGGTGAGAAGAGGAAGGCCGTGAGTGAGCCAAGTAAGCAAGATGGTGCAAATGGTAACAATAAGAAAGCTAAGTGGGGAAAAGGATTTGTGGCAACTGGTGCCGTCAAGAAGGAGTATCAGGGTCCTTACCCTATGTGTGCCAAATGCAACTACCATCATCCAGAGACTAGGCCATGCCAGGTGGTATGCTTTAACTGTAAGCGAACTTGGCATATGGCAAAAGATTGTAGGGCAACAGCTAAACCAGTGACACCAATGAATGCAGTTAACCCAAAGACTTGTTATGATTGTGGAAGTCCGAATGACCTTCGTAGTATGTGCCCTAGGTTGGGTAAGACACAGGCACCAGTGCAAACAACCAGAATCAGACCTTGGCAAATGATGGGAACAATGCAAACCGTGGAAACAATGTGAATGGTGGAAACAATGGTAACTAGGGGTGTCAGTAGGGTCGGGTTGACCCGACCCGAACCCGAACCCGATAAGCCTTATCGGGACGGGTTAAACCGGGTTGAAAAAGCTTATCGGGTTAGCTTCACCCGAACCCGATAACCCGACATTATTATCAGGTCGGGTTAGGGTTAGAAAATTTTTGTTGTCGGGTTATCGGGTCAACCCGACAATCATTATTTAGTTCTATTTTTTTACTGATAACTTAGAAAGCTCAATACCACTATCTGAAATTTGCATGGGACGTTTGGTTTTTCAAGTCCATTAAAGCCTACAAAGAATAACACATATCAAATGATAGTCTGCTTCAAGAAATAGCACATATCAGCTAGTGGCTAGTGGCTACTAGACTTTTTTTGAATACATGGATGTGTATATAATCTGAGGAGTGAAACTTTCTTTTGCTACATATTAACTCCATAAATATTAAACTTTTTCCCATGGGTATTTTATTCTTTCAATTTCCAAACTGCATCTTACGTATCAAGTTGCATTTATTTATCCACATTTGTAATATAAAAGATTCCGTGCATCTTTTAGAGTTTGTTCATTTGTAGTATAACCCGATAACCCGACCCGACATAACCCGACCCGACTATCACCCGAACCCGATAACCCGATTCCTTATCGGGTCGGGTTGCGGGTGAGTTTTAAAAAAATAAAACCCGACTCAACCCGACCCGACAAACCCGATAACCCGAACCAATAACACCCCTAATGGTAACCCAGCTCGTGGTCGGGTATTTGTGATGAACGCTGAAGAAGGACGCCAGGACCCGAACATCGTGACGGGTACGTTCTATTTAAACAACCACTATGCTACTATGCTATTTGATTCTGGTGCCGATTATAGCTTTGTCTCCACTAAATTCATGCATATGTTGAATATGGAACCTGGTAGACTTGACTTTAGTTACGAAATCGAAATAGCAAGTGGTCAAAAGGTAGAAACAAATGAGATCATTAGAAGGTCATACCTTTAGCATCGACTTAATACCATTTGGTCACAGAAGTTTCGACGTGATTGTGGGAATGGACTGGTTGTCTAAGAATAAGGCTGAAATAGTGTGTCATGAGAAGATGGTCCGAATACCACTACCTAACGGTGAGTTACTCAAAGTCTATGGAGAGAGACTTGAAGAAAACGTGAAACATCTCGTGAGCATGAAGGTAGACGAACAGAAACTAGAAGATATCCCAGTTGTTCGGGACTTCCAAGAAGTATTTCCTGACGATCTATCCGGATTACCCCCTACGCGAGAGGTTGAATTTTGGATAGACCTAATTCCTGGAGCAATGTCGGTTGCAAAGTCTCCCTACCGCTTGGCACCTACTGAAATGGAGGAGTTGTCTAATCAACTCAAGGAACTCCAAGACAAAGGTTTCATCCGACCTAGTTCTTCGCCATGGGGAGCACCGGTATTGTTCGTCAAGAAGAAGGATGGTTCATTCAGGATGTGCATCGACTATCGGGAACTGAACAAACTAACCATTAAGAACCGTTACCCTCTCCCGAGAATTGATGACTTATTTGACCAACTGCAAGGTTCACGGTACTTCTCCAAGATAGATCTCCGTTCCGGCTACCATCAGTTACGAGTACACGAAGATGACATTCCAAAAACCGCGTTCAGAACTCGATACGGTCATTTTGAATTCACGGTTATGCCTTTTGGACTAACAAATGCACCTGCGGTCTTCATGGACTTGATGAATCGAGTATGCAGGCCATACCTAGATAAATTTGTCATCGTATTTATTGATGACATCTTGATCTATTCCAAGACCAAAGAGGAACATGAAACGCATCTGAAGATAATCCTAGAGCTACTCAAGAAGGAGAAATTGTACGCCAAACTCTCGAAGTGCGAGTTCTGGCTACAAGAAGTCCAATTTCTTGGACACGTGGTTAACAAAGATGGTATTCATGTGGACCCTAGCAAGATTGAGGTAGTAAAAAATTGGGAAGCCCCTAAGTCCCCGACAGAAGTCCGATCATTTTTAGGACTGGCAGGTTACTACCGACGCTTCATCGCGAACTTCTCCAAGATTGCCAAACCACTTACCTCACTGACTCAAATGAACAAGAAATACGACTGGGGCGAAGCTCAGGAGAGTGCCTTTCAGACGTTGAAAGATAATCTGTGTAATGCACCAATACTAGCCCTCCCCGATGGACCCAAAGATTCTGTGGTATACTATGACGCGTCATGTCAAGGCCTTAGGTGCGTGTTAATGCAAAGAGGTAAGGTGATTGCCTATGCCTCTCGACAACTGAAGGTTCATGAGAAGAACTATACCACCCATGATCTGGAGCTGGGCGCTGTAGTATTCGCCCTCAAGATATGGAGACATTACTTGTATGGGACGAAGAGTATTATCTATACTGATCACAAGAGTCTCCAACATATCTTCGATCAAAAAAGTTGAATATGTGCCAGAGGATATGGATTGAGCTCTTTAGCAATTATGACTGTGAGATTCGCTACCACCCAGGTAAGGCAAACGTAGTAGCTAATACTTTGAGTAGGAAGGAAAGACTCAAGCCCAGGAAAGTAAAAGCCATGAGTATAACCATATAGTCGAGTATCAAGGATAAGATACTAGCGGCTCAGAGAGAGGCATCTATGAATATGGATGCATACACGGAGAAGATGCGAGGCTTAGATAAGCAACTGGAGAAAAAGGACGACGGTGGACTGTACTTTGTAGACCGAATTTGGGTACCGTTAACTGGTGATGTGAGAACCCGAGTCATGAACGAAGCACATACAACGAGGTACTCTTTTCATCCAGGAGCAGATAAGATGTACTACGACCTTAGGTACTTGTACTGGTGGCCTGGGATGAAGAAGTACATAGCTGTCTACGTTAGCAAGTGTCTGACTTGCTCTAAAGTGAAGGCTGAACATCAGAGACCATCTAGTTTGTTACAACAACCGGAGATTCCCGAGTGGAAGTGGGAAAGGATAACAATGGACTTCATTACAAATTTTCCTAGGACTAGTAGTGGACACGATACGATCTGGGTTATCGTAGATAGGTTGACTAAGTCTGCACATTTTTTACCTATCCGAGAAGATTATACGATGGACAAATTGGCTAAACTTTACATCAAGGACATAGTGGCGAGACATGATGTACCTATATCGATCATATCTGATCGTGACAGCCGCTTCACGTCAAAGTTTTAGCAATTATTGCAAAGTTCCCTAGGAACACACTTAGATATGAGTACGGCTTACCACCCACAGACCGATGGTCAAAGCGAGCGTACCTACAGACCTTAGAGGACATGCTCAGGGCATGTGCCATAGACTTCGGTGGTAATTAGGATACCCATCTTCCATTAGCCGAGTTCTCCTATAACAACAATTATCATACCAACATAGATATGACAACATTCAAGGCACTTTATGGAAGAAAGTGTCGTTCGCCTATTGGTTGGGTGGAAGCTGGAGAGAGCCAAATGATAGGACCTGAGATAGTGTTAGAAACCACTGAGAAGATCATTCAAATTAAGGATAGGCTCAAGGCTGCTCGAGACCGTTAGAAGAGCTATGCCGACAACCGACGGAGACCCCTAGAATTCAGTGTTGGTGATCATGTGTTACTCAAGGTGTCACCTTGGAAAGGTGTTGTATGATTTGGAAAGAAGGGAAAGTTAGCACCTAGATACGTAGGACCTTTTGAGATCACTGAGAGAATCGGTCCAGTAGCTTACCGACTAAAACTACCACAAGAGCTGAGTGGCGTTCATGATACGTTTCACGTGTCGAACCTTAAGAAGTGTCTTGCTGATTAGACCTTACACATACCCTTGGAAGAGATTCAGGTAGATCCTAAGTTACACTTCGTAGAGAAGCCGATTGAAATTTTAGAACGTGAGATCAAGAAGTTGAAGCGTAGCAAGATACCAATAGTCAAAGTTCGTTGGGACTCAAAGCATGGACCCGAGTTTACTTGGGAGCGAGAGGATCAGATGAGACTCAAGTACCCACACCTATTTGACCGTAGTACTAGCTGAATTTTGAGGGCAAAATTCTAATTAACGGGGGTAGACTATAACAACCGCGAATTTTACATGTCCTTACTCAACCTTAAACTTGATATGATCTGTTTATTAGTTTATGTGTTCACTATTATGTGTGTTTGTGAGATAGACCACACAACGCGAGTCGGCACAAATAAACCTATTATCACGAAAAATATTGGTTTTAACGAGATTACAGGAACATGGACGTATTTATAGTCGATTCGAATGGAAAAATTATTTTAGGATCAGTAGAAAACATTAAAATTATTCGGGAAAATGTTTCGACACCTAAATTAACTTCGTTAGAGTTTCATTAAAAGAATAACAAATTAACCCTTTTCTACTCTCCACTATAATTTCAGTTTTGGTCCTTGTAGGTGAGAATGGTTTCACCACTAGTTCTAGCCTATATAAGCAAATCCTATAACCCATTTAGGGTTATATCACCCCATTTCACTCAACACAGCCGACACCCTCTTTCCTCTCTCCCTCTCTTCTTCTCCGGCCACATTTTCCGGCCATCTCAAACCACCACCCACCGCCACTCCCCACACCACACCGCCACTATATAAACCCTCCTTGTGACTCCCCCGTCTCATCTAGCAACCATACGCGCCTGAGAACTCATCCCCACCACCATTACGCGCCACCTAATATTTTCCGACCAAGATTTACGGAAATCCAAAGGTTTAAAAGGTAGGTAACACCGTGTCACCCGTGGTTGTGACTCGGTGTGGAACAAATCGTGACTCAACGAGTCAACACTTTTCCTTCTCTTTTACTTTTAGTTCGAATTTGGGTATAAAACGTGGGTTAATATTTTTAATAACTAAAAAAACTTATTAGTAACGAGTTTGGTATCATTTTGTTTGGGTTTTGTGGTCGAGTCGTGATGGTTCCGTGAGCATAAGCTCACAGCCGAAGCTTGTTTACTTCGTTTGGATGTCGTGTCGAGTCGTGTTATGAGTTTTTGAGTCATTTTCATATTTGTGATTAGTTTTGGACATTAGGGTTTGGGTTAAAGATTAGTTTAGAAAGTGTTAATGTGGGTTGGATTGAGGCCGAGAGACCCACTGGTCCATTTGGTTGATTGTTAGCGTAGCATGGATTCGAAGCCGAGACTTTTAGTCTCGGCATAATGGTGGTGATGAGATTTTTTTGTTGTTGTTGGCTGTTGAACCTCGAAACAGGGATATTGGATACTGGATTTTGGTTTATTGTACTTTACTTTGATTTATGTTGTGTGGTTTTGTTGGTGCCGAGAGTGGAGCCGAGACCAATAGGGTCTCGGCCTAGAATTTTACTTGTGGTTTGTTGATTGATGCCGAGAGTTGAAACCGAGACCAATAGGGTCTCGGCCTAGATTGATACTTGTTGATTGTTGTTGTTGTGTTGGAATTGGAAGACGTTAATTAGATAAAGAGCCGTAGTTTTTTTGGCCGTTAAAAAGTTGTTGGCGATTGTTGGACTTGTGGCGTTGTTATTTTGATCATATATTAAAATTGTGTTGATATTGAGCCAAGTCGGGTGTCACCGAGACTTTTTAGTCTCAGCGTGGCCTCGACAAGCCGAAACAATATTAGACTTTATTTGGATTTATGACTATTATGGTTGGTTATTTGACCCGAGAATAATAAAAACTCGGACTCGTGACTTGAAACAGATGATAACTCGAAAAATATTTGTTTGGAAATGTATATATAACTAGAAGTGGAAAATAAATAATAACGACTAAAAACGGGAAATATTAATTAACAAAAACTCATTTGTTACTTAATATTTAACGGAAGTTTTTTTTATCTAAAAACGATATGTTATAAATGGAAAGTTTGAAGTAAATAGGAGTTATTAAATGTTTTGAGGGCACGTTTATCAAGACACATTACCTTATTATTATAATGTGGGGATTAACGATTATGTGGAATCAATGTCAAGTTGACGAAGAAATTTGTAGATTTAACGAGCTGACGAATTTGATAAGCATCCGACAATTTGCCCGTATAACTTATTAAACTTTAAATAAATTACTTGATCTTGGTTCTTGTTAGGTTGTTGTGAGTTTAGTAGTAGAGACGGTTTGGGATATTGCAACAAGTTGGCGTATTCGTTATTGGGATATTGTTTCGGGAGTCATGTTCGTTTTGGTCATTTGTTTGGTGTGTGTACACTTGAGTCAACGTTATGTCACCACTTCACCCATGATGATACCAAACACCAGTAAATGCATTTAACGAAGATATTTTGGAATTGAAAGTGGGATATACTTGAGAATAGTTAACTTTTGGAAAATGTTATACTTTGGATATACGTTAAGATAAGTTTATTATTAATAGGTTGTGCCGAGTCCGTCGCGTTGTGATACTAGTTGCTGTTGTGCCGTACTACTCATATTTGTGCTTTATTTTGCTTTTCTTTCGAGGCGAGTTCTCGTAGCCCCACTTTTAACGTGTTTTACCTTGAGGTGGAAATGGTACTCAATGCTTTACAAATTTTTTCATGCTGTGAATTACTATTTTACATAATTTTGGACATATACGTGTGATGATGCGATTATATGCTATGACATGTTTGTTTTGTGAGTACATGACTGTGCCACTGTTAACTCTCTGCTGAGAGCCCACAAGCTATAGGCTCAGTTGATGCAACTGTTAACTCTCTATTGAGAGCCCACATGTTGATAGATCTATCGAGGTATCTCCCCATGTGATATTGGTTATGCGTATGAGGAACACTATAGGTTCAGTTGGCGTGACACTATTGCTATTTGATTATGTGCTTGTAATTGGTACACATTTCACTATGTCCTACGTATTATTCACAGCTTCATGTTTTAAACCTTAAGCCTACGAGCTCACCAACTTTATGTTGATATTTTCGAGTATCCATTTTCAGGTGCTAAGACTGAAGTTACACTAGAAGGTTGAGTTCTGGCCTGGCCTGGCTTAGCAAGACTTAAGACAAGACCCTTCCGGGTTATATCTCGTAAAGTTGCATGTTGTTATTTTCTAGTGATGTTGTTTAACTTTGAGACTTATGTTTATCTTGGATCTTTGTACTTATCTCGGTTGTGGGAGTTTGCGACTATTATCTGTCTTATGTTATACATTTAGTATTTCTCTATTGTGACACCTTGTGTTCTTGACTATGAGGTCATACCCCGTGAATGCCATTCCACTGCGCCATTTTTGGGGTGTGACAATCTTTTTTTTGAAGAGCCATTTGCTACCAACGGTTCACCAAGATCCCCCAACTCATGCTCCTCAGCGTGGACGTATAAACACATTCGATCTGGGGACGATGTATCCTAGTGGACTTACGAATGGGATTGATATCACTCTGAGGTTCATCAATTTCTTGATTATCCTCATCATGACCTAAGCTAGTGTCTATAAAAGGATTTGTATCTTCTTCTTGAATAATTTCAAGATCTTCTAGACTCCCACTTGCTTCATGATCCAAGAGATTTTTCACAAAGAATTCAGCATTCCGAGCAACAAATACTTTGTCCTCGGATGGAAGGTAGAAAGAATATCCTATTGTTTCCTTTGGGTATTCTACGAAGATACTGTAGCAACCCGTAGAATTTCCTAGTCGTTAGTGAACGTTAATCTAGTATTAACACATCGTTACTGTTCACTTAACCATTTTTACGAGCAAATTTGAAATTTTGTTTATTACAATTCTATTTAGAAATGTTGTTACGTAATACACGATGTGTTGGAACGAGCTCACACGTGCACCACGACAATCTAAAACACAAATGATAACCAAACGGACCCTTAATTATATTTTGGTCTGTTACTATTCATGGCTCAACACAATTTCAGCCCAATTTCATTTTTCTTTCTTTCATACAATTCGACCAAGACTCATTTACTTGGCCTGTTTTAATTCTTATTTCGACACACAAGATACCAATTATTTTACATGACTCTAATCTTTACACTACAAGGAATCAGGAATGATAAATCTCAAAGTGTGATTCGAACCTTTGGCCTATAAACGAGACCCAAAGCTTTCCTCATTCGACTCACATACAAACTTAATTCAAATTCAACCAAAGTCGACTAGGCTACATTTTTCTAAGTGATTCATATTGTACTTAACATAAATGGTTTCTAAAACTCTTACACCCCCTTCCTCATTTATTTTAACACGTTAAGATGTCATATGGGACATTTTATATGTGTCTAATTTATTGTGTAAACAGCCTTGCTTGGTCCAAAACCGAAACCCAAACACCAATCTCTTTTAGATGTCTTAACATCCAAGTTGCTAATCAATATTCTCCTTGTCCCCTCCTATCCTCTGCCAATCGAATAACAATCTTCAACTTGTCTCAACTTGTGCATATTAAACATTATAACCGACTACATGCATGCACCCATATATACGTATGATTCCTTCTCATTTAAACAAACTCAAACATATTCACTCTTAAACCTCCTTTGCATTTTCTCTCCTGTTACTCCATTCGAAGAGAACCAAGGCTGTTTCCATATTGTTCGATCCATTTTTCCATATTGTTCGATCCATTTTTCCATAAACAATTAAGTTGTTATAATAAGCCCTTTTATTAAGCTCTCTAAATAGCTTTTTAAACCTCAAAGTAAATGATCATCGAAACTGTTTTCTTTTTAAAACTTAATAAGTTATATAATGATTGGGCTTTGTAAAAGCCCAATAAGCACATTCTGATAAGCTGAGTAATAAGCACTTTGAGTACATTTTTAGGACTATAAAAATAGCCCAAAATCAAGCCCAAACCCGTTTGAATGTCCTCGGATCTAAATCTCTTAATGGGCTTTGTAATATTTCGATTTAAAAGCCCATTAATCCAAAAATAAGCTCTTAGACGAAATAAGCAGTTGAATAAGACTTAAATAAGCTTTATAAAGTTATTAAAACTTTCAGAAATCTTTTCCCACTTTTTTTTGTGATTTTTGGACTAAGTTTGCAAAATATTTCAAGTTAAGGGGTTAAAAGTGCCAAGTTTGCAAAACTGTATCCAAAACTGCCAAATCAGAAATCTAAGGGTAGAAAATGTTAAAAACAGTAAGCTGGAGGTTTGGAATGTAAAATTTGACCTTTTTGGACTAAAAATGTAAAACAAGGACTAACGGTGCAAATATCTCACCGTTAGGGTTAAAAGTGTAAATTTCGTACAAATTCAAGGATCAACCAGTATCTTAATTCTATAAACATTTACATAAATTGTGTTACGCATTTCTATTGTATAAATGTTCTTTTTACATATCGTACGATTCATTTAAATAACGTTACGTTTTTATATACTTAACGTAATTTTAACGAATAAACGTAACTTATCATCCAACAACTTTTGAAGGGACGATATTATTGAATCAATAAACATAAAACATGATAATATTATGTATAATATTATTTTTGAACTTTAAGCATTTTAAGCATATCAAATCATTTTCATCACGAACTGATTCGTTATCTGATCTTTTTCCACAATCACTATTCACATCATGTCAATCTTAAACCATCAAAATCTCAGACTTCTATATTATTCAGGTCGTGTGTTGGAGCCGTTCCCGTGATACTTTTTTACATAACATTTCTTTGACCTTTACAGCTAAGGTGAGTTATAGCCCCACTATTATTCTTTAATATTCATTTCAAACTACTTGGGGGAGATACATGCTTAAAAATATTTTACTCGCTTGATTTACAAACACTATTTGTATTTACTTACATACTTGCATACAAACTTGATTTCACTATTCTAGATTTCTATTGATAACTGTGACTAGATTCGATTCAGACATATATCCTGACATGGCTATGTCGGTAGACCCTTAAATTGGGTGCAGTCATATATCCTGACATTGCTATGTCGGTAGACCATTAAATTGGGTACAGTCACATATTCTGACATGGCAATGTTGGAAGTCCATTTATTTGGATGATTTATGATATTCATACTATGTTAGCAGTGAGTTGTAAACACACAGGTTGCAAGTCTTGTATGGGCGGGGCTTGGGACTGAGTGGATTTACAAGGCCTTTGATGTGTAATCTTTATTCAAATGCTTTATAGTCAAACTAAACTCTATGAACTCACCAACCGTTGGTTGACACTTTTTAGCATGTTTATCTCAGGTTTATAAGGCGATAGTGGATGCATGGATTCTAGAGTCATTTGCATACTTGGAGACTCATATTATTAACTTGTACCATTCGAAACATCTATGTAACCCTATACTTTGGATTTCTTGTTTAACTCTGATTTTAATAATTTGAATGGTAACATTTTAGAACGTCTCATTTAGAGTTCGTTTTCTATACCTGGATCTATATTATGAAGTAATACCCCCTTGACTCTACTGTTCCGCTGCGGTAATTTGGGGATGTTACGTATTGGTATCAGAGACTTGGTTATAGAGAACTAGGTTGCATTTAGGAGCCTAGACTATAACTACTACATACATTGCGACTCTCATCCCTATCGCCTTACATACGTAGAACTTTTCCCATTTGTATGTGCGCTGTTGAATGTTATAGTATCTGCACCGATAGGGGAATCTCAGCATTTAGTCTAGTCATCTAAGGTGTGGAGCTCAGTGATAACTGGCTATTTAACTTAATCTTGTGACAGTTCTTGTTTGATGAGACATGGGATTAAGTTAAATAAAGGTTATCACTTAGCCGCAGAGAAATTTGATGATTTTGATCAAAAATGGGAATTTCTCTTGAAGATACTTTTTAGGGAAAATCTCAGAATTTGGTCGAGTCATCAAAAGAGTGGAGCTCAGTGATAACTGTCTATTTAACTTGATCTCGTGACAGTTCTTGTTTGATGAGACATGAGATTAAGTTAAATAAAGGTTATCACTTAGCCGCAGAAATTTGATGAATTCACTCGAGAATTTTTAAGAGATAATCACCCTACTCTTTCACCATTTAAGTGACGTCGAGATATATGTGCTTGGTGATATGTACTGGTGTGAAAGGAGGCAATTATAATTATAGTGGCCAACATAATTATAAGTGCATCATGACCCACGTGGACATATGTAACCATGCGTACGTTAATCGGCATTGACACCCCTTTAGGATAACGACTAGTAACGGGGTTTTTGTGAGAACATTAAGTATACATCGGATAGTCAACGACTTTTCCCTCATCTCTGACGTTCGCTAAATGTCCTTCCATGCAGAGACAATGGCATTAAGGAGATCATCTCGTAACGCTAACCGTAGAAGGACTAGTGAACGTGAAGGTCGAGGAGGTGGCCGCGGCATTAGTAACAATGACAACAACGACGGTGGAAATCCCGATTTTACCGCCATCATCGCTCAACAGCTCTAAACCTTGCTTCCAACTATTATCACCCAGGTGGGCAACTATATCAACAACTCGGGAAACCACAGAAGCAGAAATGATGACACCCATGGTGTAGGCGGGAATGACACTAACAGCCAAGCAACTGGATGCACGTATAAGGAATTTACGGCATGCAAGCCAATGGAGTTTGACGGTAAAGGAGGTGCGCTGGAGTACACCCGATGGATCGAAAAGATGGAATCAGTGATCGACATAAGTAGTTGTGGAACACATCAGAAGGTGAAGTATTTGGTGTGCTCCCTGTCAGGAAAGGCGTTAACATGGTGAAACACGCAGATTCAAGCTAGATGAAGAGAAGCCGTTGTAGGTATGACATGGAACAACTTCAAGGCAATACTAAAAGAGGAATACTGTCCGGACAATGAAATACAGAAACTGAAAGGTGAACTTTGGCATCACGCTATGATAGGGGCTGGTCATGCAGCCTACATAGATCGATTTCATGAGTTAGCAAAACTAGTTCCTCATCTGGTTACCCCTGAGTCAAAGAGGATCGAGAGGTACAACTACGGTCTTGTCCCCAAAATTCGTGGGGCTGTGAAGGAAACTGAGCCGTCTACAATTCAGAGTGCAATACTGAAAGCTGGAACTCTAACAGATGAGATGATTAGGACTGGAGTTTTAAGGAACGGTGACAAAAGGAAGGGAACGAATGATTCAGACAAGCAGATGGTCCCCATGATTGACAGCAAGAGAACAAGAACTTTTATGGCCACTGGGTCCGGTCAAAGAGCATATGTAGGTCCACATCCTAAGTGTGCTAAATGTGCTTATCATCACCCGGAGTCTACACTTTGACGTGAGTGTACAAACTGCAATCGATTCAGTCATTTTACAGATCAGTGTAGAGCACCAAGGAATGCAGGAAACATAAGGAATAATCAAAGGGCATGCTATGAATGTAACAGCCTGGATTACCTCAAGAATGTGTGTCCTAAGTTAAATAGAGCACCTGGACTAAGACAAGGAAATCTAGCATTAGCAATTGAAGGAAATAACCCAAACCCTGGAGTTCATCTTAGTCCACCTCGTGGTAGAGCATACTATGTGGGTCATTTGAATGCAACTAACAAATAATGGGTACGTTTTCCCTAGACAAGTCATATTCTACCCTAGATACGTAAGCTTTAGCATGATTTCTCAAAACTTTACACATCGGCTATTCGTAAGCATCTTTTAACAGATAACACAGACTGAATCTCGAGACGTGATTCAAGATAAGGGGTAGGTACTGTAGCAACCCGTAGAATTCCCTAGTCGTTAGTGAACGTTAATCTAATATTAACACATCGTTACTATTCACTTAACCATATTTACGAGCAAATTTGAAATTTTGTTTATTACAATTCTATTTAGAAACGTTGTTACGTAATACTTGATACGTCGGAACGAGCTCACACGCGCACCATGACAATCTAAAACACAAATAATAACCAAATGGACCCTTAATTATATTTTGGCCTGTTACTATTCATGGCCCAACACAATTTCAGCCCAATTTTATTTTTCTTTCTTTCATACAATTCGACCAAGACTCATTTACTTGGTCTGTTTTAATTCTTATTTTGACACACAAGATACCAATTATTTTACACGACTCGAATCTTTACACTACAAGGAATCAGGAATGATAAATCTCAAAGTGTGATTCGAACCTTTGGCCTATAAACGAGACCCAAAGCTTTCCTCATTCGACTTACATACAAACTTAATTCAAATTCAACTAAAGTCGACTAGGCTACATTTTTCTAAGTGATTCATATTGTACTTAGCATAAATGGTTTCTAAAACTCTTACACCCCCTTCCTCATTTATTTTAACACGTTAAGATGTCATATGGGACATTTTATATGTGTCGAATTTATTGTGTAAACACCCTTGCTTGGTCCAAAACCGAAACCCAAACACCAATCTCTTCTAGATGTCTTAACATCCAAGTTGCTAATCAATATTCTCCCTGTCCCCTCCTATCCTCTGCCAATTGAATAACAATCTTCAACTTTTGCATATTAAACATTATAATCGACTGCATGCATGCACCCATATATACGTATGATCCCTTCTCATTTAAACACACTCAAACATATTCACTCTTAAACCTCCTTTGCATTTTCTCTCCTATTACTCCATTCGAAGAGAACCAAGGCTGTTTCCAAATTGTTCGATCCATTTTTCCATAAACACAATGTTGATCTCGATTCTTTTGTTGCAAATCTCTCGAGTTCATGCAATAAACCCTCGTTTCTAGTCCCTTTGACGTAAATTCCTCACCATTTCTTAGTGTGGTAAGGCTTTTGATCAAATATCTATTCATACTAATGATTTATAACTTATTCACTTTTATGCATATTTCATTCGAACGCATTTCACTTTATATTTATTCTTACCTATTCTTGTTAGTTACATATTCATTTAAACGCATGACCTCCTTTTTAGATGGCTAGATAATCGATTTATATTTTTATTCGACACATATAAGTTCATATCGATGCTTAACGAGACTCATTTCGAATTCACTTTACATATCGAACGTATATCAATTATTATTTCAGTTTCGAACCTTGTTCATATTGACTAGCAACACACCCATTTAAATAATGTTATTACATACATCTTGTCGAGTAAATTATACCAACTGATTCTACATAAGCCAAACAATTAAGTTGTTATAATAAGCCCTTTTATTAAGCTCTCTAAATAGCTTTTTAAACCTCAAAGTAAATGATCATTGAAACTGTTTTCTTTTTAAAACTTAATAAGTTATATAACGATTGGGCTTTGTAAAAGCCCAATAAGCACATTCGGATAAGCTGAGTAATAAGCACTTTGAGTACATTTTTAGGACTATAAAAATAGGCCAAAATCAGGCCCAAACCCGTTTGAATGTCCTCGGATCTAAATCTCTTAATGGGCTTTGTAATATTTCGATTTAAAAGCCCATTAATCCAAAAATAAGCTCTTGGACGAAATAAGCAGTTGAATAAGACTTAAATAAGCTTTATAAAGTTATTAAAACTTTCATAAATCTTTTCCCACTTTTTTTGTGATTTTTGGACTAAGTTTGCAAAATATTTCAAATTAAGGGGTTAAAACTGCCAAGTTTGCAAAACTGTATCCAAAACTGCCAAATCAGAAATCTAAGGGTAGAAAATACTAAAAATAGTAAGCTGGAGGTTTGGAATGTAAAATTTGACCTTTTTGGACTAAAAATGTAAAACAAGGACTAACGGTGCAAATATTTCACCGTTAGGGTTAAAAGTGTAAATTTTGTATAAATTCAAGGATCAAACAGTATCTTAATTCTATAAAAATTTACATAAATTGTGTTACGCATTTCTATTGTATAAATGTCCTTTTTACATATCGCACGATTCATTTAAATAACGTTACGTTTTTATATACTTAACGTAATTTTATCGAATAAACGTAACTTATCATCCACCAACTTTTGAAGGGACGATATTATTGAATTAATAAACATAAAAACATGATAATATTATTTTTGAACTTTAAGCATTTTAAGCATATCAAATCATTTTCATCACGAACCGATTCGTTATCCGATCTCTTTCCACAATCACTATTCACATCATGTCAATCTTAAACCATCGAAATCTCAGACTTCCCTATTATTCAGGTCGTGTGTTGGAGCCGTTCCCGTGATACTTTTTGACATAACATTTCTTTGACATTTACAGCTAAGGTGAGTCATAGCCCCACTATTATTCTTTAATATTCATTTCAAACTACTTGGGGGAGATACATGCTTAGAAATACTTTACTCGCTTGATTTACATACACTATTTGTATTTACTTAAATACTTGCATACAAACTTGATTTCACTATTCTAGATTTCTATTGATAACTGTGACTAGATTCGATTCAGACATATATCCTGACATGGCTATGTCGGTAGACCCTTAAATTGGGTACAGTCATATATCCTGACATGGCTATGTCGATAGACCATTAAATTGGGTGCAGTCACATATCCTGACATGGCAATGTTGGAAGTCCATTTATTTGGATGATTTATGATATTCATACTATGTTAGCAGTGGGTTGTAAACACACAGGTTGCAAGTCTTGTATGGGCGGGGCTTGGGACTGAGTGGATTTACAAGGCCTTTGCTGTGCAATCTTTATTCAAATGCTTTATAGTCAAACTAAACTGTATGAACTCACCAACCGTTGGTTGACACTTTTTAGCATGTTTATCTCATGTTTATAAGGCGATAGTGGATGCATGGATTCTAGAGTCATTTGCATACTTGGAGACTCATATTATTATCTTTTACCATTCGAAACATCTATGTAACCTTATACTTTGGATTTCTTGTGTAACTCTGATTTTAATAATTTGAATGGTAACATTTTAAAATGTCTCATTTAGAGGTCGTTTTCTATACCTGGATCTATATTATGAAGTAATACCCCATTGACTCTACTATTCCGCTGCGGTAATTTGGGGGTGTTACAGATCACTTAATAGATCTGGGTTCCAGTTTGTCAAGTTTGGTAAGTGTATCACGTTTAACAAGTGTCTCACAATCCCAGACTTTTAAGTAAAACAACTTAGGGGCTTTCCTATGCCATACCTCGTATGGTGTCTTATCAACCTTCTTAGTTGGAACCATGTTGAGAATGCGTGCAGCAGACTCAAAGGCATACTCCCAAAAGGACTTTGGAAGAGTAGTTTGACTAATCATGGAGCGAACCATGTCCAGAAGTGTTCGATTTCTCCTCTCAGACACACCATTATGTTGGGACGTGTAAGGAGGAGTGTGATGGGCAATAATCCCCTGCTCCTTAAGATGACCCAAAAACTCTTGACTCATATATTCACCTCCACGATCAGAACGTAGTGACTTAATGGTCTTCCCGAGTTGGTTTTCTACTTCCTTTGAAGCACTTTAAATGTTTCAAACACTTCATGTTTATGTTTCAGCAGGTAAACATAACCATACCGACTATAGTCATCAGTAAAAGTGACAAAGTAGCTAGCTCCTTGTCTTGACACAATTCTAAATGGGCCACATACATCGGTGTGTATTAGTCCAAGTAGATCCTTAGCCCTTTCCACTTGATGAGAATAGGGTTTTCTTGCCATCTTACCAAACATGCAGGAAACGCACTTTTCAAATGACTTGATGTTAGTTGAGTTGAGAAGTCCATCATGTTGCAACTTCTCCATGCGTTTCTTGCTAATGTGTCCAAGACGACAATGCCACAAGAGAGTAGAGTCCAAGGTGAGATTGGCTCTTTTATCGCTAACAGCAAACATAGAACTATCATTTGTTTTAGAACAAGACATATTAATTTCAAAAATACCATCCCTTGGGATAGCACTAAAATAAACAACATTATTCCTAGAAACTGAAATTGTATTATTCAATTCAAAGCGGTTAATAAAACCATCGTCAAACAAACGTGAAACTGAAATAATTCCTCTAGTAATAGAGGGAGCATAATGACAATTGTTCAAAACAACTACTAATCTACTAGGGAGACATAAATGATAACTTCCAATAGCTTCAACTCCTGCACGTTGACCATTGCCCATGTACAAACTTAAAACTCCTGGCTTCAGCTTCTTACTTCCCCTGAGACCCTGAGTAGTATTACAGATGTGAGTACCACAACCCGTGTCATAAACCCAAGATGTACTAGGAAAAGAATAGAGTTCTATGGTGAAAATGTCTGAAGTGCTAGCTCCTTGAGATAGGTTCTTCTTTTTCAGCAACTCGGCGAGATACACGGGACAGTTCCTTCTCCAATGACCTGTTTCACCACATTGGTGACAGGTCGCGTCCTTTGCAGGGTTATCCTTCTTGGGTGGTGAAGGTTTCTTGGGCTTGGAAGCATAAGATGGTTTATGCTCAGGAGCATAAGCCAACTTATACTTTCCATTCCCTTGTTTCACCTTAGCTGCCTTGAACGGTTTTTTACCTTGGTTTTTCTGGACCTTTCCTGCACATATAGCATGAAGTGCAAGTGCAACATCTTTCTTGGGTAGCGTCTGCTCATGTTGTTTAAGCATAGCAAGTAATTCATTCACAGTCTTCCCCATGCTGTGCATATTATAGTTCTGCACAAAGCTGTAATACTCCTTAAAGAGTCCAATCAAGATTAGGCTTACTCCAAGGTTCAAAGTGACGGGATGACCGAGACACTCCAAGTTGTCAATGTAGCTCTTCATCTTTAGAACATATGAGCTTACAAATTAAACTTCTTCTTGCTTGCATGAGTGAAATTCCCTCGCGGTTTGAAGAAGTTCCTGTTCGGCCTGTTGAGCAAACATACTTTTCAACTCCTGTAGCATGTCATATGCACCAAGGTGAGTTAGATTTCGTTGGATTTCTAAGTCCATGGTCATAATCATGAATGCAACAATGTCCTTTGATCCCTTGACCCAAGCAGTGTGAGCTGCCAAAGCCTCAGGAGGGACTGGGTGTCCAGGAGTTGCAACAGGTGCATCAGGAATATATAGGATGCTCCAAGTAATTTTCCTTATCTTCAGCTGATAGGATAATGCGAAGCTGACAATACCAGTCAATGAAGTTAGGTCCAGTGAGTTTTTGTTTCTCAAAGAAACTCCTGAGTACCGAATTGTTTTCGACTGAGGTAGTCATCTACAATTAAAAAGTTCAAATAATTAGTATTTTCAATAATTAAATTCTTAATAGAATTAACTACCCAATTAATTACTAATTAAGACTAAGATCTAACTTGACCTCCCACTTATTATCAAAGGTCTGACCAATGTGTAAACAAGTGGGGCAAGAGGTAAGTGACGAGCGTTAATTGCAAAAAATGCAACTCTTAGACTTATGAGACTGATCAAGACATTAGTAAACAAGTAATAATGTCATGAGCATGTTTAGTCTCATCTTATGCCTCGGGTCCAAGGTCTGACCAAGCATACTCGAAATAATTCGACCAAGCAAGAGCGTGCAAAAATTGCCAAAAGTCTGACCAATGAACAAAATTCTCCATGGGTTTTGAATGGCCCTAAGGTCTGACCAAAGAGGTCAAGCCAAAAGCACATGTTCTTGGTTGGCTGGCATAGACTTAAAATTTACACATAGGGTGTACACATAAATGTGGTAAAATCGTGTACAAAGAAGCATGCAAAACAACTTTGTAACACTTATTTTAAAAACTTTTAGTAATGACACTGTAGTGATCATCATGGTTCACGGTAGCTCCAATCGAACTCGCAAGGAAGCGGAGGACCAGGTCAGCGCGAAGCATATGATCTGAAATCCTTTAGGTGTGACTGTGCGCACCGCCTTATACCCCCTTATAGTTTGTTCTAGTGGGTGAGCCGTACTTCTCAAGTGTCCATAACATCCAGTTTTTAATTTCATGAAAAACTTGTTTCAATATATTTAGGTCACTTAATTTTACAAAAACTCACAATTGAGCATGATATTTTAAGGCGTGTAAATTAAGACCATATTGATGTCATCTTGTTATAGGTATTAGTCCTCTTTTATTTTAGTTTTAGGCGTGTAAACATGTAGGCTAAAAGCAAAAATTCACAAAAGAACATAATACTAACACATGACATTAATATTAACAAGTAAACATATAGATCCGAGTCCTCTAGCGAGTCTTCCCCAAATGGAGAACCATAAGACCCTCACTAGGCTTTCATCAAGTGCCTAGATCGCCACATGCATCATAAAAAAATGACTGCGTAGGTCTTATAGCCGGAATACACATATAAAATAATCATGGCAAACTAATTAACTTTTAATATGCTATTTTATGTATCTAATTAACCATTAATTTTAATTCATTAGCTTCTAGGTATTTTTTATTAATTAATGACAAGTATTGCATGATAGTTGTCAAAACAAAAAATAAAACGAATAACTAAGTTAGATTTCATGCAGCTTTTTCGCGTGTTTATTAAATCGTGTAACCCATAACCACCAAACGAGTTGACTCGTGATGCTACTGTTGGGATTTAATTAACATGTTAACTATTAACACTACGAGTACGAAGCGGATAATGGATCTAGTTTGGCAATTATGATTAACACATATAATAAACAAATTAAGGTAAAAAGGAAACAAGAAAACTAACCCTCGAAGCAACAACAAATGAAACTTAGTGATTAAAACAATCACCTCTAACGAATGCACACACTACACGTCAAACGAACCACATTAGGATGCTAGTCCTTGCCCAAAGTCAGTGTTGTTATTCTTATAATATACATTTGTTGAAGTATTAATATAATTCACCTTTACACTAAAAAAAACACTATTTCATAAAAAAATAGCTTTAACAGTACTTATAACTTAAGTAAATTTTTTATAAAAATAGCCAAACACATGATACCTAGATTTAAAATATACCCTTACAGGGTACCGGGTGCTTAAAAGGTTATGATATTAGGTGTTATTGGTCATGTAACATCTTTTTAGATTTACTTGTGAATAATTTTTACGGAATTAACCATCTCACACAACATATACAACACACATTTATTTCACATGTATTAAGCACAACGTCAACCTATAATCATTTGTTTGAGAAGCATTTTCACACAAAGGGGTACCATTAAAAGTTTGGAACACAAGCTTTTTTGTTTGCATACCACGTTATTAAAAAGCCATGATACTGTGTGTTATTGGTGAGACAGACTGCCAAAAAAAATTCATTTAATAACACAAAAAGAACGTCACTAAAAGTCAAAGAAATGCCCCTAAAAGGTATCGAAATGTAAACAAAAGTTAGGAAAAGATGTTGCTAAATTTTGTGGTTGTTTCTCCTACATTTTTTAATGTAGATGAAAATTAAGTTGGTAAAAGATTATTTATAATGACACAAAAAAAAAAGGTAAGAATAATTTTTTACCTTTTGAGACATATATTTTTCACAAATAGTACTGGTTGGGCCGGTTCGATGGCCCTGTGTGAATTAGTCGATCCGTTTTACCGGTGCTAGAAGCTTCGCCATAAGCAAACAAGATGAGGTCCTTCTGCTTCGTAGACAAGGCTCGTTCTCGTTAAATCTCAAGATTTTGACCTTTTGCTTACACTTTTGGAAAAGTGTGACTAAGGTTGATTTAGTGACGCTTTTCTACGTCATCAGAACCAATTTTCTTGTAGTGGTAACGTAATGTTAAATTACCCGCATTTTAGAGGATATTGGGTGATTAAAAAGCCATACAATTAGAAGATATTGGGTGATTAAAAAGCCATGATAGTTTGATAGCTATTCATTTAGCAATATTAAGTTATTGGCTATTATCATACTGGATTCCACTGGATATTGGGTGATTAAAAAGTTTTAATGTTTAATGGCCTTTGATTTAGCAAATATTAACAACTATGAGACAAACAAGCTACAAGCAAATTTCATCAAGCTTATATCTTAGCTTTCAGATTTATTTATTTCAAATGTGGGATGTAGTATTTTGCACGGTTGCACAAACAACTTGTTGGCGAAAATAGCTGATGCTTATATCCTTAGGATCCTTTTTCGCTTTGTAGCAACGCGCTTTCATTTTTAATTTGGGGTTTCTTGGTGCAGCTTTGTGAAACATCCTTTGCACGTAAGTCATGATGCTAGATTCTTCGGAGTAATCAAGAATCTAGGAACTCATTAATTCTTTTTGAATCTTGTGCGTAATTGAGCAATTATTTTTCGTTTTAGTTGCCTTTGGATTGGTTAGATTGTCCGACTTGTGCAACACAATTATTAGAAATTTAGATCAGAGTGTTGGATGCATAAGTTAACAAGTAAATGTCATAGTGATTTATATATGGATGAACAATGCTAACTTTTGGGAATTTAAAACTGTGATGTGAGTTTTGTCTTGATGAATCGTATATATACTTTGATGCATGTGTTTTAATTGACCAAAGACTCGGGTGAGAAATTGCTTTCAGCACTGAGCAAACAGGAGGGAACGCTTCCAGCAACATGACCAAGTAGGTGTTGCCGCAAGAAACACTCCTTTGAGTTTCACTATTTCGGATCATGAATTTCACTTCCATAATCTTATAACATATTCTTATAATCTTGTAACATAACAAAACGGCCTATGCCACAATACCATACTATTGACATTCCATCCTCATATCTATGCTTTCTAACAACTTTATATGACTATTATCTATAAGATCAAGCAGAACAAACCACAAGCCATAAAAAAACTTTTGATACAGTGAGCAGATGAGAACTGAGATAACTGTGGAGCACACCAAAACCTGCCCCAAACTTGGTTCACTTTCGAAGAATCAAAAACTAAATACCATTTTGACACCAATATACCAATGTCTTCATAACAGATTTAAACAGCAGGAACACAATGACAAAGATAACCTTATTAATCTCACTAATAGACCACAAACCTTGCATCACATTTGGATCATCTTCCAACCAGCAGATACTAAAGGCGATTCTTATATGACAAATACCATTTTCATAGTGAAAAACTTGAGAAAAAAAGACCCAATTGCCATAACAATTTTGCATTAGCGTATTCAAAGGCCGCAGTTGACCTACAGATCTGAACCAACATATATCATAATGAAACCAATCCAACTTTATCCAGTATGCAGGAATTTGAGAATCTATAAGTAGCCGAAGAACCATAATCTCTTAATCTGAACAGGTCATATCACATGGAATAACAAGACTGATCATGACCCATCCATAGTTAAGTCAATGAGCTTCAAACGAACCGGGCCCACACCAATTTAGTATCCACTCTCTAACCTTTATCGGGACAAAATCGACTTTCTGCAGGCTGCCAAATGCGATTAGCCCATACAGTGTAGTACTTTCACCGTATCACAGAAACCTAAGTACATGTCAAATTTGATCCAATACAGAATAAACCAACCATTAAGCCAATAAACCAGCTTAACCAACACCTCCAATACCACATGTGAATGAATTTAATAACATAGATGGCATCACATAATCCAGCATACACAATCTGACCCACCTAATACCATTCTTTGACCTCGGATTAAAATTATGAAAAACCAGAACCAAAGCAAATCAAGAACAGATTTACTCAGTTCTTAACAAGCACAAAAACATCAAACAGTAAAATTTGTTCACAAACAGCCTTATAACTCCAAAACCTATAATCATCGAAGAAGACGACAATAATGATCTCTACTGTTATCCACCTTGTATCATCATCCAACCCAAATTTCCCACACCACACTGAATCTCACTATGACTACACACAACTCTTCAAAATATATAACGAGAACAAAATCTGTACTCTGCAAAGAGCGGCGTCACTTTCTCTTGCAGAATCAACAAAGATAGTTGAACCGATGGTTACATGAGGGCCATATACACAATAAATGGCTTCCTCGTCTGTAAGGTTCCCGTATTTACTATTTACCAAATCATTTTCTGCATCAAAACATCTAAGCACTTAATGAATGACATATCTTCACCTCACGAAGCTCAAGTATCTAGCCATATAAAGATTATCCAACTAGCACAGTTTCATGTTTACATACGGTAGATTAGTTCATCACAGTTCACAAATTATTGAACCAATGGGTTTATTGGTTAGGTTTTTGGAAACTAGCACAAAGGACAGACTGTTGGTGTAATTAGAGCTGGTCGTGTTGGATCTGCATGCGCTAGAAGGATGGTAGGATTGTTTTGTTATCGAAAATCCTATGGCTGTCTACACTTTAAATCCAATGGCTGTGGAATCTTGTTGCAGTGGAATGGTGGTTGAAGTCAACCATTGGTACGTCTAACATGAAAGATCATGTATTCACATAGTAGCTGCTTTTATCTAACATATAGAGACACGCCAAAACAGTTTGATGTTTTACTTAAAACTAATATTAAAAACTTGCAAAATAAGCAACTACAATTGAGAAGATATTCTTAATTAAAAACAATAACATAAACAATAACATGGTCTCATCATTCAAGCTAGTCTAATGTAATTTGAACATACTCAGCCTGCATATCCTTTCAAAAGCAAGGTTACATTACTTATAAACCGAAACAAAATAACTAACTTAAACTAGAGGTTTGACATGTCGCCCCATTTACTCCTAAAACCATCAAAACATGCATACACATGATAACCATGCCAAAGATCATGTCCATTATCACGTACACACATTCCATTACTTTTGAAAGCTAAGCTAAGCATGCAAAACATGCAGAGGACTAAGTCTGCTCGTCCTGGGTCTGCTCGTCTTGGGCTGGGGTGGTAACAATGCCCGTATTATCAGAGTCGAAAGCCCAGGCATTCTCCAAAGCGATTTGCTCCTCTTCTTCAGGAGTTAAATCGTTCTTGATGTTAAAAAGGTCGCGGATCTCCTGAACAGTCTTGCCTCTGGCCATGTCTGCAACTGTTTTACACATCAATTCCAGAAGGGGCCTGATGTTAAGATAGTTAGCAGCCTGGAACAGATAAAAAAAATTGATTAGTTACACATATTCACAAACCAGAACACATCTAGTAACATATGTATGGAAATGCCAATCAACCTATTTAATGTCATATAAATAAACTATAATACAATCGATATAAATTCAAAGGTATTGGTTTTACTTGGGCTTAGAGAAGGACCTTCGAGAAGCATAATCAGCATTAAGAAAAACAGTACAATATTTCAAGATGACTTCAGATAATGCACTAACAGATAAATACATGACATCCACCAAAACAAGAACCAGTAATTCAATTTTCTTTACCTTTTTGGTAATGCAATTAGTTCAATGCCAGTTTGAACGTTTGAGAGATTGTACACAAGCGCTCCGGTACTATCGTTATGTCCCACGTTTTCAGAGAGCAACTAATTTATAGAACACAAACTAGTTTATAGAGATGGCAATTTGAGACCCATTGGTTAAACATGGGTCTAGTTGGGTAAATATCTAGTAGGAAATGGGTCTAGTTGGGTCTCCCTAAATATTATAGATGGGTCTAATTGGGCATTTGATAGAAAGTGCAATGATATAATAATTACCCAAAGGGTCTAGGCGGGTCCAAAAAAAAAATTTACTTTTTTTTAAACTTTTTTCATCTTTTACTCAAAAAATAAATAAATAAATAAATAAAAAATCTTGTCGACCGGACCAAAACCCATCTAGACCCAGACCCGTATAGACCCAAACCCATCTAGACCCGTCACCCAAACCCGACCCGATCCACCTATTTTGCTACCTTTACTAGTTTCAATATCTTTAGATAGACCAAGATACCAATAATAAGTACTAAAGGCAATTTATACAATAAGTAATCGTTATAAAAATAGCATGATGTAAAGGCAGACAATCCCTAAAAACATAATGCGGAAAAAAGAAAATTACACAATTAACTACAAAAAAATAATAATAATAATAATTAAAATTAAAAAAGAAAAAAGAAAAAAGAAAAACGAAACGCACATGAATAATAGCAAACAAAGTGCCTTGATCCACTTTCACAAACTCAGCATCAAATTCTTTAAGATCCTCTGCAGTGACCTTATTGGCACCTTTTTTTGATGTCTCCGCATGTTTATTACAGTACTCGATAACCTTCGATAGGATCTTGCCGGTGATGTTGGGAGTAGGGATGACGGAGTCAGCACATCCATCTTCGATCATGTGTTCGATCGTCTTTGACTGCAACGCCACCGACTCCTCTAGCTCAAATGTCTCACCGTCTTTACTCTTGAGCAAGATCATCTTTGAAGAAGACGACATTATCGGAATCTTAAGAATGTAACCTAAATTGTAATCATAAGTTTAGAAAGGCTTCACGTGTTTCGGATTGTATTTATACAGAGGAAGAACGCGTGCGACTTGAGATTTTTTGTTCTATTTAATGAAATGAAGATACAGTTTTACTTGAGATATTTAACATGTTAAGTTCCTCAACTTTAAACTATACGTGAATTACGCAGTTGTCATTTGCTATGGTTTGCAGGATGGTGAATAATTGTGTAAAAACTGCACCGTAGACCTACGGCCAGTCGGCCAGCACTATTTACCTTGGAAAAATTGACCCAAAAAACTCCCAATTCATCCGAAAACATATTCAACATTTTAAGTACTCATAACTAAGTTTATACAAGTCATGAGGCACATTCTAACAGCAAACAACTTCAAATACATAACTCTACTTTTGACTTTTTAGAAAACCATTTTAGGGCTATTGCTTAGCTGCTTATTTTCAGGTAAAATAACAAGATTATGATAAGGCAATTTTCAAAGTGTTCACTTTTACAAATACTTTTAACTTAAAACCCTTTATGATTAAATCTCATTGAAAATTTTCAACAAATAATTATTTCTCCGGTACAAAATAAGCAAATCCAAACAATATTTCCGAAAGTACTTATTTTTAAGCAGGAAAAATAAGCAATCCCAAACACCCCCTTATTACCCATTTTAAAAACTAGAGAACAGGCAAACACTTAAACCCCAAAATTCACAAGTTATAACTCATAAACCCTAATTTTATAAATGAAAAAACATAAAAGAAGTTACCTTGTTTGGATGTTGTTTTAACGACTTAACAATCTCAACCTTTTAACACCAGTTTCCCTCAATTTGCTCTTCCTTCTTCTTTCTAAAGAATGGACACATAAGGAGTTTAGAGGGTGTTTGGATATCAGACTTATAAATGAACAAAATATAGAAACTACACTTTTGGTCCTCGTAATTTTTCAGTTTATGGTGTTTGACTTACCCCTTGAAATAAACTAGTCGATGTAAAAAAAATAAAGTCAAACTAGTCAAGATTGGCTTTGACTTACCACCCCTTGAAATAAATTATAGCTAGAAAAAGTTTTTACCATAGTTGTCAGGATCTCGATCCTGATCTTAGGATCTTACGATTTTATGATACTGTAACGCAAAAACGATCCGGATCTTACATATGATGTTTGAAAGCATAAGATCTTATAGGATCCTGATCTTGAGCATATGATCTTAAGATCTCATCCGATCCGATCTTACTTTTCTCGAACCACAAACCAAAAAAACTAAAAATTTATGGATTGTGTTTTGTAGAATTTAAAAAGCAAATTGTTAATTTTCATAAACAATTCATAATCATAATTTAGGACAACATTTCTATGAAACATTTATATAATTTTGTGTTTATGATATACAATAATTTATAGATTTGTATAATATTACAAAGATTATTAACAAAATGACATTATGGTAGGATCTTAAGATCTCGATCCGATCTTACGATCTCGATCTTTCAAAGACGAAACCGATCCTCAGTAAGATCCCGATCTTGAAAACCTTGGTTTGTACCATATGAAAGTTGATAAAAGTACACTAAGAGACAAAAATCGTGAGAGGGCCACAAGCCCACATCCCATTAGGTTTCCACGCTCCGCCCATGCTTGTAAGCTCATTTTTACTTGTTTATTAGTTTATTAGCTTGAGCTCATAACTTAAGTTCATGGCTATCTTTGACGAGACTAGCAGTAACAATAATTGTTTAATAAAAACGATTGATAATGTAATTTTATTTGTAATTATAAAGTGTAAAATGACATTATAAGCACTTATTGCCAAACATATAAACTCAAGTAGATTATAAGCCAATAAGCAATAAAAAATGATTCAATATTGTTTGTAACTAAAAAGAAGCATCCCAGGTGGGTTTCAACTGTTTGTAAGTAAAAACGATAACATTGTACAATAATTTAATATTGTTTAACACAATTTAAATATTCAAATAAGTAATCAGCCTGCACTAAAACTAATTACTGTAATAATCTTTAAACCGAGACAATAAAAAAAAAAAAAAAAAAAAAACATATGTCAAAGATAGCCATGAAACTACTAAATTTCGAACTACTTTTGAATCTGTTTGGGTAAAGGGGAGTATTTTTTCCATTCAAAAGCAAAGTGACAGTACTTGCAAATCGAAACAAAATAACCAAGTTAAACTAGTGGTTTGACAAGTCTCCCCGTTTACTCCTAAAATATTAAAACATATCAATATTCCATTACTTTTGAAAGCTAAGTTAAGCATGCAAAACATGCAGATGACTAAGCCTGCTCGTCCTGGGCCTGCTCGTCTTGGGTCTGCTCGTCCTGGGTCTGCTCGTCTTGGGCTGGTGTGGTAACGTCGCTCTTATCATCATGGTCGAAAGCCCAGGCATTCTCGAAGCGGATTTTCTCCTCTTCTTCAGGAGTTAAATCGTTCTTGATATTAAAATGGTCGCGGATTTGTTGAACAGTCTTGCCTCTGGCCATGTCTGCAACTGCTTGACATGCCAATTTCAGAAGTGTCTTGATGTTAAGATAGTTAGCAGCCTGGAACAGAGAAAATAGAACTAGTAATTAATAACATATTCACTGACCAGAATACATCTACTAATATATGCAGGGAAATGCCAATGAACCTATTTACTCTTATAAGTTAAACTATAATACAATCGATATAAATTCAAAGGTTTTGTTTGAGGTGGCAAAATGGGCGGGTCAGGCGGGCTTGGGCAACAGGCTCGGGTCCTAACAGGCACGGGTCAAACGGGCAAAGTTGAGATATGGGTCAAACGGGCACGGGACAAAACGGGTGGCTTTAAAAATTAGGTGTCGTTTAGAAAAGAAGGATCTCATGTTCATTTATTAACCATAACTGAAACTAAACTTTATAGCTAAATTTACGTCAATAAAAATAAGTTAAAAAAATTAAAACGAGCAAAAAAGTTATATGTCTATATATATGTACCCTTTAAGTTTAAAAACAGTTGATTAAACAAAATTAAACTAAAACAAAGTACAAACATAAACTATAAGTCTATAACATAGAAAAAAGAAGAGAAATCCATTATGGTGATTTTACCACACAAGTTAGCTGGAGTCTACCACCCATTACGCCCATTATTAATAAAGCCTACTAATTATTTTTGCCCAGTTAGACCGATTGAGAATGTCCATGCTGCCCCCTACTTTTGAAATTTTGCCCATAGCAGCCCAACTTTTTGCATATGGGCAGATTTTGCCACCTCTCATACGCATAGAGAAGAACATTTCGCATAAAAAATACAGTACAAGATTTTAAGATGATTACATAAAATGCACTAACGAATAGATACATAACATCCACCCAAGCTGACTTATGTTATCAAAGGGTGTGCAAAGGTACAAAACAGGAACCAAGAATTCAATATTTTTACCTTTTTGGTATTGCAAATTTGCAATTGGTTCAATACCAGTTTAACCGTTTAAGAACCAGTTCAGTGACTAATTGGGCTAATGGACAGGATACAAAACAACAGAGTACGAGACATTGCACACGAGAAATCCGTCACCATCGTTTTGTCCCAATTTTTCACAAAGTAATTAATTTATAAAACACAAACTAATATCAAGTCCTTTAGAAAGACTGAACTACCAATAAAAAGCCCTTCAAGGCGAGTCATACTGATACAGTAAGCAATCTTTATAAATATAGCATGATGTAAAGGCAAACAAACCCAAAAAACAGAAAGAAAAAGAAAAGAACATACATTCCTCGAAATAAATTACACTGTTAACTACAAAAAGAAAAAGAGAAAAAACACGTACCAGAATAATAGCAAACAAATCGGCCTGATCCACATCCACTAACTCAGCATCAAATGCTTTAAGATCCTCTGCAGTGACCTTTGTGGCGCCTTTTGGTGTCTCCACATGTTTATTAAGGTACTCAACAACCTTAGATAAGATCTTGCCAGTGATGTTGGGAGTAGGGATGACAGACCCAGCACATCCATCTTCGATCATGTGTTTGATTGTCTCTGACTGCAACGCCGCCATCTCCTCAAGCTCAAACGTCTCACCATCCGAACTCCTGAGCACGATCATCTTTGAAGAAGACGACATTATAGGAATTTAGAATGTAAGCTAAATCACAACAGAAAAATTGTTATGATTTTGGTTTCATGTGTTTTACTTGAAATCAACTTTACTTTATGGAATAAGATATACTCGGTATATATTATTTACGCAATTCTTTGTATATAGATAAAACAAAGAGATACTTGTTGAATTAGTTAATGTTTAATATTGTTTGCACTATAGTGAATAATTCGTAGTGCACCGTATAACTAGGGGTGGCAATTTCTGACCCGACAAGAAACCTGACCTGAAACCGACACGAAAATTAACAGGTTCGGGTTGAGTCTAAATAGATTTTGGGTCGGGTTTGGGTCGACCCATCTAACCAGTTTATTAAACATGTCAGGTTCGGGTTGTGAATAAATTAAGTGGGTCGACCCGCCAACCCGTTTAAGCTTTTTTTCTTAAATTAAAAATTATGTATATTTTATTATACGGGTTAAATGGGTTAAACGGGTCGACCCACAAACCCATTTAATCCGTCTAACCTATTTAACTCGTGTAATGTGGCAACTTTTGTATAAAAAACGGGTTAAAATGGGTCAACCCAAAACCCGTTTAACCTTTTCAACCCGTGTAACCTATTTAACCCGCCAACCCAAGTATATATACGTTCGGGTTATGTGTAAACAGGTTAGGGTTGATATAGCTGACCCGAAGATTTAAATGGGTCAAGTTCGGGTTGGGGTTTTCTGACCCGCCAACCTGACAACCCAAACCCGCCAACCCGAACCCTACCCGAATTGCCACCCCGGTATAACTGGGGCCAGCACTCTTTGCCTCCGGAAAATTGACCAATTTCAATCATCAAAAATCATATTTAACACTTTAAGTACTCATTATTAAGTTTATACAAGTCATTAGGCCCCATTTTAACACTAAACATTTTCTGGTAAATCACTATTATTTATTTAAAAGACTAGAAAATAATAACAAACACACCAAAGCTTCACACTATTCCATAACAATAGCTTTAAAACAATCCTTGTAATTTCATTAGGTTCTTTTATAAAAATATCTAAACATACCAAAAACCATAATGTAAAAACACTTAAACCCCAAAATCCCCCAATTATAACTCATAAACCCTAATTTTTAAAATTGACATAATAAAAGATGTTACCTTGTTTGGATCTTGTTTTATCACTTGATCTCAACCTCTTAACACCTATTTCCCAGAATTTGTTCTTTAAGAATCGACACTCTCCCACACAGAAGGAGTGTTTGGATATAAGTTTTAACACCGAGAATTATTATTAAACTTATAACTTTATAAGTGAGGAAATTGTAGAAGTTATACTTTTAGCCCACCTACTTCATTTCTTGGACATTTATTACAAAAAGTTTATAAGTTGTTTAGTATTTGTTTTTTGACAGACTTATACAATGCTCAGGTTTAGATCGGCGGAAAACCCTTCCAGTGACATTTAGCTAGAAGTGAGATTAAACTCATGACTATTTTTTCGAAAGCCTTCCTTTAACCGGTTTACCGAACGTTTATCGTCGTATGTAAATTCATCCAAAAAATATCAAATCGGGTTTCGTAGAAACAAGTCAAAACGCTAAATACTTTTTGTCAAACAACTGTTTTAGTTCTAAACGCTAAATACTTATTTTCTAATGTGATTTAAACCTTCGAATATGTAATCAGCCTGCACTAAAGCTAAATAATAATCTCTAAACCAAGACACATCGAAAACATATGCCAAGTAGAAACCAATTTTAGATAGTTAATTTCCTGCAAATAATTAAACTAACTAGCAATGAAACAACTAAATTTTGAACTACTATCAAACCAATTTTCTCTTCATATCCTTTAAAAAGCAAAGTAACAGTACTTATAAATCGAAACAGAATAACTAACTTAAACTAGTGGTTTGACAAGTCTCCCCGTTTACTCCTAAAATATCAAAACATAAAAATATTCCATTGCTTTTGAAAGCTAAGCTAAGCATGCAAAACATGCATGCAGATAACTAAGACTGCTCTTCCTGAGTCTGCTCGTCTTCGGCTGGTGTGGTAACGTCGCTCTTATCATCATGATCGAAAGCCCAGGCATTCTCCAAAGCGATTTGCTCCTCTTCTTCAGGAGTTAAATCGTTCTTGATGTTAAAATGGTCACGGATCTCCTGAACAGTCTTGCCTCTGGCCATGTCCGCAACAGTTTTACACATCAATACCAGAAGACTCTTGATGTTAAGATAGTTAGCAGCCTGGAGCAGATAAAAATTAGCAAGAATTATTAACATAATTTATAAAAATAGCAGAACAATGCTCATGAACCTATTTACTGTTATTACAGTGAATATTAAACTTCAAAGGTATTGGAATTACTTGGGCAGTATATCAAAGGTATTGGATTACTTGGTTCAATACCGGTTTAATCATGTAAGAAGTGGTTTAGCGACTAAATAATGGACAGGATAAAAAAAAAATAGAATACCACGCATTGTACAGCAATGGTTTTGTGACTTTTGTCTCAGTTTTTCACAAAGCAACTTAATTATAGAGCACAAACTAACATCGAGTTCTTTAGATAGACTGAACTAACTATAACAAATCGTTAAAGACAAGTAAAAAAGTGAGTAATATGTATAAATTAACATGATGCAATATATATATATATATATATATATATATATATACCAAAATAATATCAAACAAAGTGCCCTGATCCACTTGCACAAACTTAGCATCAAACGCTTTAAGATCCTCTTCAGAGACCTTAAGATCATCTACAGAGACCTTAGGAGCCTCTTCAGAGACCTTAAGATCATCTACAGAGACCTTAAGATCCTCTTCAGTGACCTTAGGATCCTCTTCAGTGACCTTAAGATCCTCTAAAGAGACCTTAAGATCCTCTACAGAGACCTTATTAAGATCCTCTTCAGAGACCTTATTCTTGTCCATTGGTGTCTCGGCATGTTTATTGCAGTACTCAATAACCTTCTTTAAGATTTTGCTGGTGATGTTGGGAACAGGGATGACAGAGTCAGCACATCCATCTTCGATCATGTGTTTGATCGTCTGTGATGCCAACGCAACAGTCTCGTCAAGTTCAAACATTACACCGTCCGAACTCTTGAGCACGATCATCTTTGAAAGTGTAGAAGACATTATCGATCAGTTATTTAGAATGAATAGAGAAAAAGAACCTTAATCGTAATCGTTAAGTTTAGAAAAACTTCTTGTATGATTTTGGATTCTGTTAGGTTTGTATTTATAGAGTGGTCGAACGTGCGACTTACTGTCCTTGTTCCTATCGTATTAGGTAAGTCTTACTTTTCGGTATTTAGTTGACATGTTAAGTCCCACGACTTTAGTTTATGGAAAGAATATTAAGGATTACTCCGTATTTGGTTATTGCTAATTAGGCAGTTGTTTTTCCCTTGTTTTATTGAATTAGTTAAGAAGCATCTCTTACATCCCTCAACTTTGTGAATAACAAGGACTTTTTTAGCAGCGTTTCGCTACGGGTCGCGGGGTTTTACGTGAACTTTTTTCGTTACACAAACATTCCCTATATTTAACACAGGGATCATTTACGGGATCGGTAGTTAACTACTTGAACTATTTATGTAATTTTTCGTTGCACAAATAGTGCCCAAATTAAATCAGGGATTGTGTCTGTAACCGCAAGTGTTCATTACACAAACAATCTCTAGAGTTAACCTATGGACTGTTTCTGTAACCGCAAGTAGTGGGAGGAACGGTTTTCTTTTTTTCGCAAATTTAGGGATTTTTATTAATTAATTTATTTTCATTTTTTTGCAACACACATAAACCGGAGGGACATTTATGTATATTTTTGTTACATAAACGCTCCTTATATTTAACCGATGGATTATTTTTATAATCAAAAGTAAACGATAAGGACCTTATTTGTATTTTTAGATTATGTTTGTAATCATAAGTAAATCCAAACACAATGTTGCAAAAATCGTGAATCGGTACTGTGGCGGTCGGGGGCCTTTAAGCGATATTTAACCGATTAATCGGCCGATTTTCTTGAATCGGCCGATTTTCTTGAATCGGCCGATTAATCGGCCGATAACCTTGTAAATCTCTCCAAGGTCTGAGGCCTTTAAGCGATTAATCGCCGATTAATCGGCCGTATCGGCCGATATTTGCAACACTGAGTAAATCCAAACACAATTTTGGTCATTTTATTGGAATGTTTACAATTTGATGAATATTAAACATTTAAAAACTGTTTATAATTAAAATTTGTGTTGATGTCACACTTAAAAAATAAAACCTCTATTAGCCAAAAGTTAAAAGAATGATCAAGGCCAAATTTACAAATATTGGACACAATTGTAGATATACGAGCGAAAATTTTCATATAAACACTTTCAATGTATCGGGTAGACGCGGATTAAATATTTCATGTATATGAATACGTTTGTTAAATTTAGTTTTAGTTGTGACTAAAGTTAAAGTTGTAACTTATATTATATAAGAGCATTGGGTGCAGTGACGAGGCACCCTCGCCAAGCCAACCTGACACTCTCGCCAACTCATGCCACTGCACCGGTGGGTGCTCTCGCCAAACCGTTCGCCAAGATTTTGGCTTACGCCAAATGGTAGAAAATTTGATATTTTTTTACCGTTGCAAACCAGCGGCTACAATTCCATTTTTTTAAAAATTTATACACTATATTTTTAAACAACCATTTTTCACTCTATATAAACCTCTTTTAAACAACCATTTAAACACAAACCAAAAAATTTCACTTCCATTTTCACTCTATATATACCGATCCGATGATGATGAACGTGACATTTTCTTTTTGACGAAAGTTTATGAGTATCACTAATCGTTGCAACAACAAAAAGCCCAAAGTTTTCACTCGCGTAATCCGATATACCGTGACTATGAACTTGCAGAAGAACGTGACATTTTCTTTTTGACGAAAGCTTATTAGTATCACCAATCGTTGCAACAACAAAAAGCTCAAAGTTTACACTTGCATAATCTGATATACCGTGACTATGAACTTGCAGAAGAACGTTTGATGGCCGACTATTTTGGTGATAATCCAAAATATCCGGAGTCTAATTTAGACGTCGATATTGTATGAGCAGGAAACTATTTTTAGAAAATAGTCGAAGGTATATCTACTTATATTGCCGATTCTCTTCCCGGTAATTTTCAATTCTTTAAAACTAAATGGTAAAATAGGAAGACCAAACATGACTTCTGTTCATATATAAAAACTTGAAAAGAAATAGATAAACATAAATAATAAAGTAGACACATTTTGTGGGAACAAGAAATAATATCATATATGATAAAGCCTACCATATATATATATATATATATATATATATATATATATATATATATATATATATATATATAGGGGTTGGTTCTAGAGAAAAGTATAATTAGATAGAAAAGTGAGAAAAATAATTATAGGGTAGATTTTGAAAACGTCTCAAACTTCAGGGTAAACAATGAAACAAATAGATAAAAAAGGGCGAAACTAGCATACATCTCATTTTAACTCGTAACACAAAACACACACTCCGATCATTCAATCCCTATCAAAGAACACATCCATTTTCAAATTAGAATCTGATCAAATTAATCATAAACGCTTTGATTTTTCAAGCTGATTAACATAAATATGGCGAAAAAGAAGTTTTGAAATCGTATGTGTCCTAATTTTTCTATATGTAATTATATCATCTTATTTGTAAGTGCCCTAATTTTGTACATTCATCATTTAATTGATTTAAACATGTTATAATTATGTATAATTTTCAATTTCAGCAACTCAAAATAAGTTCACGAACAAAGAACAAAAACGTTGACATCGAACTAGAGAAATCGAACAATAGTAAGTATATAATAATTGTTGTTATTATTGAATTTTTATGTTATTTTAGTGCATTTATTGTGTAATCGAACAATAGTAAGTATATAATAATTGTTGTTATTATTGAATGAAATGACATATTAAGGCATCTCTATGTATAAAATTACAATTTAGTGCATCTGTGTTATTAATATGTTACAGAATTTGTTTGTTTGAAATAAGTGAATCAGGATTAATGTTATAAGTTATGGCATCCGTTTGTGTCATTAGTTAAATTTATTGCATCTGTGCCGTTTTTGGAATCCAAGCTACTGCTGTAAGATATCATTATAAAGGTTCATATATTTATTTTCATATGTTGCATTTAATATTTTGATAAATTTGATACAGAGTTCTGAGTTTGCACCGAAAGCCATTGATGTAGCGGCTAAAGAACTTACTGGGGTTGCCACTAACGATGCAGGTATGCTTTTTGACATTCCTTTACTAATTGTTTCATGTTCTGTGTTGCACCATATTTGATCAAAAGTGGCAAATGGGTCATCTAACATTATTAGTTAAATTTTACAGATTATTATTATATCAAGTCATTGACAGTTAATTTTCAAATAAGGGATTTATGAAGCTGTATGGTTTAGAATTACACTTTTGGGCCGTCTAACACTTTTTTACGTTTCTTTTTAAGCTATTTCAGTTTACACATTTGACCTATATTGGATATATTGTAACCAATTGACTTTTTGTGTTGTTGTACAGGGGAGCTCTGTGAAGTTGTATCCGACTTGCATACGAAACAAAATAGAGGCTGCCATGTGTTTGCAGGTACATGGTTTTATTGTCTATGCAGTAGGTTAGATTAACATGGCTAGTTTGAATCTATTTATACTTTTATATGTCAAAAATCAGTAAACCATTTAGAAAGTCATTGGAACAATCATGGGACTAATGCATCTCCATCTTATAATTTTTTGCCGCTATTAACAGTTATATCTAGTATCGATGACTTGAACTACCCAGAAATGTTGAGCAAAACGTTTAAATGCTATGTACCCAAAATAAAATTTGCTTCTTTTCTTATGTAGTCATGATGTCACAGTTACTAGGCAAGTAACCTGTATCTATATTTATCCCTTCCTTCCGTTGAGCTAAATACACACCCATTGATAGTACATGCATTAGTAGTTTCCTTTATTATGGATTTTATGTTATTCACTTATCAGTTTTGCTTACTATTATTTTCTTAGGCGAAAGAGGCAGAAGGCACTACTACGAACGATGACTCAATCGAGGCTGATGGTGCCACAGTGGAAGACTCGCCGGAATCCATTTTAGCATCACTGCAATCATACAAAGAGGCTTTGGCAGATAACGACGAGCCAAAAGTTGCTGAAATAGAGGCTCATATCAAGTCGGTTGAAGATGAAAAGTTAGTTTTAGAAAGACAGCTCGCAGCGCTATCGGAAGAGCTTTCAAGTGCAAAAGATCGAGTTCTTAGAATAAGTGATGATTTTGACAATTTCCGGAAGAGGACAGAACGTGAACGTGTTTCGTTGGTAGCAAATGCACAAGGTGAGGTTGTTGAAAATCATAATTAGTGCGTAATTGAATCAGTAGAATAGGTACATTGATTGAAGCATTATATTATAGAATATAAGGGAATCTGTTAAGTTTAATTGGTGCATCTGTTTAGATTAATTGGTGCATCTGTTTAGTTTAGTTGGTGCATCTGATTTGTTAATTGGTGCATCTGTGATGTGTTCAAGAAAGTATACTTATGAGTTATGATCAATAGAATTTGTAGCTTCTGCTTCTACTTCTGCTGCTAACACTTTCCATAGAACACCTACACAAACACTCCATCTAAATCTAAATCGACACTACTCAAAACAATAGCAGCAGTAGCTTTCATTCGCATCTCGTAACAGTAGCAGCAGACAGTCACATAATAAGTTACTAAACTTATCTTGGTCATCCTCAGTTCCTTTAGGATTATCTTGTGGTGTTGGGTTATTGTTTTGTTCCTCATCTTCACAAGACGAAACTGTCGTAACTGACGATGTTGTCACCGATGAACCTCAGCAGAAGGTACTACCACTGCTCTAATTAATAACTTTGGTGTTATTAACTGTTGTTTGTATTCATCATCTCACAAATTCATAGGTAGGACCCTGTTGACCTAGATTCAAACTTACAAAATATGAGTCTAAATTGGAACATATGCTCAAAGTGTTTTTAGTCATTTTGATAGAATGGCAAAAGGATTACATTCGTTTTATATCCGTTTTAAACCCAATTCTGCTATTTATGCTTAAATTGGTCTTTACCCAACAACAATTTCCTCGAACCCAATTCACATTCTGTTAAAAGAAAAAACTAGTCCCTGTGAGTCTGTTAAAAGAAAAAACTAGTCCCAATTCACTGTTATTTATGCTAAAGTACAGTTGCTACTTATTCTTATACAAACCCTTTACATGGAAAATCTTCTCCAAATGGTCCATGATGAGACCCCTTTCAGGTTCAAAGCTCTCAATCTTTCATGTCTTTGTTTGTACTGCCTTAGCGCGAATGCTACGTAGACCTATAAGGGAGGGATTGCCTTAGCGCGAATGCTAAAATTATAACTGTATCTGTATTTGTGTTTGTTTAGGGCAAAATACTCCTACAACTACCAATAATTAGTCTAAAATAAGCGTTATCGCATCTACTTGCATGTTTAGTGCATCCATTTGCATGTTTAGTGCATCTATTTGGACATATTAGTGCATCCATTTGCATGTTTAGCGCATCTACTAACGTTACAACAGAAAAATGCAAACATTGAAAGAGCTCGAGTAAAGGTATTTACTTATAATACAGATCTCAAAGACTTAGACACCATCAAACAACTGATTGAACACAAAAACCAACTGTTTCTTTCTTTCTAGTTATTGTAAGTTTTAATCTACACATGTTTCTTTCTTTATAGTTAATTACCAACTGTTTTCTTTCTAATTTAATTGTAGTAAAACTTGATTTATCATTAATTTTAATTAGAAACATTATCATACTTGAACAATTTGATTTGATGTTAGCTGGTTGTTGTAAAAGTTGAACTTATATTAGATTATAAGTTTCTTGGGTCTGACAGTCAATTTGAGTCTTTGATTCACTTTTAGTGTCATTGCTTCTCTAGATAAAAAAGGCATACCTAGTCATATGGACAATAATGGAAAGATTGATGGTTCCCAAATATGCATGGACTTAATTATTAATCCAGGTGCATAGGAAGGATTGCTTGTACCCGCATTGATGAACTCAAATAAGTACATTTTATTACTATCATTTATCTTATTAATTTGACTTGTTTTATTATATTATGTATGAGGATTGATACTTAATCGTTTACTTTTGTAATTCTCAGGTAAAAACAAGCATTTGGTAAAACTTGGCGATTTTGGACTAATTATGGAGCAAAACATGCAAGAAGTTAAGAGTCTACTGAAATGTACAAGATCAAGACAATCTGCTCCAGATGCGCCGCATCTCACCTATTACATACGGCGCATCACTATCAAGATTTCACCAGATACGATCCAAGATACAAGAGGACATGCGCCGCATCCAAGAATGAAGATACGCCGCATCTTCTGGCAGTGTACGAATATTCCTGAATATATTAATCTTGGACCCCACGCGAAGTTAAGTCAATGCGCCGCATCTACTTACTAGATGCACCGCATCTTACCCTCAGACAGAAACTATAAATACCCCAAGACCAGACGAATTTCGAGACATATATTATATACGAGGTACGAAGACCAGATAAACCTAAGGCCGAATTCAGACGAATAGGCAGCACAAGACACACCCGAACGAAGATACAAGAGCTGTAAGAAGGTGCTGCATGTGTTTAATTCATTAAGTAGTTTTGTTTTATTGTGTTAGTAAACTTTAATTCATCAGGATTGGTGGCTTGTGTAATGTGACAACGGAAAGGTTGCACTCCCTTAAAACTGCTTTCCCATCAATTAAAGTTTATATGTTGATGTCTTTGGTTACTACTTATTAGTGCATTGATAACCTCTGTGTTTATTAGTGGCCTGCGCATTTGACTACGGAAGAGAATTTGGCTCCCACGGTTGTTACTAAATTGATCACTTAGGAATAACTTTTAGACATAAGTAATCATTAAGGGTTTACTCGCCGATAAGAATAGGACCAACGAGAAAGGATTAACTACATACACTTCATATAAAACTATCAATAAAACAAGTGACAATCTACTTAATCATAAGGACAGATCTTCTTATTGTCTCAAGTATTTATCTGTGTACGTGTGTGCTATTCGCTGATTCGTGCCTGTTTGTTTAGTTTATTATTTAATTGCAACCAAATCGTGCCAGTCTCTCAGGCTGAACCCCCTTGCGTTAGATTAGGTTGTATAGCTAACTTAATATATTAAAATACTGATTAGAATAACGAGATAATACGTTCCACTCTTAGTGATCGACACTCTACTTACCATTATATTCATACTGACCAGGTACACTGCTCGTTAAGTGTGTGTGTTATTGATAAGTCGGCTAAATATAAATTTAAAACTTGAGTAGGCATTAATACTGCTAAACCGCAACGACACATCGCACACATCAAGTTTTTGGCGCCGTTGCCGGGGAGTGAATTGTTATTATCTGTTAATTTGATTAGTATTTTAATTAGGTTTTTAATTTTTTTTAATCTAACTGCTAATTCTGTTGTGTATTAGATTAATTTGCATTCATTGTATTATTTTGCATATTTTCTGTTTTTGTGTGCTATTTGTTTTCTTTGTGTTTATTTTCGTTTGTGTTTTTTATTTGTTTTTTATTTTTCGTATTTTTTGTATTCTGCTATCGTTGTACTGAGCTAAATCGAACGATACGGCGCATCTGATTTCTCAGATACGGCGTATTGCGTTTAATTTTTATAAAATACAACGCGTTTAATTAATTCGATACGACGCATCTTTCCCCAAGATACGGCGTATCTGTTTTTTAAGGAAATTTTTTTCCTAAACGATAATGCTATACGACGCATCTGCCTTAACAGATACGGCGTATCTATTATTTTAATTAAAAACAGTTTTCGAATTATTAAACAGATACGACGCATCGATCTCTGTCGATTCGGCGTATCTTCTGAATAAAAAATCTTGTATTTTGAAACGTAACGAAAATACGACGCATTAACTTTTGTTAATACGACGCATTTAATTTTAAATAAATATCGATTTTTGATAAATAAACTGATACGGCGCATTCAACTTTATAAGCGGCGTATCTATTTTCTGAATAAAAGTCTGATTTATTTTTAACATATTAAGATACGGCGTATCCCATTTATAGGATACGGCGCATCAACAGCAGATATCAGCAGCTTTTATTCTACTTTGATTGTTTCACTCTTCTTTTGCACAAGTAAGATTTATTTCAGGAAGATGGACGATCCGGATATTACAATGGAAGAATATATCAAGCTTAAAGAGGAAAGAGCCTTGAGCAATAATCAGATGTATGAATGGAAAAGAGCAAGATATGGTGCACAAGTCATTGAGACGAAAGAAATCACTATGGAAGAATACTTGATTTTAGGGCATGAAAAGTCAAGGAAAGAAAGAAACAAATTGCCATTTCAACACACTTGGTGTATGTCAAATGATGATGAAGAAGATTCATATACCGTGAAACCAATTCCGGCAATTGTTCTTGATAGTACTTTTTCTCCGGAGATTGCACAAGATGATGTGTATACGAAACCTTACGTTGAAGAATATTCTGCAATCGTATTACCACCATTAGACAATCCAAGGGATGAAGATGAAAAGTATTCTAATTCTGATTTCGAAACATTTGACGCCATTGTTTATGATGACATACCTCAACCAGATCTTGACCCAACGAGGGTTTTTGAAGAAATCTGGGATGACTTGTTTAATAATGAAATTCGGGACGATACTGAAATTGCAAGACCAATTGTTGAAGATGGAGATTCAAATGATGAATTGGAGTCACTTACAACACTAAGTGGTACAAATTTATTTAATATTATTAATCCCGTTACTAATAATCTTGCTAGTTTTCCTAAACAGGTTGCAAAACAAAGAGATGATGAGGTGAAATCTATTACACTACCTAATGAAGCACCTGTGATCAACCCGTATTTGGTGGAGCTCGAAGAAGAGTTTGGTGATGAGCTCTTAAACATTGCTATGATTGATGAAGATGATGATTTCGACCCTATGAAGGTTATTGAGGAACTCGAACTTTTACTTGCTAAAGACCCCTTCTCATCTTCTGTGGAAGTCAAGGGACGCCTTACTACCAAAGAGACTAATCAAGAAGAAAGGAGACTCATTTTTCCTCAGCATACTACTCTTTCAGATGGAATGGTCATGTCATTCAATTTATCAACCGAACCGGGTAAGAATAGGAAAGATGTACACATATTGCCAAGGTATGATCTTTATGTATTTCTTCCATCTTTAATAGCAAATTTACACTCTTTTCGTGTTTATTGCTACTATCACCCGCACTTGATCCCAAGTGGGGGAACAACACCCTATTACACAGTAAATAAGGGTGGAGTCAGGCTCGTGACTCGAACAAAAACAAGCGCTTCGTGGAAGGCAACCCATGCGTATCTTTTATTTTTATATTATGTTCTGTGTCGAGTCAGTCAGGCCCGCAGAGGATACGGCGCATCTCAATCCTGAGATGCGACGCATCTCCTGCACATGTCATATCTTTATTTTTCTGCATTTTTTTTATATATTTCGACTTTAAAACTTTTTATCAGTTTATTTTAATGCGGCGCATCCCTGGTTAAGGATGCGGCGCATCATCTATTCTGATCCGTATTTATTCCAGGCTCGATACGGCGTATCTTCTTCCATAAGATACGGCGCATCGACTGACCTGATGATTTTCATTTTTAATTTTTAAGTTTTATTTTAACTAACTACTAATGTATTATGCAAGTTTGAACCTTTCTTAACTTAGGTGTGTTTTAAAGTATTGGTGGTATTATAGATTCCTGCATTTCCTGTGGATACATTGATTATGAAGCTTAAACGTTCTAATCTACAAGAAAGATGATTTTTGCTCTTATACAAATAGAGGATCATACCGAGCAAATCTCAGGGGAGTTTTTCTGTTCTAATTCTTTTATTTTCCAGTTTTTAACCTTTGATACAAACAACGAGGACGTTGTTTAACTTAAGTGGGGGGATTGGAGAATTAGAACACTTAACACTTACTTGTCCTAAACTTTTCAAAATATGCTTAAAATACGCTTAATATATAAAAACTTAAATTTTTTTTAGCATGTTTTTGTTTAAAGTCTAAGTTGCATAGCTGCACACATGACGTTATTTTCAAAAATTGTGATTTTTCAAAATTCACAAATCTATGAGTGTGCCGGTGACTTGTAAACTTTAGAACTTGGCTTGTATACTATTCGAGACCACCATAATAAGTATTATTTTATATAATTGGAATGACTTGTCTAAATTGGTAAAATTTCTAGGATTACACCCAAATAGCCTTTATATGTTATGTGTTATTAGCTAACTACACTGGTTAGTTAACCCCCGTATAAACCCTTTTGTTACTCTCATTTTTAGAGTAAGATACCCCTAGAAAAACACTCAGAGCCATTCCTTTCGTTTCTTACACCTTTGTTAAAATGTTTCGTTACACCCTTACACCTTAGCCTACCCTATAGATTAAAATCCGTGGTTGGTTAATTGCTTTAGGCAAAGTGTGTTTCCTTACATTACCTGTGTTCGCGTGCGTAATTCATTATCTTTGGTTAGGTCGGGAAATTGCACAATGCAATTGGAGTGAAAGTAAATATTGTATATCTTTGAGTTTTATTTTTCGTGTGTTTACTACTTTCACTATTACCGTTATTTCTGAAGTCATGAAAAGTATGGAAAAATTATCCAGAGTTATCGTTTTAGTGATGTGGTGAAATTTTACACATCTATGTTTATGTTAGTAGTTTGAGAAAAAAAAATCGAAAAAATAGAAAAGAAAAAGAAAAAAAAGGAAGAGTTGGATGTTTGTTTAACCAACTTATGTGAAGTTTTGTATTAAGTGGTCGATATCACCACTAGTTGTTGTATATTATATCTATGGATTAAATGGGAGTTGGCAGTTATGGGAACGCCAACTAAGGTTTATTCTTTGATTAAGATCTTGTTGAGTATAATTCGTGTCTACCTAAAGCGTGTGTTTCAAGTGTTAAAGCGTGAGTTATTCTATGATATGAGTCTTATTCATGGGATGGTTGGGATAGTGATTAACCACACTTAGGATTTTAATTTATCTGTTTTGTTTATTTTTCATTTTACACCAATTTGTATCCCAAATATTATCCATACCCTGTATTATTCTTTATCCAACCAAACCTTTGATTTATTGAGATTAGGGATTTGAGCAATCTTAAGTATCGTAGTCGTGGATTCGGCTATGTATTTATGATTTTGTCCCTTTTTGATATAATATTATTGGTAAAGTTTGGACCTATCTTTAGCCTATTCGAGTTAAGGATTTGAGCAATTGCAAGTATCGTGTTCGTGGATTCGATCATGTATTTGTGATTTTGTCGCCTTTTCTGGAATTTGAGATCGATAGAGATTAAGGAGAATAATTAACCCTTAAGCCTAAAAACCCTTTTTACCGCTTTAGACTTGTTATTCCTTGGCTTTAGTGGGGGAGATGTGTATACTTGCCAAGCTTATGATAGAATATTCGTCGCGACTGGACAGTTAAACGATTAGATTTGTTTATATCAAAATATTTTATTTTACTTCTAATTCGTTAAGTGTTTGGTTGTGTGATTATGACAAAAATGAATACATGCTTAAATATAAAAATAAATCCTAATATTCTTTAGGATACATTTTCTTAAGATTAATTCTAAGGTTTACTTGGGGACAAGTAAAGTTCAAGTGGGGGGATATTTGATGAACTCAAATAAGTACATTTTATTACTATCATTTATCCTATTAATTTGACTTGTTTTATTATATTATGTATGAGGATTGATACTTAATCGTTTACTTTTGTAATTCTCAGGTAAAAACAAGCATTTGGTAAAACTTGGTGATTTTGGACTAATTATGGAGCAAAACATGCAAGAAGTTAAAAGTCTACTGAAATGTACAAGATCAAGACAATCTGCTCCAGATGCGCCGCATCTCACCTATTACATACGGCGCATCACTATCAAGATTTCACCAGATACGATCCAAGATACAAGAGGACATGCGCCGCATCCAAGAATGAAGATACGCCGCATCTTCTGGCGGTGTACGAATATTCCTGAATATATTAATCTTGGACCCCACGCGAAGTTAAGTCAATGCGCCGCATCTACTTACTAGATGCGCCGCATCTTACCCTCAGACAGAAACTATAAATACCCCAAGACCAGACGAATTTCGAGACATATATTATATACGAGGTACGAAGACCAGATAAACCTAAGGCCGAATTCAGACGAATAGGCAGCACAAGACACACCCGAACGAAGATACAAGAGCTGTAAGAAGGTGCTGCATGTGTTTAATTCATTAAGTAGTTTTGTTTTATTGTGTTAGTAAACTTTAATTCATCAGGATTGGTGGCTTGTGTAATGTGACAACGGAAAGGTTGCACTCCCTTAAAACTGCTTTCCCATCAATTAAAGTTTATATGTTGATGTCTTTGGTTACTACTTATTAGTGCATTAATAACCTCTGTGTTTATTAGTGGCCTGCGCATTTGACTACGGAAGAGAATGTGGCTCCCACGGTTGTTACTAAATTGATCACTTAGGAATAACTTTTAGACATAAGTAATCATTAAGGGTTTACTCGCCGATAAGAATAGGACCAACGAGAAAGGATTAACTACATACACTTCATATAAAACTATCAATAAAACAAGTGACAATCTACTTAATCATAAGGACAGATCTTCTTATTGTCTCAAGTATTTATCTGTGTACGTGTGTGCTATTCGCTGATTCGTGCCTATTTGTTTAGTTTATTATTTAATTGCAACCAAATCGTGCCAGTCTCTCAAGCTGAACCCCCTTGCGTTAGATTAGGTTGTATAGCTAACTTAATATATTAAAATACTGATTAGAATAACGAGATAATACGTTCCACTCTTAGTGATCGACACTCTACTTACCATTATATTCATACTGACCGGGTACACTGCTCGTTAAGTGTGTGTGTTATTGATAAGTCGGCTAAATATAAATTTAAAACTTGAGTAGGCATTAATACTGCTAAACCGCAACGACACATCGCACGCATCAGTACCGCATTGATAAATTCGACCTTTTATATGGATTCTTCAATTGTGAATGCATGGGTAAGTTAGGTATGTAACTTTTATGCAGGATGCAGACTTTTTCACCTTGTGGGTTTAGGAGATGCTTATTCAAGACAATTTGGTCTGAGATATTCTTTTTACTGCTTACTATGAATCATTTTGTACATGTGATGGCAAACAGTGGAAGAAATTGTGTTTGCTTTATGGTAATTTCATTGTATAAATATTGGTTTTTGATACCTCTCTTGTCAGCTTGTAACTAAAAAACAATTAATGCATCTATTTTGTTTATTTGGTGCATCTGTTTTGTTTATTTGGTGCATCTGTTTTGTTTAGGAATGCAGTGATAAATGCTGGATATCGTATCTCTGGAACTCATGTGAACCCATTAGGTCTAAAATCTGATGCTCCTATGGAGGTCATATGGGATATCATGCGTTGTTGGGTAAGGTAAAATTTTCTATTTTTTTTGTGTTTTTTTCTACGTGCACACTACATTTTTATATGCTTAAAATTGATGCCCTTTTATTGTCATTTTGAAGGTTAAAAATCATCCGGTGATACCCCAGCCACCAGGCTAGTTTTGCTCGAGCGATTGCATCACTTAGCAAAGCTCAAGCAAAGAAGGTGGCCCGTTTTCTTCCAAATCCCGAAAGGCATTGGGGCCCAAAACTGAGGGCTAAGCGTACTATTACTAGCAAACACGCATCTCTTATGGCCCAGAAACAGTTAATGAGATTCTTAATAATAGTGAAGAACAAGGTGAAGAACCTGAAGCCAAGCGTAAGAAGACACAAGATTCTACTTCAATTTCATGATAAAAGACTAAAAACAGAAGCTTTTTATACACCTCTCTCCTGATCTTATTCTGCATTTATGTGCAGAGAGTGAATCCAACTTGTATTCTCAGTAGTGAACTACCCTTTTCGATTAATAATGCAAAAAAGAGTTGTAAATTAGTTGAAGGGTAGCCCATATCGAAGTTTAGAAGTCTTGAACTACATACTGAAGTCTGTTTTTTGTGTGTTTTTTTTCCTTCTTATAATTTTATCATTAATTGAAATTCTATGTATCATTTAGAATGAATATATGTAACTAGCTATATATATTCCATAACAACGAGTTTATCTGATTTGTTTACTCGAGTTATTTTAGTTTTTTGTCGGCCGACTACAGTTGCTTTGCGATGTTTACTACAGATACAATGAAATTTTTAGTCATATTTAGTTAACCTCTTAGGTTTTTGTCACTTGCACACACAAAAACAATAAAGTATCATGAAATAAGTAACTATTAACTGATGAAAGAGTAGGTTGTTTTTGTTGTAGGTAAGTTTCCATGATGGGTTGATTTGTGATAATTGTGTTTGGTGGATCCAGATTTGAACAACATCTTCATTATTTAAAATAGTTGGTACCTCGTATATGAATAAAGGTGCATTAATTTGAAAATAGTAATTGCTCAATGAGAATTAATTTGCTCATCATAACAATGATAAAATTAAAGGTGCATCAGTGTTAGAAAAAAAAAGGTGAATCAGTGTTAGAAACAAAAAGGTGCACCAATGTTAAAATAGAATGCTAATCATATAAATGAGAAATAATTTGCAGCAGTATAGAATAACACAAACTGTATTTACAAAAGCCTCATTATATCAATGAGCTAAGGAATTCATAAAAGAAAGAAAATACGGAAATTTATCAAATACAAAAAAAGTATCAAACAACGAATACAAGAAGATTCATTCTTGATAGCACATTTTGGAAGGTCCATAAACTGAGCGACTTGGGCGCTTTTGTATCTACTTGTCGGGGTCTTTCTCTGGGCAGGTCCTCAAGGTATGTCCTTATTTCTTCTCGCAAGTGAGGTAGAGTCGTCTTTTCTTAGGAGACTCATCTTCATTCCCTAGGATCTAATCCATGAACATAAATCAATATAAACTATTCATAAAAAAGTGCATCAGTTTATAACAGAAAGGTGCAACATAGTGGATAATAATACAAATGTTATAGGCATGCGCTAGTTACCTTGCCAGATTTCTGATCAGGAACAACAAAGCTGAAGATTGTCTTCAGACCAGGTGCAGGCTCATCGACAGTGATGGTTGTGTAAACCTACAATGTTTCCACGTGGTCAGCCGAAAGGATTGAATTACAACATTTATTATCAGCCCATCCCACCCGTGAAAACTGCACCAGTTTTCTTAGCATTTCCATTTATATTTTGCCGTGAACATTACGTATTTGTCTCTTGTCAGTGTTACGAAAAGCAGATATCCTACATCCTTCCTATCTTCCTAATAACAAGATTTTATGTTGAAAAAATTAAGTATTTTTTCGTTCTCTCATCTCTTACTTTGGATTTCAACAGGTGCTGTTATTTACATATAACTTGTGACTTTAACACGGGTCTTGGTAATTCATCTACTAGAAAACTTAATATAACAGTACGTGTGTTTACCTTAGAGCTTGTATCCACTCTGACATCAGTTGTGATGTTTTTGTTGATCAGTTTAGTGTTGACATCAGCTAAAAAGAACTCACCTCTCTTAGCTCCTGTTGAGGTGATTGACTGAAACATAGATAAAATTTATCAAAGGATGCAACTAATAAGATAAACAGCATATGATGTCAAAAGTAAAAGTGTAAAACCAGTAAAGCACAGATCATCACGATTTACATAATTCCCGTGGATGCAAGGGAAACTATCATTTAAGGCTTGCAGTTCGTGCAGCGGTAACCAGGTTTTATGAATATCAATTTCACAAACAATAATTGTCATCTTTATAATAATCAACAATATAACATGTAGAATACATTTGCTTGCTTAGAAACATCTCCACTGCCATTTGTGTGTCACGATCCTCAATAAAAATGTTGATGTCGCGCCTAAGATCATCACAAAAGGTATTTCCCCCATGTGATTTCTTACTACTACTACCACTACTTTCACCAATTTCACTCATATCAACTATACTTTTTCCGTTTACCACTGCTTCCCTTATCAATGCTTTTTGGTTTACCACTTCTTTAATTATCAATACTAACAGCTTTACCATTGTTACAACTGCTATATTTTGCAAGTCTTTTTTAAAACTTCCATTACAACTAAAACATTTCAGTTTCGGATCATCACTAGAATATGGATTGTATTCGGTTCCAACTTAACGTCAAAACCTCATTTCTTAGCATAACATTTATAAAAATCAAATGACTTAATCAACGATGAAAATCATTTAAGCATTTTTTATCAAACATATAAAATCAGTGCATCACAGTGTAAGATCACCGCATAACAGTTATGAAATTTCATTTAGACATTTTATCAAACACCTTGTGTGCAGATTTTATAAACACGTTTTTCAAGTATTTTTTTCTCAACTTTGCTTCAAATAACTAATCTATACAGTAGATCATATCACAAACTCTTAAAAATCGGAACACACCTGATGATATCATGAATCAAAATTCATAAAAACCCTAACTCATAACAAACAATAATCTGTGCAAAATGAATTCTGAAAATCACATTTAATACCAGTATATTTGATTTTACACAACAAAACTAACAAAATTATAATCAAATAAAGTTACGATACTTACTTTAATCGATGATGAACGAAAAGATTTAGTGAATATGATCAGATCGTGTTTATGGCGTTGATTGTGTAGAGATAGGAAGCAATAATCACTAGGGAAGAAGCGTTATTGGAGAGAACCAGATAATGAAAAAGAGGAAAAAATGAAAAAGAGAAAAATTTACGTATTTCATATGATACAATGATAAATTGGGACAATTTATAAAAGTTTCCCTAAACAATAAAGAAAGTTACAATCAGGTCCCTTGAGTTAGAGAAAAAAAAAGTGGAGGATGGGGAGGGGGTGATTTGCACTATTTTCCCACTTTTCCACCAAAGTGCCTTTTTTCCTAGAACCAATATATATATATATATATATATATGGGGATAGCTTGGCTACAATCCTTCACAAAAAATACACAAGCAATAAATCAGGGACCCACAGAAAAGAATCAGGACCCACAAAAAAAATCAGAGGCCCACATTTATAGCACAAAATTGTAGCCAATTGGCTACAATTAATTGTAGCTAATATATTCCCTGTATATATATATATTCCCTCCATCCCAATTTACGTTTTCACTTTCAAATTGCACATAGTTTAAGAAAATGCAGGACCACCACATTGTGCGTCAATTAAATGTCATTTAATAACCTTTTTTTATTGGTTAAAAATTGAATATGAACATGTAATTTAAGATAGAGTTTTGATAAATAGACCTAAACTTTTAGGCCTAAAAATCAACCTAAGAATATTAAATTGATACATGTCCCTTCTTTTAAATACTCAACCGAATTTTTGCATTAATCTTAATATACCCTTGTTAACTAACTCCTACATTTTAGTATTTTCAATATCTCTCAATCTCTCAATCTCACATTGATCATTCTTTTTCCACCTCCTCATGTATTATCAGTCTAGTTCTCTTTTGTAAATCTTAAAGAATTCTTGCATGTAATGCAACACATTTCACCCACAGTCCCACATGAATCATCGTATTTAAAAGTAGTAAAAACACATACATGATCAAGGGTCCATTAAAAATTTGAAACATAACCCACGAATTGACATTGAACCTGAAGCCTTACTTTGTATAAACACTTGAACAAATTGATATGATATCACAGTTGCTAAAAAACTAAAATAACTCTATGCACATTTTTTGCATGTTCTGTCAATTAATGAGGATGGATATGTACCTGATCGTCTTACAAAGGGAGAGATATATTTGATAATTTAGAATTAGAATTACAAAATTAGGGGTTTCATTATTTAAAGCAATGGCAATATCTGGATGTCTTAATGATGGCAGAATGCAAGTCGGTTCATGTTTCAGACTTTCAGAGTAGTCATAGTAGTGGGAATAAATGAAGTAACAAAAATATTTAACTAAACAAGAAGGGTAAACTTGGAATAAAATAAAATATAAACTGAAATATATAAAATGTAACACATGTTGCTTTAGTGTTCTTAGGCCCATATTTAGGTCTAATTAATTAGGCTTCTTTATCATTTTTCTTTTAGGATAACCTAAAATAGAAACATAGACATATAAATTAGGACGAAGAGAGTATGTTTTTCTGCAAAGGTAATATAGAGGGACTTAACATGTCAACACATCTCAAACAAGGACTACGTTTCCTAAAATATTTAGTAAAAAAATCGTAAGTCGGCAAAATCCCATCTCACCCTCTATAAATAAAGTCCAAAGACATTAAACCATAACAAGTTTCATCTAACTTACGATTACCAATACGATTTGGTTTCTTCCTTGGTTTCCAAGTTACATTGTTGTCATTCTAAAATTCTGATAACAATGTCGACATCTTCTTGTTCATCAAAGAAGTTCGTGCTCAAGACTTCGGATGGTGAGACGTTTGAGATAGATGAGAAAGTTGCGTTACAGTCACAGGCGATCAAATACATAATTGAAGATGCATGTGATGACGCCGTAATCCCGCTTCCTAAAGTGAACAGTGATATCTTATCAAAGGTTATTCAGTATTGTAAGAAACATGCTGAGTCTTCTGAGAAAACTGAACAGGTTGTTGAGGATGAGTTGAAAAAGTTTGATGATGAGTTTTCTAGAGCTGATCGCCCCGATATGTTTGACATCATTGAGGTTTTTTTTTTAATTTTTTTTTTTTTATAAATTATTTGGTTTGTGTGATTAAAAGAAGGGTGTTTGTCTAAGCTTATTTTTTGGGCTTATGAACTTTGTTGGAAACTCATAATGTCAAAACCATAACAGAAGTCGTTTAGTGTCAAAATAGTTAGTCTATGTATTAGTGGGTCAAGTTAGAAGTGGGCTATTTGTGTTTGGGCCAGAGTCCAACATACTAATGTAAATAGAATAAAAGCCCTGTGTCTTTAGGTTGAAACGTTGCCATCTATTCTTGTTTACAGTTATACCGGTTCACAATTAAAACCGCATATAACTACCTATTAGGCATCGGTTCAGTGTGTATATATATCCCCATAAGAGTCTGTAAAAACTAACCCTCGTTCAATAAATAGAATATATCTTGTTGGGTTCAATCCTTTGATTCTTGTTCATATAGTTATAGTGATTCTTGATTATGGTTTGGCAATCAATGATTCCTGGGACAATAAATGGCATCAGAGCCGATGGTTCAAAGAAGATCAAAGATCATTGTTGCAATCCATTGTCAAAGAATCAAATCGTTTTCTGATCAAGGTTTCAGTTTGCGTTTTCTTCATTCAACAAAGAGAGAGATGGCCGATCATCATCAGAGGATTAGTGGTATGTTTTTCTGTTTTAATCCAAAAGTGAGAATGACCGATTTGTTTGTCAAGAGAAGAGGGCTGTTTGGGAATCGCAATAGAGAAAGACAGAACTAGAGGAAGTTGTTGTTGGCGATGCAGTCAAGAAGACAAAAAATTATTGTATGCGTTTGTGTTAGCGCTTGTGTATGTGTTGGGATTATGGCAGAAAATGGTGAAGAGTTTGTGAGGGATGTTCGGTCAAAGAAAGGAAGATAATTGAATTGAAGAAAATTAGGGAAGAAGATTTGTTGATACATCAGAAGGTCAAGATCAGAAAACACAAAGGAGTTGATTGTTGTTTGTTGCTGTGCATTGGAATGATTGGAACCAGAAGTGTTACGGGACATGTGCAAATCCAGGAGAAGGCGCGATGCGTGTTCAAGGTATTGTATGGCATATCCAGGAGGGATTAGAGAGGCCATGGTTGAAAGCAATAATGTGTCAAGAGGACCAGAAGATTGCTTGGTAGAGGAACACGATTGGATTCTCAAAATTTGCAAGATGGATTCGTGAGAGAAGAAAGTTAATGTGGCATGCAACAAACATTGGTGTTATGGAACAAGAACAAGGAAAGATTGAAGTTGAAGATGCTTTTGACATTAGGGGGGAGATGTTGGAAACTCATAATGTCAAAACCATAACAGAAGTCGTTTAGTGTCAAAATAGTTAGTCTATGTATTAGTGGGTCAAGTTAGAAGTGGGCTATTTGTGTTTGGGCCAGAGTCCAACATACTAATGTAAATAGAATAAAAGCCTTGTGTCTTTAGGTTGAAACGTTGCCATCTATTCTTGTTTACAATTATACCGGTTCACAATTAAAACCGCATATAACTACCTGTTAGGCATCGGTTCAGTGTGTATATATATCCCCATAAGAGTCTGTAAAAACTAACCCTCGTTCAATAAATAGAATATATCTTGTTGGGTTCAATCCTTTGATTCTTGTTCATATAGTTATAGTGATTCTTGATTATGGTTTGGCAATCAATGATTCCTGGGACAATAAACTTATCTTATTTCGCCTTATGTTTTATAAGCTCTAAACTTATTTAAGAATATAATAAGCTTATGTAATAAGCTCTAAACTTATTACACATAGCGTTATACTAATAAATAAGAAGGTTTAAGTGACTAAATTGAAACAAAACATAAACTTTGTCACTCTCTAATAATGAATTTCACCCCTTACTAAAAGGTAAAATATAAATAAATAAGTTGTTGGTTCTGTTCTACCTGTAGACAATCGATCACTTTAGAAGTCGCTTTGGTTGATTTTATGTATCTATCTACTGCATTATCGTAAATCGTTTTTAGATTCTTGATACATTGTTATATTTGTTAGTGCATTGTAATATTGTTTATTTGTAACAGTAAGTAGATTCGTTGGTTTTGTCCTGCATCTGTTAGTAATGGTAGAGATGTGTCCTGGTTTGTGAATATTTTGCTAACTAGTTTTGATTTTTCCAAATTATTCCAGGCTGCCAACTATCTTAACATTGAGAAGCTACAAGATTTGATGTGTCAATCGGTTGCGAACTGGATGAAAGGCAAACCTCCTAAAGAAATCCGCAAGTATTTCAAAATTACTAACGACTTCACTCCTAAAGAAGAGGCAGAAGTCCGTAAGGAGAGCCACTGGGTATATGAGGGCATGGATACGTAGGCTTTCATAGTTTAGTTCTGGTTTGAGTTTTGATTGTGATCCAACAATTCGCATTTTCAAGTTAAATTTTTATTCCCGAAAATTTTACTATTCATTTTTTTACTATTCACTGGCACTATTCATCTCCGAAATTTTTATATCGTATCGAAATTTTTATTTCATATTCTCGTGAGATAAATTATTTCTATGACAAAATAAAAGTTTGACGCTTGTCGGGTCATTTTCGCAAAAGTTATTAAAAAGCTATACGTGCGGTTTAAACGTCGTTTAAACATCCTACGCATAACGAAAACCACCTGCGCCAATTTTTCCTCTCATCAGATTGATTTTTAGAACACTCACAATTAATTACGGAATTTTTAAAGAATAAAAATTCTAAATTAAAATGTCACAAATAAGCCTCGTGCCTTACAGAACTAGAATTGCGTTTTAAGCACTTTTACTCATCCGCAACCTTAGCTGTCACCTGCACCACATTTTCTAAGACGATTAGAAGCTTTTATATTATTGGAAAAGTCAACATATTTTCCCCCTCCATTGACCATAAAAATCATGCCTTGATTTTATAAATCATTCCTTGATTTTTAGGCTTACGGTTTTAGGTCTAAAAGAACGTTTAAAAACCAACCGACACTAGACTGAGCCCAGTCTAGACATTATAGGCTATTCTAAATCATTATTATCCTATTAGAAAAGTTACATTTTACTTTTCTCAATTTTGCGCAACTTTCGTACGTTTTACGTATTTCGCGTTTTAGACCCGCGTTTTCAGTTTTAACAGGGTTTAAGCAACCCGATGGAAATTACCACTCATTTTATATTTTATTATGGAGTATATTGACAAGTTTAATCATTATTTCAAGTTTCTTATTTTTACGATACCCGGTTTTACGTTTCGTGACTTAACTGTTTACGGTTAACGATTAACGGAACCAAAACTCACTCCGTAAACAAGATAACACCAAAATTGACCAAGTCTTCTTCCTAGCCCTTTCCAAACCGCCAATAGGGGGGAGTCATCCCCTTGGTGGCTTGATCTTGGTCATTGATTTCCTAGATGATTACATGTGTTATTTTAACCATGGTTAAAATTTAACCCAATATGTAGTTAACTAAATTTCTCATCCTATAAATAGCCAACTAAACACATAGAAATTCTTGCACCACACCTTCTAATATCTTCAAAGTCCTAAAACCCTAGGCACTTCTCTTATATTTCATAAGAAAGTTGATGAGTTTCTTGAGCAAAAGCTGGACTTTGATCTTGTTTTCTTCAAGTTTTCAAGAAAGAGTCGTTATAATCTTCAAATAACTTTAAGTCTCCAAAAAGACTTTGTTATTATCTTCAAATAGCTTCGGGTTTTCAAGAAGGCGTTGTTATAATCTTCAAGTAGCCTCGGGTTTACGAAGATTGCAAATTTCACGTCGAAGCTCCGCTTATATTCCCTTTTTCTATAATACGCAAGCATTCTATATTAAGGTAAGTATTTATATACTTTAAATACTTATGAACTTTTATTTGATTATTTAGTGTTTTATAAACTCTTAATATATCATATAATCAAGTAAACAAAATATATTTTCTATCAAATACTACAACACTAGGGAGCTTTGTGTGAGGGGTTTCATTTGGGTAAGCGGATCGACGAGTTGTGGATTTACGAGTTAAAGTGTCCTGGCTCCTCGAACGTTTACTACATGACCTCTGAATTACGATGGCCCGAACGGTAGTACGAGATATATAAACTTTTTTGGCCTGTTTATATATTCACTTCGTTGTTTTAGAACCTAAGACACGATATCATATTTCTAGGTTGTACGTAGAGACTTCCTGGTTTAATCCATCGATTCCGTTATACGTTGTGTTATCATTAGTTCAAGGTGAGTTCCATAGCCCCTACTTTTATACTCGTTTTAACTCTTTGGGGGAGATACATGCTTAAATACTTGTTCTTATTTTCACAAGTAAACTAAACTCTTATACTTTACCGTGAGTTCTTAGCCCCACTCTTACTCTTTAATACTTGTTTTAAACTCCTTGGGGGAGGTACATGCTCAACTGTTTTCATTAACTTTCATACTCTTAAACATGATGTGTAGTTTTATTACGATATGTGACTTAATGTGTGAAAACTATTCTATACGCTATATTCTTTAACCACTGTTTAACTCCTGGATGGAGCCAACGGAGAGGTATTGATAGTACTATCGGGTTGACACCCCCACCCTTTGCCTACGATTCATGGCCCTGGGTGAATATAATCCAGCTATGAAGCATTCTTGCTTATTCTTGTCATGAGGTTCAGTAGGCTATTATACTTTACATTAAGTGTGCATCTATCGTATACACATATGTTTTAATCATATTATACTATTAGCAGTGGGTTGTAAACACACAGGTTGCAAGTCTTGTATGGGCGGGATCTGTAACTGAGTGGATTTACTAGGCCTTTGCTACGGAAAACATTCTTTAAATGATATTCAACTAATGTAAAACAAACTCTATGAGCTCACCAACCTTTGTGTTGACACTTTAGCATGTTTATCTCAGGTCAGTAAGATGATAGCCGTTGCATGGAGCATATAGTCGCTCGACATATTTTGAAGACTTATGCTTTTATCATTACCATTCGATATGTTTTAAAACACTTATGTATAGTATTATGGAACTCATGTTTGTAACTCGGAATTTATTAATCGAATGGAAACTTTTCAAAACGTCTCATTTAGAGGTCGTTTTTTATAACTTGTACTTTATATTATGAAGTAGCACCCCAGTGACACAATCTTCCGCTGCGATATTTTGGGGGTGTTACATTGATTATGATCCAACAAAACATGACAAATATTCTATGTAGTGGTCGATGAATTGAGTGCTTGCAAATCTATTGTAGGACAATATCATCTGGTTGGAAGATGATTTTATGTGATTCTATTTTGTTACCAATTTGTTTGTTAGTTACAAGTTTTGCAAGTTTTTGTTTATAACTGTAGTTTTAAACCAAACATCAAACAGGTTTACTGTTTTCTTGCATAAATGGAATAAAGTTTACAACTTAAACAAGCTTTATGTGAATTTAACTCTTAACTACCTTAGCTGATCAAGTAATTGAAGTTATACATATTTGGCAAGTATTTCAACCCCTATAAGAATTTTTGGTATGTTGATAACACAAGAATAAGACTTCACATACTATTATAATTATCTCTTATAATACCCATTTCACCCGTTAGAATTATGACCTAATTCAAATCGACCTAATCATAAGCAAAAGGTTCGAGTCTTTGAGATTACGTCCATGTATTCTTGAAACTGTTAAGTTAATGGATATAAATTAATATATGTATGATCGGATTCGAACATGAGACTTCGGGATTGCACATTTTACGTATGAGTTTCAATGTTTTAATAATTAATATAATAGTTATATTTAATTATTAAATCACAAATATTTATATGGTCGAACAAGGAAAAAGGAGGGGGTCGAGTGTCGAGTTTTGAAACTTGGGGAGGTGTTAGACTCAAACTTGGAGAGCAAGTTTGGAGGCTTTATAAACCCTTCATTAGCTCTTAAAAGGGACGACATAATTATAACTCAAAAGTCAATCGACTTTTATCAACTCACTTTCCAACACAAGCATAGCAAAAACACTTCCAATATATATGTATCGTACAGTATATATTGGAGTACACCATGTGCATGTACTGTACATTCATGTCCTTTGGTTCTATATGGATTGATAGTACGTACAGTACACATGTACTTACTTTTCTTCCTTCTTGAATCTATATATCAACTATTAATAAAATAAAAAGGTTCGACCCGTTTTATTTTATATAAAGCAAAACCTTGTTTGTTGTTGTTTTATTTGTGAATCAAGAACCTAGCTTTTCTCATTGAAACGCTACTAATACGTGTGTACAAGAACAAAGATAAAGCATACTTTTGCTTGTGGTATCTTGCCCTATTCAACTTGTATTAGTCGAGTTCATTAAACCCTAATTTAGGGTTTTACTCTTGGATAATCGATTTCTTGTTTAGCTAGAAATCGAAGGTACACATATTCTTTTATTTTGATTAATTAATTACAAGTATTAGATCTATTCTTCCGTTGCATGCTTTGATGTTTGTGTTTATATTTTTATATAATTGTTATGATATTAATATTCCACAGTGGCATCAAGAGCTGGTTAATACTGTGTAATTAATTATCAAAACACATAAAAATTGGATCTTCATGATTATTACATGTTTAAGGTGTTCTAGGGTTTTAAAAATTAGTAAACCCTAATTTTTTATATGTGGGTCGATCACCCTATAATTTTATAATTAGGGTTTTAGTTTTGTAAAACTTGTAGAAACCCTAGGTTGCATGTAATTTTTTATGTGTTAATTAATGAGTACTTGCTTTATGTCATTAATTGATATGCGTATATTAGACTTGATTATATGTAGTGACATGATAATAAGTGTTATCTGGGAATACATGATGAAAACATGCATGTTTTGTCATGGATTACATTGAAGTTGATGTAATTGCTACATGTTTTAGATAGATCAATAATTAGAGTTGACCTAATTAATACATTAATGAATCTTTTATGTGCAACGTGGTATATCTTTACTAAGGCTTACGCGACCAACTTGTTGTTGTATGTGGTCCATTGGGTACAATACGCTCGAAAACCAATGAGAGTCATAATAATTATATATATTTAAAATTCACATATAGATTATTAATAGGATTTATCAAAAAGGTTTGCATGTGGCTATATGATTTAATGGTTAAGATTATATGCGTTATTATGTGTTTATTTATTTTTATTAAATTACTTGTCTTTTTTGTTTAAATTGTTGAATTGTAAGCAAAAGAGGGTAATTTTTCGAATAGAAAATAAATTGACCTAATAACTATGAAACCTTGATGTGGTAAATCATATATTGCAAATTCCTATGTGCCGACAGTGGTTCGCTTTGCATGGTAATTTGCTCCCAGGCGAGACTAGCAATTTTATAATTTACAACATAAATTTTTTTTAAAGCTTTAAATATCTTAAACTTTTAATTGATTGATGCAACTGTACAAAAATGGTCGAAAGGCGGACCTAATGTTGACAAACTATAAGGTTGGTTTCGCATTAAATTGTGGCCTTAAAGAGACTCCATTCTGTCTCTCCGCCCGCTTGTGCGTCAAATTAGACTTACCAAGTACAACCATTATATATGTACGAAGCATCTTAAGGCAAAGTTGTAAGTTTCTCAACGCCATCAATTAAAACTTTGTTGATTTAAGCTTAGTAAAGAAACTAATGAGTAAAAGTTTTTTACATGAAACATATGATACAAGATGAATGCATGACATCTTTGTACATATTTTTTTGATTACACACATCAAAATAAATACCCTTAAATTAAGTTATATGCCATCCAATGAAACGGAAACACCTGAGATTACATACTTTCATTACTAGCAGCCAAAGCTGATGTGATGAAACTATGGTAATTTGCAGTTTCTTAAGTTGGTTAACTTAATTGAGTACTTTCATTACTAGCAGCCAAAGCTGATGTAATGAAACTATGTCAAGGCATAAAGATGGGGATAAAACATGCTTACATTTGCAACTGAGGTTGGCAAAATATGTAAATCCCATAATTCTAGAAATTGCAATTTGAGATTGGCAATTGAGTTCGACTCGTACCTTATTGAGTACTTTCATTGCTAGCAGCCAAAGCTGATGTGATGAAACTATGTCAATTTGGATCCTAGTTTTCAGTGAAAATTAAATGGTTAAATGTTATTTACCATGGGTGTTTAATTTTCTTGAAAGATTTATTATCGAAAATACTAAAATTAAATTTTGTAAATTCTTTTAATGTTTAAATGCAACGTTAAAACCGTAAACGTGGGGCATTTTTTTAATGGTAAATTGATCTACACCCATAAGGAGTTTGGCTAGAGTCAACTTTACTAAAAGAATAAACCTAGTCTACTTTCTTTGAGAAGAGTGAGACTTAATCCTGTTCCTTTTCATGAATGAGAAAGGTATAATCGGAAAATTAGAATTGTCTAAATTCTAAGAAATAACTCATAAGCAAATTTTTAATAGTTAAGAAAATTACACATTCTATGAGTTATTAAAATTAGAAGCTAGACTAGTTACCGTAAAATTGGTAAAAGGCAAAATGGCATATTTTTCTAGTTGTTGTGCTTTAACCGTTTAAAGGTGCTACATACCATTGTGGGGATGGTAGACCTATTAAAGAAGAAATTGTAAGCCCAATTATTTCCAAGTTAATTGCATTGATGGATATTCCATCATTTACAAAGTAGAATACTTTCTTTGAGTACCTAAGTAATTGTTACATATGGGATCCCTCAAAGGTGTAGGAAAGTAAACGGCACACTAATTACTTTTACTGGTTTTTGAAACACTTATTATGTTGTCAAATCCAGTGGGAGCATAGTGTTGAAATTACTGAATAATGAGTTAATGTACTGATTTGTAATTCAGTGGGAGCTACAAGCTTTGATATCTTGGTAGTAACCTAGATTATCTCTAGAATCTTTTGAGATAATTACTTTCCAATTATAGACACTGGTGGTTTTAAGGATAGTCATGTACGTTTCCTTACTAGACAAGGTGGTCCTATATCTACTAATATCTATGACACAATCATATTGATCACATAAACAAACGATTGACGTGTTGTTTATCTGATACATGATGTTGTTCCATGCACAAGTGGGAGAAATATTTATAGTGTGCAAGCAACAACACAAAGGAATATGATTTAAAGTATTCTCTTGACTGCAAGCAAAGAGATTAATGTTCTAATGTGATTTACTCACATCTAATTTACAGAACACTTGGAGTTAATATCTAGTGTAAGTGAGAACTTGACATAGATATTAATGACAGGGTAAACTACATACTTTCATTACTAGCATCGTTAGCTGATGTAATGAAACTATGTTAATTTGCAAGTTTCTAAATTAGATAATTATTAGAACAAGTGTCAATATGATAATAAGACTACTTCAAACTGAATATTTATGTATTATTGTAATGACATAAATAAATGAAGTAATCTAATACTACTTCACATTTGAATGTTTATGTATTCATGGAATGTCATAAATATATGAAGTAATAAATTAACTTGAAATACTATTGAAACCAAATTGTGGTGTTCATGATTACTTTAGTTATACATGTTTATATTTTATTGTAAAGATATAAATATGAAGTCTTTTATTGCTATAAGACTTATTATAATAAAGTAAGACGTTAACTTGTTATGTTTTTAATTAAGACATATACAAGAAGTCATTGAGTTGATCAATGATGTATAACGTATATTGGGATTATAACAGTTTATGTCTTCTTGGTAAGACATGGACATGAAGTGACTTGGTCAAAAAGTACTTATGTTATATAGCATGCAATTGGCTTGGAAAATCTATTTTACCATTAACTTGACTTAGTTGGTGAATAGGTAAGCCAAAACGAAATATATTTATCTTACATATTGTAAGAATGACTTACAATATTAATCATAATGAAATACATAATGTGTATGGTAAGTTCAGTTAGGAAAATCAAACTCTTGTTACATTGGTTGATTAAGATAACTATATCTTCTATTCTTCCTAAAGCTATCAAGGTTAGAAAATTGAGTATGGAAAGCATATACTCAATTAGACTCCAACCTAGAAGATTAATAAGACACCATTTATTATGGAATGTGATGAATCACATTAAGTCTTAAAATTGAAGTTCTGAATTTGTTAAACTGCTTTTGAGTAGGTAATTAACAAACTTAATGTTAGGAACTGTCAATAAGTATTTGTAATGTTCCAATAGAGAACAATTTTGTGTTGCTCTACTTGCTAAGTATTTATAGATAATCTATAAATTGCAAAAGGCAAGTGGGAGTTTTATCTTGATAAGATAAAATTACAAGATACATAATCTTCTAAAATACACTAGCAAAGTCATAATGAGGATTAAACATGTTAATGTTAAATCTCAAGAAGATGGAATTCTTACTCATAGATCCGCAAGGATATCTCAAATATTTGGATAATATGTTGATGATTATGAGTTACAGGATTATGGTAAACCTGTTGATCTTTAAGATGAATTGCAAATATTGAATTTGGCAAATTACTCATACTATGAATACTTAGATGCAGTCCAGGAAGATAACTAGTTTTGGAAATGTAGTTGATCTTAAACTCTATAGTTAAACTATAGAAGGAAGATGAGTTTCTACAAAGGGAATGAAAATCCTAGAGATTTAAATTCTTGTGTAGAAATCATATGAACAAATTTTGTATACATATTTAATGTATGAAAAGATTATTAATCACACTTAAGCAATTAACTGTGATTGAATATTCTGTCTAAGCACATTAAATGCGTAAAGATTATGATTGTCATTATTAGTTTCATTAATATGAAATTAACAATGGAATATCAAAACACTTTCTGGAGTAATTACTTGTGCGAGGACGATAAGTAATTGAAAGGAGTATTTGAATTCAAATAATCTTTGAAAGTATTTAAAGTGCAATCATTTATGAATGGATTAATGCATGCATCTAGGAGAAATACTTATGTTTGGTTATTAAATCATAGTTTGATTTATAATTAAAATAAGATGTTTCTTAATATTCCTGAAAGCTAGTGGGAGTGTTAAATTTGTTTTCTTATTTCGTATATGTTGTATAACATATAGGAAGTAACATTCCATTAACATTAAATGTTAAGTCTTAGTTTGGAATGAAACTTCACGTGAAGATTTAGGAAATAAACATACAACCTTGGAATATATGTTTATTGTTATAAACATAAGAGGTAAAATAATTGATTCTAATAAACATGATTATACTATTAGAAAGTCTAGATAGAAACATATCTTTGAAAGATATGACATGAATTAAAATCTAAGTTTGACACAAGGATTTTTCATGTACATCATGTTGTTTGTTGTATCATGCTTGATGAAAGATGATTTGACAACATTAATATCTAATTGAAAGTTATTAGATAACTAAGTGTAATGGATATGGTTGGATTTAGAATTAACATCCTCATCCTGGAGTTGCTCCTAAATTCTAAGTATGAACCATATGACAAATTGTTGCGTAATTGATATAGTCGACAAATCTTGAGAGATTTGAAGGTATCAAACATTACACGATGAATATTAAAAGTTTACGGAATTTTAAAGAGCATATTGTTGTTTGCATACAATGATGCTAATAAGATTTATATGACACTCAATAACAGTCATGGTGGGAGTTAATCCTTATTAAAGGCCATGTGTACTAGTTATGCTCAATATGAGCAAAGTTGCATTATATATTAAAGAATTAGAATACTTTAAACTATAAAAGGTTTGGTAGTTTAATTGTCATAAATTGGTGGTTGAGGATGTCACACATTTTATGAAATATTATGTGTTAGTTGAATGCACACATACAAGAATTTCATTAATTGAATTCTTGAAATAAGTATTCTCAAAATTTCGATAGATCAAAATTAGTTGATTTATGCCTTGTCAACAAGTATGTTTGACATGACTTGAGGCATAATTCATTAATGGGAATTATCATGCGTTGATCTATTTAGTATTTGGATAAGGGATGTTAAGCAATTATTATTTACAATGAATTAAAGTACTTGGTACGTTTGTTTTCATTAATAATAAATTGTATCCTATATTTGCATGTTTAAATCCGTGAATAACTTATGTTATTCTAAATAGTCCGTTGTCGATCAATAATATGGGAGTATTATTGAATTAAGGCAAATCTGAGTTTTGATAGAATATACTTAAGTATATTGATGCGTTGTACATGTCAAATTCACATGATATTCAATAATGGATAAATTGAATATAGGACAGATCCCAACCACATGATTGTACTTTATGGATCTTTGTCATTAAAGTAAATCATGAATATTTATCCTCAGACTTGAGATACCAGATAACAACTGCGGATGTAGCTCATTTTCTGTAAGATAGTCTAACGCTATCCGTAACTGGTAGTTATAAGGGCTATTTTCAGAGGTGATGTGAAGTTCAAGGGTTATGCTTGTAGCCAAGAAAGAATTTGTTCCTTCAAAATTTTTTTGAAGTATAATACTGCTGGGCCCCTCTTAGGGTTGACAAGATGTTTGCGTGGCCATGCCCAAGGTCTATCTGGAATGCGTTCATATGATTTGGTAATCTTGATAAATTATAAATAACGAGAAACAGAATAGTTAATTATGGAATGACTTAGATCCATATCCATATTAACGTGATATTCGAAACAAAAGGATAAGTATGATGATGAATCATCAAAAGGTTTTTTTTCCAAGAAACCATACTCAGGGTCGATCTGGGGCATTGGGGTGTTATGCTAGACTAACCAATGTCATTACTATATTAATGCATATCCAAGTGGGAGCTGTTAAGTTAATGGATATAAATTAATATATGTATGACCGGATTCGAACACGAGACTTCGGGATTGCACACTTTACGTATTTCAATGTTTTAATAATTAATATAATAGTTATATTTAATTATTAAATCACAAATATTTATATGGTCGAACAAGGAAAAATGAGGGGGTTGAGTGTCGAGTTTTGAAGCTTGAGGAGGTGTTAGACTCAAACTTAGAGAGCAAGTTTGGAGGCTTTATAAACCCTTCATTAGCTCTCAAAAGGGACGACATAATTATAACTCAAAAGTCAATTGACTTTTATCAACTCACTTTCCTACACAAGCATAGCAAAAACACTTCCAATATATATGTATCGTATAGTATATATTGGAGTACACCACGTGCATGTACTGTTCATTCATGTCCTTTGGTTCTATATGGATTGATAGTACGTACAGTACACATGTACTTACTTTTCTTCCTTCTTGAATCTATATATCGACTATTAATAAAATAAAAGGGTTCGACCCGTTTTATTTTATATAAAGCAAAACCTTGTTTGTTGTTGTTTTATTTGTGAATCAAGAACCTAGCTTTTCTCATTGAAACGCTACTAATACGTGTGTACAAGAACGAAGATCAAGCATACTTTTGCTTGTGTTATCTTGCCATATTCAACTTGTATTAGTCGAGTTCATTAAACCCTAATTTAGGGTTTTACTCGTTCTTGGATAATCGATTTTTTGTTTAGCTAGAAATCGAAGGTACGCATATTCTTTTATTTTGATTAATTAATTACAAGTATTAGATCTATTCTTCCGCTGCATGCTTTGATGTTTGTGTTTATATATTTATATAATTGTTATGATATTAATATTCCACAGTGGCATCAAGAGCTGGTTAATACTGTGTAATTAATTATCAAAACACATAAAAATTGGATCTTCATGATTATTACATGTTTAAGGTGTTTTAGGGTTTTAAAAATTAGTAAACCCTAATTTTTTATATGTGGGTGGATCACCCTATAATTTTATAATTAGGGTTTTAGTTTTGTAAAACTTGTAGAAACCCTAGGTTGCATGTAATTTTTTATGTGTTAATTAATGAGTACTTGCTTTATGTCATTAATTGATATGCGTATATTAGACTTGATTATATGTAGTGACATGATAATAAGTGTTATTAGGGAATCCATGATGAAAACATGCATGTTTTGTCATGGATTACATTGAAGTTGATGTAATTGCTACATGTTTTAGATAAATCAATAATTAGGGTTGACCTAATTAATACATTAATGAATCTTTTATGTGCAACGTGGTATATCTTTACTAAGGCTTACGCGACCAACTTGTTGGTGTATGTGGTCCATTGGGTACAATGCGCTCGAAAACCAATGGGAGTCATAGTAATTATATACATTAAAATTCACATATAGATTATTAATAGGATTTATCAAAAAGGTTTGCATGTGGCTATATGATTTAATGGTTAAAATTATATGCGTTATTGTGTGTTTATTTATTTTTATTAAATTACTTGTCTTTTTTGTTTAAATTGTTGAATTGTAAACAAAAGAGGGTAATTTTTCGAATAGAAAATAAATTGACCTAATAACTATGAAACCTTGATGTGGTAAATTAAATATTGCAAAGTCTTATGTGCCGACAGTGGTTCACTTCGCACGGTAATTTGCTCCCAGGCGAGACTAGCAATTATATAATTTACAACATAATTTTTTTTAAAGCTTTAAATATCTTAAACTTTTAATTAATTGATGCAACTGTACAAAAATGGTCGAAAGGCGGACCTAATGTTGACAAACTATAAGGTTGGTTTAAGGTTGGTTTCGCATTAAATTGTGGCCTTAAAGAGACTCCATTCTGTCTCTCCGCCCGCTTGTGCGTCAAATTAGACTTACCAAGTACAACCATTATATATGTACGAAGCATCTTAAGGCAAAGTTGTAAGTTTCTCAACGCCATCAATTAAAACTTTGTTGATTTAAGCTTAGTAAAGAAACTAATGAGTAAAAGTTTTTTACATGAAACATATGATACAAGATGAATGCAAGACATCTTTGTACATATTTTTTTGATTACACACATCAAAATAAATACCCTTAATTAAAGTTATATGCCATCCAATGAAACGGAAACACCTGAGATTACATACTTTCATTACTAGCAGCCAAAGCTGATGTGATGAGCATGGATGGTAATCAAATGGTAAATTACATACTTTCAGTACTAGCAGCTAAAGCTGATGTGATGAAACTATGGTAATTTGCAGTTTCTTAAGTTGGTTAACTTAATTGAGTACTTTCATTACTAGCAGCCAAAGCTGATGTAATGAAACTATGTCAAGGCATAAAGATGGGGATAAAACATGCTTACATTTGCAACTGAGGTTGGCAAAAATATGTAAATCCCATAATTCTAGAAATTGCAATTTGAGATTGGCAATTGAGTTCGACTCGTACCTTATTGAGTACTTTCATTGCTAGCAGCCAAAGCTGATGTGATGAAACTATGTCAATTTGGATCCTAGTTTTCAATGAAAATTAAATGGTTAAATGTTATTTACCATCGGTGTTTAATTTTCTTGAAAGATTTATTATCGAAAATACTAAAATTCAATTTTGTTAATTCTTTTAATGTATAAATGCAACGTTAAAACCGTAAACGTGGGGCATTCTTTTAGTGGTAAATTGATCTACACCCGTAGGGATTTTGGCTAGAGTCAACTTTACTAAAAGAATAAACCAAGTCTACTTTCTTTGAGAAGAGTGAGACTTAATCCTATTCCTTTTCATGAATGAGAAAGTTATAATAGGTAAATTAGAATTGTCTAAATTCTAAGAAATAACTCATAAGCTAATTTTTAATAGTTTAGAAAATTGCACATTCTATAAGTTATTAAAATTAGAAGCTAGTCTAGTTACCGCAAAATTGTTAAAAGGCAAACTTGCATATTTGTCTTGTTGTTGTGCTTTAACCGTTTAAAGGTGTTACATACCATTGTGGGGATGGTAGACCTATTAAGGAAGAAATTGCATGCCCAATTATTTCCAAGTTAATTGCATTGATGGATATTCCATCATTTACAAAGTAGAATACATTCTTTGAGTACCTAAGTAATTGTTACATATGAGATCCCTCAAAGGTGTAGGAAAGTAAACGGTACAGTAATTACTTTTACTGGTTTTTGAAACACTTATTATGTTGTCAAATCCAGTGGGAGCATACTGTTGAAATTACTGAATAATGTGTTAATGTAATGATCTGTAATTCAGTGGGAGCTACAAGCTTTGATATCTTGGTAGTAACCCAGATTATCTCTAGAATCTTTTGAGATAATTACTTTCCAATTATAGACACTTGTAGTTTTAAGGATAGTCATGTACGTTTCCTTACTAGACAAGGTGGTCCTATATCTACTAATATCTATGACACAATCATATTGATCACATAAACAAACGATTGACGTGTTGTTTATCTGATACATGATGTTGTTCCATGCACAAGTGGGAGAAATATTTATAGTGTGCAAGCAACAACACAAAGGAATATGATTTAAAGTATTCTCTTGACTGCAAGCAAAGAGATTAATGTTCTAATGTGATCACATCTAATTTACGGAACACTTGGAGTTAATATCTAGTGTAAGTGAGAACTTGAAATAGATATTAATGACAGGGTAAATTACATACTTTCATTACTAGCATCCTTAGCTGATGTAATGAAACTATGTTAATTTGCAAGTTTCTAAATTAGATAATTATTAGAACAAGTGTCAATATGATAATAAGACTACTTCAAACTGAATATTTATGTATTATTGTAATGACATAAATAAATGAAGTAATCTAATACTACTTCACATTTGAATGTTTATGTATTCTAGGAATGTCATAAATATATGAAGTAATAAATTAACTTGAAATACTATTGAAACCAAATTGTGGTGTTCATGATTACTTTAGTTATACATGTTTATATTTTATTGCAAAGATATAAATATGAAGTCTTTTATTGCCATAAGACTTATTATAATAAAGTAAGACGTTAACTTGTTATGTTTTTAATTAAGACATATACAAGAAGTCATTGAGTTGATCAATGATGTATAACGTATATTGGGATTATAACAGTTTATGTCTTCTTGGTAAGACATGGACATGAAGTGACTTGGTCAAAAAGTACTTATGTTATATAGCATGCAATTGGCTTAGAAAATCTATTTTACCATTAACTTGACTTAGTTGGTGAATAAGTAAGCCAAAACGAAATATATTTATCTTACATATTGTAAGAATGACTTACAATATTAATCATAATGAAATACATAATGTGTATGGTAAGTTCTGTAAGGAAAATTAAACTCTTGTTACATTGGTTGATTAAGATAACTATATCTTCTATTCTTCCTAAAGCTATCAAGGTTAGAAAATTGAGTATGGAAAGCATATACTCAATTAGACTCCAACCTAGAAGATTAATAAGACACCATTTATTATGGAATGTGATGAATCACATTAAGTCTTAAAATTGAAGTTCTGAATTTGTTAAACTGCTTTTGAGTAGGTAATTAACAAACTTAATGTTAGGAACTGTCAATAAGTATTTGTAATGTGCCAATAGAGAACAATTTTGTGTTGCTCTACTTGCTAAGTATTTATAGATAATCTATAAATTGCAAAAGGAAAGTGGGAGTTTTATCTTGATAAGATAAAATTACAAGATACATAATCTTCTAAAATACACTAGCAAAGTCATAATGAGGATTAAACATGTTAATGTTAAATCTCAAGAAGATGGAATTCTTATTCATAGATCCGCAAGGATATCTCAAATATTTAGATAATATGTTGATGATTATGAGTTACAGGATTATGGTAAACCTGTTGATCTTTAAGATGAATTGCAAATATTGAATTTGGCAAATTACTCATACTATGAATGCTTAGATGCAGTCCAGGAAGATAACTAGTTTTGGAAACGTAGTTGATCTTAAACTCTATAGTTAAACTATAGAATGAAGATGAGTTTCTACAAAGGGAATGAAAATCCTAGAGATTTAAATTCTTGTGTAGAAATCATATGGACAAATTTTGTATACATATTTAATGTATGAAAAGATTATTAATCACACTTAAGCAATTAACTGTGATTGAATATTCTGTCTAAGCACATTAAATGCATAAAGATTATGATTTTCATTATTCGTTTCATTAATATGAAATTAACAATGGAATATCAAAACTCTTTCTTGAGTAATTACTTGTGCGAGGACGATAAGTAATTGAAAGGAGTATTTGAGTTCAAATAATCTTTGAAAGTATACAAAGTGCAATCATTTATGAATGGATTAATGCATGCATCTAGGAGAAATACTTATGTTTGGTTATTAAATCATAGTTTGATTTATAATTAAAATAAGATATTTCTTAATATTCCTGAAAGCTAGTGGGAGTGTAAAATTTGTTTTCTTATTTCATATATGTTGTATAACATATAGGAAGTAACATTCTATTAACATTAAATGTTAAGTCTTAATTTGGAATGAAACTTCACGTGAAGATTTATGAAATAAACATACAACCTTGGAATATATGTTTATTGTTATAAACATAAGCGGTAAAATAATTGATTCTAATAAACATGATTATACTATTAGAAAGTCTAGATAGAAGCATATCTTTGAAAAGATATGACATGAATTAAAATCTAAGTTTGACACAAGGATTTTTCATGTACATCATGTTGTTTGTTGTATCATGCTTGATGAAAGATGATTTGACAACATTAATATCTAATTGAAAGTTATTAGATAACTAAGTGTAATGGATATGGTTGGATTTAGAATTAACATCCTCATCCTGGAGTTGCTCCTAAATTCTAAGTATGAACCATATGGCAAATTGTTGCGTAATTAATATAGTTGACAAATCTTGAGAGATTTGAAGGTATCAAACATTACACGATGAATATTAAAAGTTTACGAAATTTTAAAGAGCATATTGTTGTTTGCATACAATGATGCTAATAAGATTGATATGACACTCAATAATAGTCATGGTGGGAGTTAATCCTTATTAAAGGCCATGTGTACTAGTTATGCTCAATATGAGCATAGTTGCATTATACATTAAAGAATTAGAATACTTTAAACTATAAAAGGTTTGGTAGTTTAATTGTCATAAATTGGTGGTTGAGGATGTCACACATTTTATGAAATATTATGTGGCAATATCAAGATAGTTGAATGCACACATACAAGAATTTCATTAATTGAATTCTTAAAATAAGTATTCTCAAAATTCCGATAGATCAAAATTAGTTGATTTATGCCTTGTCAACAAGTATGTTTGACATGACTTGAGGCATAATTCATTAATGGGAATTATCATGCATTGATCTATTTAGTATTTGGATAAGGGATGTTAAGCAATTATTATTTACAATGAATTAAAGTACTTGGTACGTTTGTTTTCATTAATAATAAATTGTATCCTATATTTGCATGTTTAAATCCATGAATAACTTATGTTATTCTAAATAGTCCGTTGTCGATCAATAATATGGGAGTATTATTGAATTAAGGCAAATCTGAGTTTTGGTAGAATATACTTAAGTATATTGATGCGTTGTACATGCCAAATTCACATGATATTCAATAATGGATAAATTGAATATAGGACAGATCCCAACCACATGATTGTACTTTATGGATCTTTGTCATTAACCTCAGACTTGAGATACCAGATAACAGCCGCGGATGTAGCTCATTTTCTGTAAGATAGTCTAACGCTATCCGTAACTGGTAGTTATAAGGGCTATTTTCGGAGGTGATGCAAAGTTCAAGGGTTATGCTTGTAGTCAAGAAAGAATTTGTTCCTTCAAATTTGTTTTGAAGTATAATACTGCTGGGCCCCTCGTAGGGTTGACAAGATGTTTGCGTGGCCACACCCAAGGTCTATCTGGAATACGTTCAGATGATTTGGTAATCTTGATCAATTATAAATAACGAGAAACAGAATAGTTAATTATGGAATGACTTAGATCCATATCCATATTAACGTGATATTAGAAACAAAATGATAAGTATGATGATAAATCATCAAAAGGTTTTTTTCCAGGAAACCATACTTAGGGTCGATCTGGGGGCATTGGGGTGTTATGCTAGACTAACCAATGTCATTACTATATTAGTGCATATCCAAGTGAGAGCTGTTAAGTTAATGGATATAAATTAATATATGTATGACCGGATTCGAACACGAGACTTCGGGATTGCACACTTTACGTATGAGTTTCAATGTTTTAATAATTAATATAATAGTTATATTTAATTATTGAATAACAAATATTTATATGGTCGAATAAGGAAAAAGGAGGGGGTTGAGTGTCGAGTTTTGAAGCTTGAGGAGGTGTTAGACTCAAACTTGGAGAGCAAGTTTGGAGGCTTTATAAACCCCTCATTAGCTCTCAAAAGGGACGACATAATTATAACTCAAAAGTCAATCGACTTTTATCAACTCACTTTCCTACACAAGCATAGCAAAAACACTTCCAATATATATATGTATCGTATAGTATATATTGGAGTACACCATGTGCATGTACTGTTCATTCATGTCCTTTGGTTCTATATGGATTGATAGTACGTACAGTACACATGTACTTACTTTTCTTCCTTCTTGAATCTATATATCGACTATTAATAAAATAAAAGGGTTCGACCCGTTTTATTTTATATAAAGCAAAACCTTGTTTGTTGTTGTTTTATTTGTGAATCAAGAACCTAGCTTTTCTCATTGAAACGTTACTAATACGTGTGTACAAGAATGAAGATCAAGCATACTTTTGCTTGTGTTATCTTGCCCTATTCAACTTGTATTAGTCGAGTTCATTAAACCCTAATTTAGGGTTTTACTCGTTCTTGGATAATCGATTTCTTGTTTAGCTAGAAATCGAAGGTACGCATATTCTTTTATTTTGATTAATTAATTACAAGTATTAGATCTATTCTTCCGCTACATGCTTTGATGTTTTCCAACAGAAACTAGCAACATGATGAGTCATCATAGTGTCATTCTCATCCATAGTATTGATAATAAAAGATACTTAAAACAATCGATGTGAAAACAATCGATGTGGGCCAGGAGCAAAGGGGTGACTAGTAGGTCTACGCCTCATCCAATAAGCCCACTTGTGTTAGAATACCACAGTCCACAAGCCTATAAACAAAAAATATGTGTAATTAGCCTAAAAAATATGTGTTATTAGCCTCCCTCAATACTCAAGCACTTGACCTTGTGCAAATTAAAAAATAAAAATTCATGCAACAGATTATTTTAAGAGCTTAAGCTCTCAAAAACCCTGCGACAAACATACCCTGAATCTTTATCTTTCTTTAACTAAACTTGCAAGCATGTATTTGAGCATTTGTGAGAAGGGAAACCGCACGGTGTCTTCATTTTTTAGAGGCTTCAAGGTCCTAAAACTTCAGTACAAGTATAATTTGTTTGTGTGTGTGGAGGATTTAACGGTTGTTTCTTTTTTTAGTGGTCTGACACATCAACGACACATCATAATTCAGTACATTACCACTTCCCTCATCTTTCACCCACAATGGTCACTAGTCCCCTCACTTCCAAATTCATATTTCTTAAACAAATTTAATTAAAAACTAAATTAGACTTTAATTCATAACTAAAAATATTACATTAGAAATTAAAAACATCATACACATCAAAAACTTTACGAGAAAGGTGTTCGAGCAAATCAACACGAAGGTTTTGATGCGCTTGTGACAATTTGATTTGTGTGACAACTTGTGGCATTTGTTCTTGGGATCGTAGGAGGTCGTCCGGTTGATGTGCTTTTTTTCTGAAACCAATCAGGTGATATAGTCTTCCCTTTGTGTTTTAGAATCATATTATGTAATATGATGCATGTATACATCATACTCCTTATTCTTTCGATATGCATCGGTCATGCGGGATTGAAAATTATAGCCATTTTTTTCTTGAGAACACCAAACGTTCGTTCCACACCTTTCTTTGTTGCCTCATGCATTCGCTTATACCGTATTCCCTTGTGCTCTTCTAAAAATATGCATGCCCCTACTCGTAACTTCTTCTTCTTCTGATGAGTCGATGAAGAATAACATTTCAAAATTATAATATATATTGCTGTCGTAGCAGTGATAAAAAACTGTGACATGGCATTAGTTTTCAACCATAGGATCAAGGTAATATTCAATCTCAGCCCTTTAAAATGAGATTTAATTCTCTTTCCTACTATGATGAAATTGAAACACGTTTCTATTTGACAAAACAGATAAGTACAAAGGTGAGACATCCACTAAACAAACTACTCCAACAAATCAGGAAAGGTATATTATCCCTTTAAAAAAAAAGAGATAAGATTGCATTGTTCAAACTTTAAAAAATTCAATTTTTGGCGCCTGTGTTACTCATGTGTCGCCTAGGGTTTAGGTCCTTTTTGTACTATATATATATGAGGGGTAACTTGCACTCATACCTACAAAACAAAACTAAACATTAGTAGTTGTCACTTTTAAAATCTAATGGCAAACTATCAGGTAATTGTGTGTGAATAGCAGGTACTCTAACTTCTCATGCAGGAACTTAATGATGACGATATCCCAATGGCGCCCATCAAACGAAAGAAGAAAAACCAAATCAAAATCACGGGAAGAAATAGGTTGTGTCAATTATTTGATGAAGATGCAAACGAATAAGATGAAGGCAGTGAAGATGATGAATGGGTTTAGGAGTCACCTTTTTTTGTTTTAGATGAAAATATTTCAATTGTTAGGCTACTATCTAAGTAGTCCTTTTTTTGTTTATGTTTGTATGTTCTGTTTGTATATTGTGTTTGTGTTTGTTGTGTTTGTGTTGGAATTTTTTTTTCCTTTTGCTGGTGGAGCAGCGGGGAAGAAGACCATATTGTTTTCAGTTGAAAAATCAAAAAGGTGGAAGGTTCGAGGAGAGTGGACAATAAATTAGGTTGAGTTGTATCATTGATTTCCATGTTACCACGTGCATGGTTCCTGCCACATTATTTTCTTATGAAAATGAAAATTTTATTTATTATTGTTTGTATTTTGAAACAAGCCCACCGAATATTGGTAGCATTTTATGAATTGAACTTGCTTATCTTGGAGCTATTATGTTAAAAATTGCTTAGTTTACTTTTTAGTTATCACTAGACACTAGACGGGTATGTTTTATTTAAATTATGTAAGTTAAAAAAAAATGAACGACGACACCACATTTTAGTTAATATTGTGTATGTTTTATATAATATTGTGTATGTTTTTGTTAATATTGTGTACGTTTTATTTTATGAAAAAAAATAATAAATAAATAAATAAAAAATTGGACGACGGCACCACATTTTCTGGTGCCGTGGGTACCGCGCAGAATGTGGTGCCGTGGGATTTCTGGTGCCATAGAGATTTTTGTTGATGTGGCAGAGAATTTTGAGCCAAAATATCAAAATATCAAAATTTGTATGCCATTCATTACTTATATCTTTTAACTTTATATCTTCAAACTTTTTCTAACTGAAACGTCACTAAAAAGTAATATACCTGTGCAACGCACGGGTATTGCACTTGTTCATTTGGATAATGATGAATGATAAATATTTTGTTTGAGTTATGTATATATTGAGAAAGAATATGTTTGAGGTTGTGTATAAAAATGATGACATATAGGTAGATAAAATGGCAAAGTTACAAAATAAAAATAAAACCCCTTTTGACGACCATGTCATAATGGAAACAATTTATCTCTCTAGAGATACGAACAATATTTGAAAGCACTTTCGAACCATCACACGGATTCCAACCCAATTGCCCATGATATGGTAAGAACGAAATGGAAGGGAAAGTGGAGGGGGGGGGGGGGTTGGGCACAAATTATACAATAGCGAATAGGTGATTCCTCACCTTTTCATCCTAAGCCCTACAGTGGGGGTGGCACGTGACACATGGTGGTGGGGGTGAGTGATCACCTTACACTATGTCCAGCCTTAGAGTGAAGAGAGAGGATTTTGTGGGTCTCTCAAATAAGAGGGAGTAGGAGCGTTTTGACATATTCAAACGAAAAAGTAACATTAAACTTGTTTGTCTGGACCCACATATTTAGCACTCAACCTTAATAAGAGGAAAGCAAATGGCCCATTAGTGTTGCTAGTAGATGATTTAGGATGGAAATAGAAGATTTTAATGAAAAGGATAAACGAAAGCTCGAGCATGTACTTTAATGGAGGAAAATCTACTCCTTTAGGATTTTCATGTTTGATCTCGGATACTCATGTATCATCATAAACTCGAATCCTTTAGGGTTAAAAAAACCCTTATATATTTTGGTTAATTATCGTTTTACCCCTCTATAAAAATCTACCGTATTTTCATTTACTCTTTAGTTCCAATTCTATTCGTCACTTTTTTCTCATTTCCGCTTCTGTGTTCCTTTTAGTATGCACCGGTGTGACCCTTCGAAATTTCTGTGAAGGCTAGTTCTGAAAGACGTTGTTCTTTACACAGGATCCTTACAAACCTGACGTATTCGTCCGTTGCATGCACCTCCACTGATAGTACTCTTCTAAATTTTCTAACTGACTGGTGAACCTCATTTTCGGTATTTGTTGACCCTCCTCAGTGTGAGTGAAGTTATCTGATGAACACCTGGACTGGTCTAAAGGTGGTTATGGGTTATTTTTGAAATTTGAGGTTGTGGGGGTTGTTCACCAGACATGTTAAGCTAAAACTGTGTTAAACAGGAAAACAAATTATGCTGTTTAGGTGAGAAAATGAGTGAAAATAGGTGAAAGTTTGTGACTATTTCATATCATGTCCCCACGGATGGCGCCATGTTTACGTAAGAGATGGTAAAACGTGATTATAATGAGGTTTTAGGATGGTTGTGTTGTTCGATTTCTCGTGTAGAAAGGTAAAGATCCCGAGACATGATCAAGAATCAACGGATTGAATAACACCCAAAAAAACCAAGTGTGTGTGTGTTCACTGTGTGAATAAGTGTGGGAAAATGTAAAGAAAAAGATCCCCTTTTAAGTGTGGGATATCTCTCTATTTATTAGGAGGTATCTAGGGTTTTGGGATAAATCTATGTGGATGATCAACGGCTGTGGACAGGTGATGTGTTGATCATATAAAGGGCATACAAGAATGAAAAGTGGCATTCTTTCCTTGGTTCGTATCAGGCCGTGCCCGTCCCATAATCTTGGTCGCGTGTCTCTCACTGTCACGTGTCAAATACCATATCCGAAGCATTAGGTGACAGTTGGGTTGCAATTATCCTGTGCGTATATGCTACGCGACCTGGGAATGTGTATGGGCTTATCAAGTGTTGATAATGGGCCTATCAAGTGTTGATAATGGGCTTGATCTTGGAGTGTAATTAGTGGGCTTATGATACTAATATCCATCTGCTATCAATTATAATCAATATAGATTAAATTAATGTATATGCATGAGCTTATAAATATCAAAATGAAAGCACGAGTTATTGTGATATGTAAATGAATACAAGAGATTGTACATATACAAACAACTCATCTTATTCCCCTTTATGAGTTAAAGTATGGATATTGCTTCTTTTTTTTTTTTTTTTTTTTTTTTTTTTTTTTTTTTTTTTTTTTTTTTTTTTTTTTTCTTTTTTTACAACACGTGTTTAATAACGGCTCATGTTATTCCTTTCTATTAGTTTAACCCGTGTATGCACCGGTTTGAAAATTAAATACCACTAAAATTATTATTGAAAGAAATATAAATATCAAAATGTAAGCATGAGTTATTGTGATATGAAAATAAATATATAAGATTATACTTATAACAACAACTCATGTAAATCTTATTCAAAGTTTTAGTAAGGATATCCAAAAAAAACATTTTCTTAAACTTTATCTTTTATTTTCATAAGGTTCATTATGTGTTATTGAACACACATCTTGTGTACAACATGATATCCATAGTTAAATTTAAACAACATCAACTTCAATATAATGTCAGTTATGCAAAGTAAAATTCTTCATCCAACAAAAATCTATACAATATATTAATCAATATCAATATATAGTGAAAAAAAATTTATGTAAAACCCGTGCATAATTATAGTTGTACTTATAACACAATTACGAAACATTAAACATGACAAAATTATTATGTCTCCGTATATTAAACTAAAGTTTTAAAATACATTTGATTTATGGATAAACCTCGTGCACCGGATTTATAACTAGTTATTTATTAAACAATTTTTTTTTATAAATATTAGTCTCAATTTTTTATACAGTTTTTTATAATTGATCTTTCTTTTTAATTCGATCCTTCTCCTTTTTTGCAAAAGGTAAAATGGAGGGACTTAACATGCAACAATTTATCAAAATTACCTTAAATTGAATCGTAAGTCGGCAAAATCTGATGAAGCGAAAAGTGTACCGCTTTTAGGGGGTCATTTAAGCCCTAAATCGTATTTATTTGATCAAATATTGCCCTAAATCGTTCCTTTTGTCATTTTAGGTACTTTGGAGAAGAAATCTGGAAAAGGAAGCATTTTGGACGTTTTTGGAGCATAAAAGTGAAGAAAACGACAAAGTCTCAAAATCGGCTGGAAAAGTACCTTTGACGGCGTCAAGTATTGCTCTTGACGGCGTCATGGCTTGGCAAAAGAGGTGGATATGAAAAATACATATGATAAGCCAGGGAGTTTTACAAAGGAAGTCTGACGGCGTCACCCTTTAAGGTGATCAAGGTCGTCACGGTTTAAGCTAAAGAGGGACGGCGTCAAGCCCATTTCTGACGGCGTCAACCTTGATAGGCCAGAGCGGATTTTGGAGGGCTACAAAGGGACGGCGTCAAGAAGGCCATCCGGGAACCCTAGACACGGCGAGGTGACGGCGTCAAGATCTACAACGTGACGCCGTCAACCCTTAAACTCTATATATAGTTTTGCAATTTTTTTTCATTAGTGTGCAACTTTAGGGTGCAACTTTGTGAGGAGAAACCCTAAGACGAATTTCTGCCATTTTTAAGGGTTTTCATACCCTTGGATCTCCCATGTTTAATTGAAGATAAGTAATCACTTAATCAATCAATATGTCTATGTGTTGTTTGATTATATCTTGTTCTTGTCTTTTAATTAACATGCTAGGCTAGATTTATCTTGTGTTTGCTTAGATCTAATGAAACCTAACTATTGATTATTAGTTGTTAGTGTGTTATTAATTGTATTGGGTGATTGTTTATCGATGTTAGGCTTAAGAAAACTGGCTAACCTCCTATACGGTAACTTGCTTGAGCGTCTTAAGAAACATGAACCAATGCGTACTAGGTTTTTATGGTTGTATTTAATGCATGAGCGAATTCTAGTGATCCCATGTTAGGAGCTTCTTAGCCGGCTCGACATAGGAGTGAAGTAGGAGCTTGTAGAGTTGGGGAAGTACGTACGCCACCCCACGATTGGTATTAAGGAATACACCCGTCATCCACGCAATTAATACACACTAATCAACCGGTAAAAGATAGTTAGGGAGTAAGGAAATCTAAGTAAACACATTTCTCTCCATATAAGTTTCACAACCTTTTCATTTTCAGTTATTTTATTTTACTTGCATTCGTAGTTATTTGGGTTAGTTGACTAGCAACTAATTCCGCCCACTCCTTCAAACCCGAGATTTTACTTGCTTTCATAAAAATATAAAAAAATACAAAAAATAATCTTCCTTCACCCTTAGACCTAATTAGAGTAGTTTTTCATACCTAACGAACACTATTCCCTGTGGAGAACGATCAATCCCCCGTACTTACCACTACACTATACTACATCGGTCAGGTACACTGCCTGGTGGGGTTGTAAGCCTCTTGAGATCCCTCGAGAGGTAAAACCTGTTGTAAGGTCGCAAAACCACGCATCAAGTTTTTGGCACCGCTGCCGGGGAATAGTTATTGTTTAGGTTGAATTTTTATTTTATTAGGTCTACTCACTAGATTCCTTTCTAGTGAGATTTTTATTTTATTTTTCTAGGTTTTCTTTAGTCTATCTTTTTTCTTCGTTTCTTTGTTCGTAACCATTGCCATCCGACATCATGGAAGGTGGTAATATCCTTAATCCCAACAACCCACCACCACGACAAAACCAAACTCGTAGAGCACACACTTTAGGAGGATATTCCCTAATTTTGGATGATAACCCCCCTAATCATAGAATCACTAGGAGCCGTAGCTCGATCAAAACTCTTGCCACACCCTATGCTGAACCCGAAAGGGAAATGCATAAATTAAGGCAACACCACCAAGCGGCCAAACCATCCACGATCAATTTTGATGATGCCCTCTCCGAGGAAGAATCCAATCCTCACTCTACACCTCCTAGCCCTCAATCCAATCATGAGATGGAGGTTCCCGAAAACCCCATCCCTAAATCCCTCAAGGACTACTCTTCTCCCCCCCTCGCGGTTTTTCCAATGCTATTGTTTTTCCTAATGAACATACAGATGGGGTCTTGCGTGCAAACGACATTTGGCTTGCCCAAAGTGTATGCAAGTTTCACGGATTAAAAAGTGATGATCCAATCCAACACATCAAAGACTTCCTAAAAATAGTGGATACCCTCCATACGGACGGAGCCACTAGAGACACCTCCCGGCTATGATTATTTCCCTTCACCCTTTATGAGAAAGCCAAAGATTGGTATAACAAACTCCCCTTCGAGTCCATCTTCATATGGGAACAGCTTATCTCAAAATTCTATGAGAAATTCTTTCCCGTAGGAAGAACTTCAACGTTAAGGGACAAAATCTTCCGCTTCTATGTTGGACCAGCTGAACCCATTCACGAATCCTGGAACAGATTCAAAGATCTAATTAGACAAGTCCCTCATCATGGCATTGAACTCTGGCTTCTTGTCCAGATCTTTTATGACAGTGTCCCTAAAAGCGACCAATTTGGCATTAATAATTCGGTGAAAGGAAAAATAGCCAACCTAAGCGCTGAGGAAGGATGGAATAGAATTGAGGAATACGCAAATGATCAAGACGATACCTGGGATGAACCCGATTCGATCATGAGCATTTCCAAGATCATGAAAGAGCCTCCTTTTGCTAGCCGGTTGAGTAGATTGAATGATCAAGTATCTTATCTAGACAAGTCACAACCAACTAAACGGTTATCAAACCCATACTTGATCTGCGACCAATGTGGTGGCCCGCATGAAGTGGAGGAATGCGGGGATGATACCACCGCCGAACAAGTATGCTTGTCAAGCCACGACATCTTCGATGATCCTTCGCTCTTAACTTTCTACCAAAACAATGATTTTACCCTTGGGGAAATCTTGTGAGAGAAGAGGGAGGAGGAGAATATCCTGACTACAAGGTTAGGAGCACTTTTGAGGATGATCTTGGGCATTTCACGCTTGAAAAGAATCTGCAACTAAATGGTCTTGACAACCTCATCAATAGCCAACAAAACGACCTAAGGGCCAAATTCGCAGAACTCAACGCCACTCTCGACGGTCTTGACGAACCTCAAACAAATCAAAGAGATCCCTTACTTGCCATCACCACTCGTGCTGGAACAACTACTAAGTATCCACCTTACCCAGCTCAACAATCTGACGTCATGGAACCCGACACCCCTCATGAGGATGAAGGTAATGTGAACGATGGAAATCCTGAGCAAACCCCTCCGGTAACTCCCTCTCCACCTACTCCAACCAAACAGCCCATTAAGGTCCCATACCCGTCCCGCCTCAAGAATCAAAAGGTCGAAAATGATAATAAAAGATTATTGTCATATTTGAAGAATTCGGTCATCACCATACCCCTTCTTGATGCATGTTACCATATGCCCAAATATAGTACATACTTCAAGAAGCTGCTAACCAACAGAAAAGGGCTCGAGGGTCTTGTGACCTTAGGAGAAGAATGTTCTGTGGTGACTCAACGAGGGTTGCCAAAGAAGGTGGACGATCCAGGTAGTTTCACCTTGCCCTGTTCAATAGGATCTCTTTCTGTCAAGAATGCCTTAGCCGACTTAGGAGCAAGTATCAATCTTATGCCGCATTCCATGTTCCTCAAGTTAGGGTATTCTGGATTGAAACCAACCCGTATGAACATCCAACTAGCCGATAGATCCGTCAAATACCCCTTAGGAATATGTGAGAATGTGCTGGTTAAGGTAGGGAAGTTCAAATTTCCAGTTGACTTCGTCATCTTAGAGATGGAAGAAGATGACCTAGTGCCCATCATTCTGGGGAGGCCATTCCTTGCAACTGCTCGCGCTGTTATTGATGTTCATGACGGCAAACTAACCTTACGAGTGGGGACCGATAGCTTAACCTTCGACATCAAGGACACAATGAATCTTTCTCTTGAAGCAGCTAATCGGCTGTATTTCATCGGAGAAATCAATGAACTATCCGACGAGATTGACAATTGTATAGATGAACAGGTGGAAGCTGGTTGGTTGCGAGATGAAGCTTTCTTACCCATCTTAGAGGAGGAGAAGACTATGGATGTAAGCGCAGTCTCCTTCTATCCCAGACAAGAAATCGAACAGCTTGAGCTTTGTAAACCCGAGAACAAACTTAAACCTTCCATCATCGAGCCACCCACGTTAGAACTCAAGGAACTCCCAAGCAACCTGGAATATGCTTTCCTCCAAGGAAAAGATCAACTCCCGGTAATCATAAACTCTTCTTTGAAAAGTGAACAAAAGGATAAACTCTTAGGAGTTTTAAAAAAATATAAAGGAGTTATAGCATGGAGTGTAGCCGACATTAAGGGGATTGACTCAACCTTTTGTACGCATAAAATCCTCATGGAGGAGGATTATAAACCCACCGTGCAACCTCAAAGGCGAGTAAACCCCAACATAAAGGAAGTCGTAAAAAAGGAAGTCGTTAAGCTCCTAGATGCGGGACTAATTTACCCAATCTCAGAAAGTCCATGGGTAAGTCCTGTACAGGTTGTACCAAAAAAGGGAGGAATGACGGTGGTTAAGAACGATAAGGATGAGTTAGTGCCTCAACGAAAAGTAACTGGGTGGCGTGTGTGCATCGATTATAGGAAGTTGAATGATGCAACCCGAAAGGATCATTTCCCTCTCCCATTTATCGACCAAATGTTGGAAAGGTTAGCGGGGCATGAGTACTACTGTTTCCTAGATGGGTTCTCAGGGTATTTCCAAATCCCTATCGCTCCTGAGGACCAAGAAAAGACTACGTTTACATGCCCTTATGGCACCTTCGCCTACAAGCGAATGCCCTTTGGACTATGTAACGCCCCCGCCACTTTCCAGCGCTGCATGACAGCCATCTTCCATGAGTTAATGGAGGACAGCATGGAGGTCTTCATGGATGATTTTTCGGTCTTTGGAAACTCTTTTGATCGCTGTCTTGCTAACCTTGAGAAAATGCTCAAACGTTGTGAGGAGACTAACTTGGTACTAAACTGGGAAAAGTGCCACTTTATGGTAAAAGAAGGGATTGTGCTAGGGCACAAAATTTCAGGAGGTGGAATTGAAGTAGACCGGGCAAAAATTGAAGCTATATCCAAACTTCCCTATCCAACTATTGTCAAGGCAATCCGTAGCTTTTTGGGTCATGCTGGCTTCTATAGGAGATTCATTAAAGATTTCTCAAAGGTAGCTAAACCAATGACTCAGTTGCTCATGAAGGATGCCCCGTTCGACTTCTCTCAAGAGTGCAAGGATGCATTCGATCGATTGAAGCAGGAACTTACCCAAGCTCCAATTATGGTCACCCCTAACTGGGAGTTACCCTTTGAAATCATGTGCGATGCTAGCGATTATGCTGTTGGAGCAGTATTAGGCCAAAGGCTTAACAAACACTTTCAGCCAATATACTACGCTAGCAAAACCATGAATCCTGCTCAAGAAAACTACACTACCACTGAAAAGGAATTACTTGCCGTGGTATTTGCTTTTGATAAGTTTCGCCAGTATCTTGTCCTTTCTAAAACGGTTGTTTTTACGGACCATTCAGCTATTCGATATCTTTTACTATAAACAGGATGCTAAACCACGGTTACTTCGTTGGATCTTACTATTGCAAGAGTTCGATGTTGAGATTCGTGATAAGAAAGGAGCAGAGAATCTTGCGGCTGATCATCTCTCTCGTCTCGAAAACCCCAGCCTCACTGAATCTGACAAGAGTGAGATTCGGGAGTCATTTCCTGAAGAGCAGCTCATGTCAATAAATGATTCTGAACCATGGTATGCGGATTATGCTAACTACCTGGCAAGTAGAGTCATTCCTGAGCATATGAGCAGGCATGAAAAAAAGAGGTTCTTCAATCAATTAAAGTACTACTTTTGGGATGAAACTTTCTTATTCCGAAGATGTCCGGATCAAGTAATAAGACGTTGTGTTTCGGAAAAAGAGGCTATCAGAATTATGAAAGAGTGTCATGCAGGTCCATCTGGAGGGCATCACGGGATGAACACTACTGCACGAAAGATCTTCGACGCAGGATTCTATTGGCCTACAATATTTCGTGATGTGAAGGGAATGATACAGACGTGTGACGCGTGTCAAAGAGCAGGGAATATCTCTAGGAGGGATGAAGCCCCGCAGAATTATATACAAGTTTGCGAGGTTTTCGATGTTTTGGGGAATTGATTTCATGGGACCCTTCCCATCTTCAGGAGGGAATGAATACATCTTAGTGGCCATTGATTATGTTTCGAAATGGGTGGAAGCACAAGCCCTTAGGACTAACGACGCTAGGGTAGTAATTCATTTCCTAAAAAAATTGTTCGCTAGGTTCGGAATTCCGAAAGCTCTTATTAGTGACAGGGGAACCCATTTTTGCAATTCGCAAATGGAGAAAGTTATGAAAAGATATGGAGTCTCTCACCGATTCTCCACCGCTTACCATCCTCAAACCAACGGTCAAGTCGAAAACACTAATAGAGCCATAAAGAGAATATTAGAGAAAACGGTCAATCAAAATAGGAAAGATTGGTCTTTTAAGCTCGATGAAGCTTTGTGGGCATTTCAAACCGCTTATAAGACACCAATCGGGACAACCCCGTTCCGTATGGTATATGGCAAGGCATGCCACCTTCCAGTAGAACTGGAACACAAGGCATATTGGGCACTTAAGGCTTGTAATTTGGATTATACTGTTGCGGGAACAAATAGATTCTTACAGCTCCAAGAGCTCGATGAATTGAGATTAGAGGCCTATGAATCTTCCATTAAATACAAAGAAAGGGCAAAAAGATGGCATGACCAACGGATTAAGAGACCCAAGGAGTTTTCAGAAGGAGATAAGGTCTTATTATATAATTCTCGCTTAAGGCTATTTCCTGGGAAACTTAAATCCAGATGGTATGGACCTTTTACCGTAAGGAGCTCCTCTAAAACCGGAGCCGTTGTGTTGATTGACGACGAGGATAGAGAATTCACTGTGAATATTCAACGAGTCAAGCATTATCAAGAGAATGGTAATGAAATGATCAATGAGGAAGACATAACTTTCGATGAAGAAGTCACGTAATGTACGGTGACTTTGAGTCTAGCTACAAGACTCGTTAATAAAGAAAAGCGCTTCTTGGGAGGCAACCCAAGCTTTATTTGCTTTGTGTGTTTATTTATTTGTTTGTTTGATTTTATTTGCTTCCGTATGTGTGTTTAATTTTTATTATTATTGATTCATGTTCAAAACTAAATTGTGAAAATGCTTTATCTTGTTTTTAACTTCGTCTTAACTACATATAAAGGTATTTTGCAAAAGATAAGTGTAAGGGAAATCCAAATCGGTTTATTAGAACAAATGAACATGAATCATAATAATAATAAATTAACATACATATTAGTAATTGTTTGAGTCAAATGCTTGTATCGAGTCATAATGATGTTTTGCAGGATTTCCAGGAAGTAAGGTATAGGTTTTTCCAGAAATTTTCCGGAAACTTAACATGAGAATTCTGTCAGATCATTTCTGACGGCGTCAGGCTTTACAACCTGACGGCGTCAGGTTTTAATTTTCTGAAATTTTTGAAAGTTTTGTTTTCATAAAAAGTTTTTATTAAATCTCTAACTTATAAACTCCAGGAATCTGCAAAATTATCATTCCACAAGCATTATATCCTTATATAGAATTTATCCCGCCGATGTTATGCAGGTTTTCGTGTTTGTTTTCTCAGGTTTAACAGGTTATTTTGGACAAGGAGATGTATGTGGAATCAAGCTTTTGGCGATGCATTAGTCTTGGAGCTTCTACATTCTCTTGGAAGAAGATCTAACCATGTTGCCACATTATCCACCAAACGAATCAGGGGAGTATTTGATTTCATTCGTTTACCTTATTACTTTTACATCTTGTTATTTGAACATTGGGGACAATGTTCATCTTAAGTGTAAGGGGGGGTAAAAATACGATACTTTAGAGAATACAATTGCGCTTGATTTTTGTTTGTTTGATAGTAGATGTGTAATAAAACTGAGAGAAATACCTGTTAGGGCAATTTTAGTGCCAAATTTAAATTTTTTTACGACATATAGGAGTGAAACTTTGATCTTAATGAGCGTCTCATGGATAGGAGTTATATGACTAGCATAAAAAACCGTACCACTAAAAAATTTTCCACCCCCAAATATGTGAGGTTCGCCCCTAGAATTGGTAGGAAAAGCATTTATGCTATGATGTGTGTACCGGTAGCACTTAGATTCTAGAACTTGCATTAGGACCATTCCGAGGCCATAAGTGAGACTACATTCATGTAGTTAGATTTACTACATGATAAGAGGCATTAGGATTAACCCATTGTTTTACACTTGTGTTTTTGTTATAATTACATTGGCTACATTGGTCAAGTAATTCTCCCACACCCTTTGCGTTGTACTCATTTTTAGTACACGATACCCCTAGTACACCCCTCAGAGCCTATCTTTTCGTTTCGACCTTTAAGCATTTTACTTAAAGGAAGAATTTGTTTACACCCCACTTAAATGTACACCCAAATCGCCTTAGCCTACCTTGTATGCACTCATTTTTAGTGCATTATTGTGACAACATTTGTTAAACCCTAAGTTAATTATCTAATTGATTACATGGTTGCTAAGTCGAGTCATATCCTTGTACATATTGTTTTGGGACGATTGGGACTCATGGGTAAAGTACTAGTGTAATGGAGTAATGGGGAAGAACAACATTATTACCCCCATATGTGCTAAATATTTTAAAAGTACTCCAAGTGTTTCGATTATCTTAATTCGAGTCATTAGAATAGTTATTTGTAAAGTTATGTAAAAGTTCAAGTGTAAGGGGAATGCAACGCCCCTATGATGTATTATTTTGGATGGTAGGGCAAGAGTGTATGCAAAAAAAAAAAAAAAAAAAAAAAAAGAAAAAAAAAATCGAAAAAATCAAGAAAAATACAAAAAAAAATGAGAAAAAGAAAAGTAGAAAAAACATACGGACTACCATCCCGTTTCATTTTATGTTTATTTTATGTTTTTGTTATTTTGTTTTTAGCTTAAGTCGAGTCTAGTCTTGGCTTAGCAACGCCATATTTTACATGTAATTAATCAAGATCTTTAGCTCGCCACCAGTAAAATATCCCTTATCCAACAAAACCGTGTTTATCATATCCCTACACCTCACGTTATAACCCATGTAAAAGCCCTCTTTGATAGTTTATCTTAGGTGCTTACGCCTAGTGGAGAAGGTTTTCGATCCTTTCCCAAGCCTATGGTAATCTATTTGCTATGACAGGTAGTGAGAGATATTATTCATTTTCATTTATGAGATATACTTTTATGACACCTGAGAGATGTGAGTATCTAAACACTACTTGTGAGGTGCTAGTTTGTAATCTCCGTGCTTATTATGATTAAAGTGGAACGACTATTTGTTGTAATTACTTTTATATTAGCGTTAAATGACCCCTAACTTGTATTTTGATTAGAATAAAAGCGCATTTGCTTGAGGACAAGCAAATCTCAAGTGTAAGGGTATTTGATGAAGCGAAAAGTGTACCGCTTTTAGGGGGTCATTTAAGCCCTAAATCGTATTTATTTGATCAAATATTGCCCTAAATCGTTCCTTTTGTCATTTTAGGTACTTTGGAGAAGAAATCTGGAAAAGGAAGCATTTTGGACGTTTTTGGAGCATAAAAGTGAAGAAAACGACAAAGTCTCAAAATCGGCTGGAAAAGTACCTTTGACGGCGTCAAGTATTGCTCTTGACGGCGTCATGGCTTGGCAAAAGAGGTGGATATGAAAAATACACATGATAAGCCAGGGAGTTTTACAAAGGAAGTCTGACGGCGTCACCCTTTAAGGTGATCAAGGTCGTCACGGTTTAAGCTAAAGAGGGACGGCGTCAAGCCCATTTCTGACGGCGTCAACCCTTGATAGGCCAGAGCGGATTTTGGAGGGCTACAAAGGGACGGCGTCAAGAAGGCCATCCGGGAACCCTAGACACGGCGAGGTGACGGCGTCAAGATCTACAACGTGACGCCGTCAGCCCTTAAACTCTATATATAGTTTTGCAATTTTTTGTCATTAGTGTGCAACTTTAGGGTGCAACTTTGTGAGGAGAAACCCTAAGTCGAATTTCTGCCATTTTTAAGGGTTTTCATACCCTTGGATCTCCCATGTTTAATTGAAGATAAGTAATCACTTAATCAATCAATATGTCTATGTGTTGTTTGATTATATCTTGTTCTTGTCTTTTAATTAACATGCTAGGCTAGATTTATCTTGTGTTTGCTTAGATCTAATGAAACCTAACTATTGATTATTAGTTGTTAGTGTGTTATTAATTGTATTGGGTGATTGTTTATCGATGTTAGGCTTAAGAAAACTGGCTAACCTCCTATACGGTAACTTGCTTGAGCGTCTTAAGAAACATGAACCAATGCGTACTGATGAGTGTCCAAATACTCATCATTTTTGTCGTATCTGAACTGCCAAAACATTCAAAAACACTCAGAAATGCATCAAAATACTGAAAATATCCCAGGGATTGTGTTTTATATGTTTTAAATGCAAAATGTTTAAAAACAATTGAAAAACGAACAAAGTTTGCAAAATTGGCAGTTTCAGTCCCTCAATTTTCAAAACTTGTCAAAATTAGTCCCTAAGCATTTGTTTTGAAAGAAAATTCACCAAAGGTCCTTTTTAAATCATAAATTATCATATTTAGTCCTTTGGTGAAAAGTTAAAATAATTTACAAGTTTGGTCCCTGCACTTTAAGAATTTACAAAAATGATCCCTGGGAAATATTATTTTTTTGGAAACATCATGTATGGTCCCTGGATTATTGAAACATGGCAGGAATTACTCTTGGTGTATTTTGGAAGATGTGCAAGTTTGGTCCTCCAAATTTCAGAAGTTACAAGATTGGTCCTTGTGATTTAGCTACTATAACCAACCAGACCCAAAATAAATAAATAAACCAAACCCATCCTTAACATTAAAACCCAACCCATCCCATCCTTATCTAACCCCAGCCCAACATCCCAAGCCCAACCACAATCCTTACCCGACCCACCTTTTTTTTAGCTAAACCGGGGTCAAACCCCTTTCTTCCCAGTCAAACCCACTTCACCTCCCTTTTACCACTTCACGTGCAAAACCACCATTAACAAAACCAGCCACACGTGCTCTGCCAAGCCACCCTACACCCTTCATCATCACCTCTAATCACTGATAACCCACTTACTTCCACCTCAGTCCAACATAATCCCACTTACACAAGCAAAATCAGTCCTTTGCTATAATTAGCATTTTGGCGCCAAAACTCAGGGATGGTCAAGATTAAAAGTTAAGGATCCAAGGGTCGTTATTATTGCTGGGAAAAGTTAATGGGGTGCCCTAAACCCTAATTCATCATTATAAAAGGAGGATTGAAGCAGTTTCAAGAAGAAGTAGATTTTAGCTTAATTTTAGTTTAAGTCGAATTTAATTGTAACCTTTCAATTCCAGTAAACTTTAGCTTGTAACTTTCTTCTTTCAGTTAATATCAAGTTTTCAGTTAATAATTTCAAGTCTTTTCACCATTTTCAGTTTCATTGTATTTTTCAAGTCTTAACAATAAAAATTATGGTATAAGGCTCTGATTATCACAAATGTTTCATAATCTTACTTAAGCTCTCAACAAACATAAAAAAAAAAAGGAAGAAAAAAAAGAATAGAATTAGCATAAAAAAAAAATAGCCACAGAACAGTACCTATGCATATGAGACAGGAAGCTAATGGAAGTGCCAAGTAATGGAATTGGCAGATGGACTTTTACCTAGCTTTTTTACAAGCTAGGAGCTTGTAGCAGAAACAAGACACCCTTGTTCAGCTTGGGTTCAAGGTTTATTATCCTAGTTATCTTAGTTTCACATTTCTAGTGTAAATCTTGCATAAGTTATAATTTGTAGTTATAATAGTTTATTGTTGTCTGGTTCTGTTTATTTGAGTTCACATTAGCCTAGTATAAGCTTATATATCAGTGTTATGGTTTAGATTGCTCATTTGCATTATAAATCACATAATCAGTGACAAAAAGGAGTGTTTGGTTCAGGGTGTTTCTTTGCATTAAAGCTTGTTTCAGTAGTGGCTTTTGGTCTAAACATGTTACATTAGGTTCATTAAGTTTAGTTAAAACATAAAAGTCAGTAGTTATTAGTAAAAAGTCAAATTTCATTATGATCTTGAATTCTGCAGCCACTGTTGAGATTGCAGCTTGCTAAATCATCATTTTAGGTACAAAAGTTGTTAGGATAGCTTAAACTAGTCTCATTGTAGCTTAATACAACATATTAAATCACCTAGGATCAATCAAAGTTCACCTTGGTCAAAGTTCTTCAAGAACTGAAAAAGTCAAAAGTTAATTTTTTAGATTTTCAGACTTTTGAGGAATTTTGTAATTTTCTGTAGCATTCAATATAGGTAGTTATTAGCTATAAATCTGGATTATTAGAGTTCACTAGCTCATACAACTCCAGTAATTTTTGCAAGATTTTTAGGACAGTGCTTATCAGCTTTTCAAAGGCTTGAAAAAGGGCCATTTTGCCCTGTGCACTGCTGCACATCAGCAGGCCACCCACAACCCCAACTGTTGTGGTCCCCACAGGCCACCTCAGTGGGCCCCAACTTGTGTTCTTGGGTTCTTTGAGAAGCTCAGTGGCCAAACTCACTAACTCCAGGCTTTGATTGCACTTTCAAGCTTAATTGATAAGCTTATTTGAGCCTGCAACAAGCCTGCAGGCCTGTTTGTGTGGGCAGTGATTTGGATGTGCTTATTTGCTTATTGTTGCTTATTCAGTGAGTAACTCTTGTTGATTCTGCTTCATCTAAGTTTCCCTCATTTGTATCTAGCTTGTTTTGCTATTTGTTCTCAGTTTGTAGCTTGTTAAGAGCTTATTCAAGATCTAAATCTCATTTATGCTTATTTTTGTGCACTGTTGGCTTAATAAGCTCATGCACAGCTTATTTTTGAGTTTTGATGACGTATAGTCTACACCCGGGCCACGGACCCGATTAGTAAACAATACTAATATATAAGCCCACCACGTATGGGCCGCTACGGCAATTAATGGACTACCACTTATACGGTTTGGGCCTACAAGGCCCAAGCCCAAAGCTATTTTCGGATAGGATTGGGAATATCTCCTAAATAAAGGGGATATACACCAAATATCCAAGGTCGGCGAATACGCCGAGGAGTAGGGAACAAGAAACCTACTAGGGTTTCATGTGTATATAAAGGGCACCCATGCCCTCGGTAAAGGTACGACTTCATTCAAACCCTAACTCTTCACTAAACCCTAAATTTCGATTACTTACTCTCACGCCGGAGGATAATCGGGGGAGACAATCCCTCGATAAGCCTAACGGTGTTGGTTCTTTTTCTTAGTGCGCAGGTTCCACCCAGCATTAAGATCTAATTGGTACGAGAATAGAAGCCCTCACAAGGAACGCCCAACTTTTGTATCAACAAGTGGCGCCATCCGTGGGACCCTACACTAAGAGTTTTACCAAGAACTAGAATGACGAAACACGGAAGTCACAAGAGTCCGCATGGGAAGAAAGCGCATGATGACCCACTAGGGAAGAAGCATCAAGCGGATGCGCCCCCTAAGCAGGCCCCTGGGACAACCAGCACGCCTAGAAGCTTAGGAGCGTATTCAGATCTGGTCTTTCCTACAGTGGAATCGCTTACCAAGACTACCCCCGCTATTACAACAAGTACTAGCGCGGTAGAACTGGAGCGCACTCCTCTTACCATGCCAGAGGTGAACCTCACTGAACCTCCCAATGCGCCTATCCGAAACAAGGATCCTGCCTTGGAAACAGACTCCATCGCGTTAGAAGGAGTCACTTCCGAATTGGCGCCAAGCGACTTTGTATCTCAAAATTACGAAGCCTTGGCTGCGCTCATGCGAGAGGAGGCAAAGAAGAGGTCAAGCCAAAGTCTGCACGCCAGGCTCAACTTCGACCCTGAGCATGAGGCGTCCCCAACGCGCTACCGAAAGGAAAGACACGAGAAGGATAGCCGCAAACAACCAGTGTTTACCAGGATTGGAAGGAGGATTATGGATGATGAAGCAGCCGATCTTCAACATCTGGAAGAGCCTGAAGAGGGGGAGCGGCGCGCCAATGTCCACGCTAGGCTTGGCAGTCGCAGGATCCAAGATAGGCTTGGGCGACGATGCTCCCCAAGTGAAAGCCCCTCAAGCTCTGACTCTGAGGGTAGTCGGCGCAAGCGCCGCAGAGGAGCGAGCTCAGACTCTGATGATAGTCGACGCAAGCGTCACAAAAGAGTTCGCTCATCTTCAAGAGATTCCTCAGACAGCGAGACTGGACACTGGAAATCAAGAGGAAAATACCGCGACCAGGAAGACGAAGACATGTCTCTTCCCTGGCGTCGCCAAAAGGTTGATGCATTCACTAGGCGCATCAGCGATTTTTCGGAGAATAAGAAAAGGCGCATGCCTGCTAACGTCAAAACATATGATGGGACAGGTGATCCTGATGATCACCTAAAAATTTTCGAATCAGCAGCTACTATCGAAAATTGGCCACAACCTGTGTGGTGCCATATGTTCAACTCTACATTAGTAGGGAATGCGCGCAACTGGTTTAGCAAGCTTCCACGTAGAAGCATCGATGGGTTTGAGGAGTTGCGCAAGGCGTTTCGCTTAAACTTTACTCAAAGGAAGAAGTGCGCCAAAAACCCTGTCGAACTTGCTAGGGTTAAACAGCGACAAGGGGAACCCACAAGTGCTTTTATGGAACGCTTCAAGGACGAATGCATGAAAGTCAAGGCGTGTCCAGAGATACTAAAAATATCGGGTTTTATGAATGCGATCAATAACCCAGATTTGATAAAAAAGTTAAACGATAAGGTTCCCTTAACTTTCGACGAACTCATGAAGCGCACGAGGTCTTTCGTCCAAGGAGAAGAAGCCGCTGCGGATAGCAAGAAAGGCTATTCGAACCATAGGCCACAAGAAGAGTCAAGGAGACAATCCAATGACCAGGGCGGCAATCGTAATAGGAGTTATCGCACTCAAGGCGGTGGAAGGGGAAACGACAAGTACACCCCATTAACAAAAACTCCAAAAGAAATATTCGCGACGGAAGGGGCTAACTTCCCGAAACCACCACCAATGCGCACCCCAGAGGATCGGCGCACAGGGAATGGCTATTGCGAATACCATGGACAGAAAGGCCACACAACCAACGAGTGCGTCCAACTGCGCCAATTGATTGAGAAATTGGTAAAGGAAGGAAAGATGGACCACCTCGTAAAAAACATCAGAGAAGGGAAAGACAAACCAAAACCAGGGGCCAAGAAGGAGACATCAAAAGAAAAGGCAGATATCATCTACATGATACACCCATGGCAGCGCGCGACAAGACAGAAGGTCAGTCAACGGTTTTCTAAGGAAAACGAGATTTCTTTCCCCTCCCTGACTGCGAACAACGCAGTGGTGGATCCACTTACCATTGAAATACATACGGGGGGTCACGACATCCGTCGCATGTATATAGATGGAGGTGCATCCGCTAATATTATATATGAACACTGTTTCAAGAAACTGCGACCTGAGATACAGAGTCAGTTGATCCCAGCCACAGCACCGCTCACTGGCTTCACAGGGGAGAAGATATGGCCCATGGGGCAATTGCGTCTATTTGTAGAAGTTGGTGACAAACCACACTCTACAGTCACCTGGATGGACTTCATGGTAATCAGATCCCCCTCTCCGTACAATGGCATCATCGGGAGACCTGGAATATCATCTATCCGCGCCGTGCCATCCACAGCGCACGGGATGCTAAAGTTCCCAGTGGAAGGAGGTATTGTCACTCTTTACAATACCACCATACCACCCAAAGAATGCAACGCAGTGACAAACGACGTAAGCGATGCTCCAGAACAGCGCGCAATCAAAGTCCCAAACCTAAAGGTCGCCATCCACCTTGACTACCCGGATCAACAAGTATCTATTGGCGGGTCTCTGTCTGACAAAGGCAAATCAGCTATATGCGCACTCTTGCAAAATAACTTAGATATTTTTGCATGGGAGCCAAAGCACATGACAGGAGTGCCACGTTCTATCACGGAACACAAGCTACAAATCCGACAAGGATATCCTCCAATACGACAGAAAAAGCGCGGACAAGCCCCAGACCGCGCAAAAGCCATCTTGGAAGAAGTACACAAACTAGTAAACGCAGGCATCATGCGGGAAGTGTACTACCATGACTGGCTCTCTAACCCAGTAATGGTAAAGAAGAGCGATGGCAGTTGGAGAATGTGCGTAGACTTCACAGACCTCAATAAAGCATGTCCACAGGACTGTTACCCGCTACCGGAGATAGACTGGAAGATCGAATCTCTGTGTGGATATCCCTTCAAATGCTTCCTGGACGCATACAAGGGATACCACCAAATTCAAATGGCGGAGGAAGATGAAGAAAAAACGGCCTTCCACACAAGTCAAAGGGTCTATTGCTATACAAAGATGCCCTTTGGCCTAAAGAACGCAGGAGCAACATACCAACGATTGGTAGACACTGCGTTCGAGAAACAAGTAGGCCGCAACTTGGAAGTATACGTCGATGACCTCGTCATCAAAAGCCATACTGAGGAAGAACTAGTGCGCGACATGGAGGAAACGTTCAAAACACTGAGGAGAATCAACATGAAATTGAATCCCAAGAAGTGTACATTTGGCGCTACAGAAGGCATGTTTCTCGGGTATCTAATAGAACCCGATGGGATCAAGCCTTGCCCAGAAAAGACCCAAGCAGTCATTGACCTCCCCTCACCGCGCACACTAAAGGAGGTCCAGTCCCTAAATGGCAAACTAGCCGGACTGAACCGATTCTTATCTAAATCAGCGGACAAGTCACTTCCCTTATTCAAAACACTCAAGAAGTGTACAAAAAAGGGAGACTTCAGGTGGACCGCGGAAGCAGAAGAAGCCTTCCAACAGCTCAAACAACACATAGCAGCCCTACCAAAGCTTGTCGCGCCCCGACCAGGGGAAGAGCTGATCATGTACCTATCTGCGACTCAGGGAGCAGTCAGCGCAGTACTACTGACTGACAGGAACTCTGTCCAAACACCCATCTATTTTGTTAGCAAAGCGCTCAAGAAGACGGAGATTAACTACACTGCAATGGAAAAGTTGATCCTAGCTTTAGTATTTGCAGCAAAAAGACTGCGCAGGTATTTCCAGGCGCACCCAGTAGCTGTTATCACAGACCAACCCATCAAACAAGTTATCTCGAAACCCGACGCATCGGGACGCCTACAAAAATGGAGCGTTTTACTGGGTGAGCATAACATATCATACAGACCGCGCACTGCAATTAAAGGGCAGATATTGGCCGACTTCATCATCGAGAAGCCAGATACTGACACTACACCTGTGACAAGCAAGGGGGAACCTCAAGAACCATGGATCCTATTCACTGATGGATCCTCATGCGTAGATGGATCAGGAGGTGGCCTTATTCTCACTAACCCAGAAGGAGCTGAATTCACATATGCTCTGCGCTTTGAATTCACAGCCACGAACAACGAGGCAGAATACGAAGCACTCCTGGCTGGGTTACGCATCGCAATTCGAATGGGTGCACGCAACTTAGAAGCAAACGTCGATTCACGGCTAGTTGCTAACCACGTGTTAGGCGAGTATGTAGCAAAGGAGGAACACATGATCCAATACCTCGAAAAAAACCAAATCTCTGATCCAGAACTTCGATAGGTTTACCATCAAGCAGGTTCCCAGGGGTGAAAACAGGAAAGCAGATGCGCTGAGCAAGATTGCATCCACCAGTTTCGCACATTTATCGAAACAAGTATTGGTGGAAACCTTGAAAAATAAGTCAATCGAAGAGATGGAAATATCCACAGTGATAGAAGAAGAAGGCCCTACGTGGATGACACCAATCATTGACTTCATTAGTAAGGGCATACTCCCCCAAGAACAGAAGGAAGCTAGAAGAATCCGGCGCACAGCGCAGCGATTCGAGCTTAGAGATAACTTCTTATATAGACGCTCATTCCTACAACCATGGCTCAGGTGCGTTGGACCTCTCCAGGCAGACTATGTACTTCGAGAGATCCACGCAGGTTCATGCAGCATGCACTCAGGACCACGGTCCATTGTAGCGCGCGCACTAAGGTCTGGATATTATTGGCCAACTATGCACCGTGACGCGCGAGACTTGGTACGGAAGTGCAGTGATTGCCAAGTTCACAGACCCATTCCGCGCCGACCACAGCATGAACTAACGCCTATTACATCGCCATGGCCATTCCACAAATGGGGTATCGACATCGCTGGACCTTTCCCTATTGCCGCAGGTGGATTTAAATTCCTTATTGTGGCAATAGACTACTTTACTAAGTGGATCGAAGCAAAGGCAGTAGCGACCATAACAGGTAACCAGATAAAACGATTCGTGGGGGACAACATAGTATGTCGCTTTGGATTACCTGGTGAAATTATCTCAGATAACGGAAAACAATTCCGTGATAACCCGTTCAAAGATTGGTGCGAACAGCTGAACATCACGTAACACTTTGCGTCAGTGACTCATCCACAAACTAATGGTCTGGTTGAACGCGCAAATAGAAGCCTAGGCGAAGGAATCAAAGCGCGCCTGGACAGACACAAAGGAAGATGGGTAGAAGAACTATCACATGTTCTCTGGGCGCACCGAACAACCATCAAGGTTAGTAACGGGGACACTCCCTTCTCTTTGGTCTATGGGACAGAAGCTGTAATACCAGCTGAAATTGGAATGCCAACCATCCGCACTGCGGAAGTTAATGTGGCAACCAATGATGATGAGCGGCGCATAGACTTAGATCTATTGGAAGAGCGACGTGAACGCGCAGCAATACGCGAAGAGAAAGCCAAGTCAAGAATGAAAGGATACTATGATGCCAAAGTACGCAGCACGTCATTCAGACCAGGTGACTTCGTATACCGCGAAAACGACTCAAGCCGCGCAGAAGACACCGGTAAGCTAGGACCAAAGTGGGAAGGACCTTACGAGGTCATAGAAGCACTTGGCAATGGAGCGTACAAGCTACGCGACAAGGACGGACATGAGCTACAGCGAACGTGGAACGTCCGCAACCTGAAGCGGTGCTATCTTTAAAGCAGGCTACGGCCCAACATGGACACTCACGCACTTTAGAAAGTGCCCCAATAAAGATCCATGTAATTTTATTTTTTAAGTATTATCTAGATAAGTATTCTCTTTTAAAACTTGCAAGTATTAATAAAACGTTATGGTTTCTAGCTAACTCCATAACACATTTAACTCTATTGTTTGCATCTTTCATTATCGTGTTTCAATATTGTTATAATTTTGCCTACATGGCGTGCATGCACACACTAAGACCCACGATGGCAGAAAGGATGAGTAAACCTAATAAACAACTCGTTGAGTAAGAGGGTTGCAAACCCATCAACTTTGGATCACGAATCCTTGTTAAACACCTTGCGCTCAAGACGTTGGCGCAAGTTCCTTACGCAACCCATGATGGATGCGCACTAGGGCACACTGTGCGCGTTTAACAACTCAGGAAATCAAGACTCTTGAATCCCTAAAGTACAATACGATAAGTAAACTTACAAAAATACATAGACAACTATGACTCTCTCCTTTTCATTAAGTTGGAAAAATTTAATACACGACTACGGTCCTTATTTAAGAAAATTCATACATAATGATAATTTTTCTTTTCTAAGCATGCTTAGGTAATTAAAGATATCTTCACGCAAAGATACATACGAACTACGAGTTCAAAAGCATAAGTATTTGGAAGTTGTAAAAACACTAAGTACAAAAGCAAAATTTTTATATATAGAAATACATTTCTACAAAAGGCTTGTACAAAAAAGCTAAATGCTATATGTACGCCTTAGCTGGCTAGAGCCCCCACTCATAGCCGCTTCCTTCGCATCCTCGAGCCGCTTTAACAATCCTGCATCATCAAGGGAAACAGTGGCCACGGAAACAGGCACCCCATCGGATCTAGGCTGATGCGCAGCGCCTATGCCGCATAGAATGGCCTTCCCTTTCACGCCTTTCTTTCTTGCGACCCTGGAAGCATGAGCATTTAGCGACCTTTGCAAAGAAATCTCTTTCTCAATACGGAAAGGATTCAGAATGTCACGAGGCTGAGCAAAAATGGGTACCTTCAACTGCGCTACATCAGGCTTCAAGTAGAAGTCCACTTGCTGATCCGCACCATCCTGCAGATGCCTGGGAAGGGTGAGCCCCGCCATGATCACGCTGATAGGCTGATCCTGATCACGCTCCAAACGAGCGATATGCGGAAGCTCAAGCTTTTTTAAATCTTCCATAGCAGCAACAAGCTCAGCTCGGGCATCCGCCTTGTACCCAGGGACCTCCGCAAGCGGCACGGTCAACAACTTGGCCTCAGCAAGTTTGTCTGCGGCCAAGGTCTCACCATGTGCAATAGCGCATTCCACAACCTTGCCAAAGGACGTGGTCACCTCGGGATGCTCCAGCGTACACATGGCGGCCAGGCGAAGACCATGACTGATCAACCACCTACGAAATAACACAAGTGTTAATAAGGGTCTCAAATATACACAAGTTATAAAGAGATAGAAGCGGCATGTACCTGCGCTCAGCTACGGACTGAACCATATGAGGGTATAGCTCCTCATCATATTCGATGCTGAGCTTGCGGAGCTTCTCTTCTTGCGTCTTCAGCGCAAGCTCCACTCGGCTACGGAACTCTTCAATATTGGCAAAGTGCTTGCTCCTATTCTGTTGCAAGTACTTCAGCGCCCATAAAGAATTTCGCTTCTGAAGGTCCGCAGCAGCACGCTCCTGCTCCAGCTCAGCCATCACCAACATCTTCCCCTCCCCCAACCTTTGCGCAGACGCTTCTGCGCGCTCCAGTTTAGCCTTGGAGCTCAGCTGCTCAGCTTTAGAGCTTGCTAACTCAGCCTGCACAGACGCTAGCTGCGCCTGCAGCCTGGAAACTTCCTCAGACTGGTGCATCCTGGCTTGCGCCACCAGCTCAGATTGGCGCACAGCAATGGAGGCCAGCTCCTCCATCGCAGAGTCAAATGGACTTAACTCTTCTCCCATATCCCTGGGAGAAGGCGCCTTATCCAAAGAGGAAGTCGCCTTGGGAGGCGCATTTCCATCTACAACGCCAGCGTCCTCCACAGGCTGTTCACTGCACAAAAGATCAAGACGCAAGGTTAGCGCACGAATAACAGTCAAGTATACGCAAAATCCTAAGAGATCGCTAAAAAATACTTACATGGGGGTAGGAGACGAGGACACGTCCTTCTCCATCTCAGCCGTGGACGTACCTCCACCAGACTTCTCAGCATCCACACTGAAGACACGAAGGAACAAAAGTTAGAATAAAGTATAACTTGACAAAAGTTCATAACTAATAACTACGACACTTACTCCATCTGCACTTCAGTAAAAGATGGGCTCTTCTCAACCTCAGTGCGCGGCCTCTTGGAAGAACTTTCACCACCACTACTAAGCGCCCTCTTGCGCGTCAGTTGGGAGGACTCCTCCACCTCACTGTCAGTCTCCTCTAAATGAATAAGCGTTTTGCTGGGAGGAGACTGCGCAGTGTCAGGACCCTGCTGCACAGGAGGAGCCACCTCTTGCAGCGGCTCAGCTACCACCACATTAGGGGAGCCCTCAGACTCTGGGATAACCAAGTCCACGACACGCCCTGCCGTTGCCTCCAGAATGGTCTGCTCACCATCCCCCAGAGGACGCACCCCCACTGCTACGGCACGCGGATTCTCCAAGTTAACAACCGCAAAAAGATCCATCTCTGCGCAATAAAGTAGACAAAGAAAAGCAAGTTACATAAAGTATGGAAAACGAAGAAACGCTTACATTAATAACGACAGAAGGAGCACCCACCCGTGCCATCCGCATTCAAGAATGTGGGAACCTCTGTCTCATGCTCGAAGAAGTTGCGACTGATGCCCATATGCACCAGGAACGCTTCCGGATACGGTTTGATGGGAATACGGTTCTCATCAATGAGCGCCGCATGATCGACGTTATACCACGTCTCCGGGGGGCGCTCATCCTTGGGCAGAGTGGCACGGGTGTAAAATGGAAAGTGGGAAGGAAAGACGGCGGCGTCAATCCAGAAGAATTTCTCCCTCCAGTCCTTGAGTTTATCCACCTTCTTCACATAGCATTGTAACTTACCTACGCGCTTCGCGAAAGTAACCCACCCATTTGACCACGTCGCGTGATAGAACGCGCGGAATAATTGGAGGGTCGGGTGAATCGCTAATAAGCGACAGTTCACCTCAAAATTGGCGATTTTCCCAGCACCAATACAGTGCAATTGGGAGATGTGGAGCTCGTAATAATTGAGTATATCACTCAAGAGCACGGAAATGGGTACGCGCTGATTCGCCCACTCGAAAAAGCGCGTATATAGCCCCACCTTCCCATCGGGGAAATTCGCAATGGTGTCATTTGGACCTGGCACCTCTGGGTGCAGATCATAAGGGATAAAATAATCCGAGGTGAACTGATTCAGTTCATCTTCGGTTATGTCAGAAGTAAAATCCTGAAGTTGCATAACCATTTTGTGTTTTCGAATGTGCGCACGCGCTATTACCTTCGGATTATCGTTCTTTGATAGCAGATTGGAAGATATAAAAATGGTGGAAATATGATTTTTACTGTGGATATCACAGTAAAAGGAGGCGGTAGCTTATATAGTTTTTCACCCACCACAGATGGTTGACACGTGTATCCCACTAACTCGAATCGTGTGGATGGGAGAGCTGACGGTACAGGGCAAGTGGATAACTTCTCCACTTCCCAAGGTACCCGAATTGCACCTTTTTTGGACTAGATACATCATACGTGCGTTGTTGGCGGTAAATTTTTGAAATCTTCCCGCGTACGCGTGGGGAATAATTTCGACACGTCTTTAGTCTAGCATCCGCAGGTTTTACCCTGCGCACACTAGACTGGGGGGACATGATGACGTATAGTCTACACCCGGGCCACGGACCCGATTAGTAAACAATACTAATATATAAGCCCACCACGTATGGGCCGCTACGGCAATTAATGGACTACCACTTTTACGGTTTGGGCCTACAAGGCCCAAGCCCAAAGCTATTTTCGGATAGGATTGGGAATATCTCCTAAATAAAGGGGATATACACCAAATATCCAAGGTCGGCGAATACGCCGAGGAGTAGGGAACAAGAAACCTACTAGGGTTTCATGTGTATATAAAGGGCACCCATGCCCTCGGTAAAGGTACGACTTCATTCAAACCCTAACTCTTCACTAAACCCTAAATTTCGATTACTTACTCTCACGCCGGAGGATAATCGGGGGAGACAATCCCTCGATAAGCCTAACGGTGTTGGTTCTTATTCTTAGTGCGCAGATTCCACCCAGCATTAAGATCTAATTGGTACGAGAATAGAAGCCCTCACAAGGAACGCCCAACTTTTGTATCAACAAGTTTTAAGAATGTTGTCTTTGTAAAAGTTGTTTGTTATTAGTGTTAAAGTAGTTTTGCAAAAAGAAAAACAAAAGAAAAAATAGTTTGTGAATTTTGCACTTGGTGGGATTCGACCCTGTGACCTATTGGTCAAACTGGTCAAAACCACACCAGAGGTGTGCACATTCTGGGCTACCCATTGCTTAGTGTTTTATCTTTCCAGTGTTTTATTTATAGTACTCAAAGTTCCATTTTGCTTATTTTCTTATTTTGCTTCTTGTGCTGCTTATTAATAAGCTCTGTACCATTTCCATATTTTTCTTAGCTTAATTATACTACTAAGTATTTATAGAAAAAGTTTCAGATTTTTATCATTAGTTTTAATATTTTTAATCTTTTTATTAGTTTAAATTAGTAATTAATTCCTAATAAATAGAAAAATATTCAGAAAAATATAATTTTAATTTTCAAAATTTTCTTTTATTAAGTAGAATCTAGGAAAAATATAATTATATTTTTAGGCCTTAAAAAAATCAAAAATAGAAATATAGTGATAGCTTCTATTTAATAGAATTTATCTTTTTAAATTTTAATTAAGTAAATTTCATTTTTATAATTTTCTTAGCTTCTTTTTACTTAATAATATTTTTAGAAAAAGTTTTAGATTTTTCTTTGCTCATTTAGTATTTTTTATATTAAATTATAATTAGTTTTAATAATAGATTAAATTAATAATTAAATAATAAATAAGTGTAAAAAAATATAATTTAAGTTTTTAAATAAGTTTTAAGTAATTTTACATTTTTAGGTTTTAAATTTCATAAATTTTACTTTTTAGTCCCATTTTAGATTTTTCGTTGCGCGTTTTTAGGTTAATTAATTCGCGTTTAATTTTATTGTGCATATCTGTTTTAATTTGTTATTTAGAATTGTTAAAAAGCAAAATCAAAAGCAATCTAAATCATCAATCACTCTAATCCAAAGCTTTCCACAGTTGCCCATTCACATCTCGTTGGGAAACGATCCGGGTAATCACTTACCTGGTTTCACACTACACACAAACGTGAGTTTGTACAAGTATCCTTTTTCACAAAAGGGTGATTTGTATTTATTTACGCGTATCCGTCGTTGCATAATATTTATATACGTACTTTCAAACGGATCAAATTTTGGCGCCGCTGCCGGGGAGGTGTGCTGCGACTATTGTGTTAAGTTCAAGCGATTAGTGATTCGAGATCCTTCTTTCAAGAAGTTCCTATTTCCCAAAAACAATATAAAAAACAAAAATATTTTTCTTTTCTTTTCTATATATATTATCATATAAAAATTAAAAACCCAAAAACATTTTCCGTTTTCTTTGTTAATAATAAATAACAATAAAAAATTACCATCGAGAACCAAGACAGAGTACTACCTAACTGGGGGTACGACCATAATAAGTTCCCAAACTAAAATTAAAACTTGCCTTTGTATCCTTATGAGTGGTGTACCTTTTTCAAAGAAGCCATTCATCTTGTGATTATTGGTTTAAGTTCACTTGTGTTTTCTCTCGATCTTGTTTTAATTGGATTTGTTTTCATCTTCACTTTTCAAAAATAAAAAGAATCTTCCTTCCTTTTTCATAATTCTCTCGACTCTGAGGCTTCTTAGAGTTGTGTTCTAGTGCATGCGCACGCGTTCTTCTAGGTCTACGAGCCCGTTACGTGAGCTTGGCAACATTCCTCGAAGACGAGGTCGTAGACTTAGACGTTCTTCTTCAATAGTCGAACCCGAGGTTCGTGCTATTCCTGTTCTCATGGCGGCTGAGCCGACTATGAATGAGCTTCTCCAAGCACCCATCGAGGGTTACGGAGATGCTATCATTGTTCCGGCCATCGTGGCCGAGAATTTTGAGCTTAAGACGGGGTTAATAAATCTTGTAACCTCGCGTCAATTCTATGGTTTTGAAAGGGACGATCCTCAAGATCACATTCGATGGTTTAACAAAATCACGTCTACCATCAAATGCAAAAATGTCCCTGACGAGGCAATCAAACTTCTTCTTTTCCCATTTTCCATCGATGGGGCTGCCCGGATTTGGCTTGATAAACAACCCCCTCGATCGATTGTAACATGGGAAGATTTGGTTAAGAAGTTCGTGAATGAATTTTTTCCTCCTTCCAAAACCACGAGTCTTAAAAACGAAATCATGAAATTTACACAAAAATTCGATGAATCATTTAGTGAGGCATGGGATCGTTTTAAGGAAATGGTTCGCAAATGTCCTCATCATGGATTCTCTGAGTTGATGCAACTCGACACTTTCTACAATGGTGTGAGCTCAGCTGATCAAGAATCTCTCAATTCCTCCGCTGGAGGTAATTTCTTGAATCGAACCACAAGGGATGCTTTAGCAATCATCGAGAACAAGTCTAAGGTCCGTACTCCACGAAGCAAACCGGTTGTTTCCCAAATGAATGTTGGTCCTTCTACCTCATCATCCGTGGGTTAGTCTAGCACCGATGCTAGACTTGACGAACTCACGAAGGCTATTAAATCCTTGGTTCTCACCACACAGAAAGTTTCCTCTCCCTCTTCTCCGCAAACTTCTCAACCTGCTGAAGTCAAAAAGGTAGAAGTTTGTGTCACTTGTGGTGGTCCACATGCATACTATAATTGTACTGCCACCGATGGTACATTTGAAATTAATGCAATAGCCGGTAGTTCCAACCAAGGAGGTAACCAATACCGTCCTCAAGTGGATCCAAACTACCGTCCTCAAAATGGACCACCCGGATTTCCTCAACCCAACAATCCAAATAGGTTTAATCCTAATCAGCAAAGAGGGCAAAACATGCAAAATCAATTTCATGCCCCGATCAATCAATACCCACCCCCAAGGGGTAATCAAGGGTATTCAGCTCCTCATTACCAAGAACCGCCTTCAAGTGAACTCAATAACTATATCAAGGTTAATGATTCCAAACTGAAGGCAATGCAAAATCAAATCTTTACTTTGAGAAATGATTTACAATCTTCCATAACCAAGCAAGGTAATGAGCTGAAGAGTGAGCTTATGGCTACAAACAACAAAATGGAACATTCTCAAAACAACATCGAGAATATGCTTTCTAGTCTCATAAGCCATCTCACTCCACCCTCTACCTCGGGAGGTCTCCCTGGTAATACTGTGGTCAACCCCAAGGGTGAACTTAAAGCTATCACCACACGCAGTGGCAAAGCTTATGATGGACCCGAGATTCCTACTACCGCTTCTTCTCTTCCCAAGGTAGTAGAACGTGAACCTGAGGTGACCAAGGACAATGTACTTCCTACTAATAACGGAGGTACCAAAAACGTCCAACCTCAGGATATCCCAAAAACCAAACTCAAACCTGGAGTTGTCTTTGAATCTGTTGAAACTCCCGTTGAGATCCCTAAATCCAAACCTTCAATACCTTATCCATCACGACTCAATGAGCAAAAGCTCCGTGAAAAGGCTAGTCACCAAATGGACAAGTTCTATCAAATCTTTCAAGATTTGCACTTTGACATAAGCCTTGCGGATGCTATCATTATGATGCCCAAATTTGCATCAATGATCAAGAACTTGTTAAGCAACAAGGAAAAATTGTACGAAATGGCAAAAACTCCTTTAAACGAGAATTGTTTTGCAGCAATTTTAAAGAAGCTTCCCGAGAAGCTTGGAGATCCTGGAAAATTTCTCATCCCGTGTGTTTTTCTAGGAATGGTTGAATGCTTCGCTTTGGCCGATCTTGGCGCTAGCATTAACCTGATGCCTAATTCAGTATGGAAGAAACTTTCTCTTCCTGAACTTACTCCTACCTGCATGACTCTTGAGCTTGCAGATCGTTCTATCACTCGTCCACTCGGCATTGCCGAAGATGTGTTCGTGAAAGTAGGAAAGTTCCATTTTCCAGCTGACTTCGTTGTTGTTGAATTCGATGCTGATCCAAGGGTTCCTCTCATTCTTGGAAGAGGATTCCTAAGGACGGGCCGTGCTCTAATTGATGTTTTCGAAGAGAAAATAACTCTTCGTGTTGATAATGAAGCAGTCACTTTTAACCTCGATCAAACTTCGAGGTACTCCTCAAATTATGACTCTGAATCGGTTAACCGAATAGATGTCATTGATGTTGCTTCAGAGGAGTACTCTCAAGAAGTTCTTGGTTATGTTCATAATTCTTCTAGTGGTGATCCCACTCCATCTTCTGAACCTATAATCGCCAATTCTTCTCCTTCTCTCACTCCGTTTGAGGGAAGTGACTTCATCTTAGAGGAAATAGAGGCCTTTCTCAAAAGTGATTCGGTTCCTGATGGAATTGATAACCAAGAGATTGACCTGGAGGGGGATATCCTTCTCATTGAGAAAATGTTAAATGAAGATCCCTCTCTTCCTCCTGTTCTTCCACAAAAACTTCATAATGAGGAAATCAAATCAGTTGAGAAAACCGATGAATTTCCTGAGATCGAGCTCAAAGACTTACCGCCTCATCTCGAGTATGCATTTTTGGAGGGTGATGATAAATTACCCGTCATAATTGCTAAGGATTTGAGTGAGGATGAAAAGACTGCTCTCATAAAAGTTTTGAAGTCACACAAGCAAGCAATTGCTTGGAAGCTCTCCGACATCAAGGGTATTAACTCTGAATTTTGTACTCACAAGATTTTAATGGAGGATGATTTTAAACCGGCAGTTCAACATCAAAGAAGGGTGAATCCAAAAATTCATGAGGTTATCAAACAAGAGGTTCTCAAACTTCTTGATGCCGGATTGATTTACCCTATCTCGGATAGTCCTTGGGTTAGTCCCATTCATTGCGTTCCTAAAAAGGGTGGCATTACTGTTGTCACAAATGAAGAAAATGAGTTGATTCCAACTCGATTGGTTACGGGGTAGCGTGTCTGCATTGACTATCGCAAGTTAAATGATGCCACCCGTAAAGACCATTTTCCTCTACCCTTCATGGACCAGATGCTTGAGAGATTAGCGGGAAACGAGTACTATTGTTTCCTTGATGGTTTCTCGGGGTACTTTCAAATTCCCATTGATCCGCAAGATCAAGAAAAGACTACCTTTACATGCCCTTATGGAACTTTTGCCTATAAACGTATGCCTTTTGGCTTATGTAATGCTCTGGGCACGTTCCAAAGGTGTATGATGGCCATATTCACCGACATGATCGGTAAAACAATGGAGGTCTTTATGGATGACTTCTCGGTCATTGGGGATTCGTTCCAAGCATGTCTCTCCAATTTAGAAAACATGTTGAAAAGGTGTAAAGACACCAATCTTTGTCTAAATTGGGAGAAGAGTCACTTTATGGTCAAAGAGGGCATTGTCCTCGGCCATAAGATTTCCAAGAGTGGGATTGAGGTTGACAGATCTAAAATTGATGTCATCAGTAAATTACCTCATCCCACTACCGTCAAAGGTATTAGGAGTTTTCTGGGTCATGCCGGATTCTATCGTAGATTCATACAAGATTTTTCTAAAATCGCCCGGCCTATGACTCATCTCCTTGAAAAGGATGCTCCTTTTATCTTCTCTCCTGAGTGCGTTGAAGCTTTTCAAACTCTAAAGAAAAAGCTTACTGAAGCACCCATTTTAGTTGCCCCCGACTGGGACTTGCCGTTTGAGCTCATGTGCGATGCAAGTGATTTTGCTATCGGTGCAGTCCTGGGGCAACGTAAAGCCAAACATTTTCAGCCTATCCACTACGCAAGTAAAACTATGACTGAAGCTCAAACTCATTACACCACTACAGAAAAAGAATTATTGGCTGTGGTGTATGCCTTTGAGAAGTTTCGGCCATACTCAATCTTGACCAAATGCGTAGTGTATACGGATCACTCGGCTCTCAAATATCTCTTTGCAAAACAAGATGCAAAGCCGAGATTGCTCCGTTGGGTTCTCCTCCTGCAAGAATTTGATATCACCATACGTGATAAAAAAGGAGCTGAGAACCTAGCTGCTGACCATCTGTCCCGATTGGAAAACCCTCACCAAGATGTGTTCGAGAAAAAGGAAATCAATGAAACATTTCCTCTCGAGACACTCAGTGCGGTTGCTTTTCGTGGAGATTCTACTACCCCATGGTTTGCCGACTTTGCAAACTACCATGCGGGTAACTTTGTTGTGAAAGGGATGTCGTCCCAACAGAAGAATAAGTTCTTCAAGGATGTCAAACATTATTTCTGGGACGACCCCTTCTTGTTTAAAATCTGTGCGGATCAAGTCATCCGGCGGTGTGTTTATGGTCAGGAAGCCATTGATATTCTCAAGGCTTGCCATTCTGGACCTACTGGGGGACATCATAATCCCAACTACACCGCCAAAAAGGTGTTTGATTCTGGTTTCTATTGGCCCACAATTTACAAGGATGCCCGGGAAATAGTCAAAGCTTGTGACGATTGTCAACGTCACGGAAATATTTCACAAAGAAATGAAATGCCACAAAATGTCATTCAAGTTTGTGAAATCTTTGACATATGGGGCATTGACTTTATGGGGTCATTTCCATCATCTCGAGCAAACAAATACATACTCGTGGCTGTTGACTATTTGTCAAAATGGGTTGAAGCGAAAGCTTTACCCACAAATGATGCCCGAGTTGTTGTGAAATTTTTGAAATCTCTTTTCGCTCGTTTTTGAACTCCACATGCTATAATCAGTGATCGTGGTACGCATTTCTGCAATGACAAATTTGATAAAGTCATGCAAAAGTATGGTGTTACACACTGTCTTTCTACCGCGTATCACCCCCAAACAAGTGGGCAAGTGGAAGTTACAAATCGAGGAATTAAAAGAATCTTGGAAAGGACCGTAGGAGACAACCGTGCCTCTTGGTCGGATAAGCTAGATGACGCACTCTGGGCCTTTCGTACAGCTTACAAAACACCCATCGGGTGTACTCCATACAAGCTTGTGTACGGAAAGGCGTGTCATCTGCCGATTGAGCTTGAGCACAAAGCCTACTGGGCTCTCAAGCATGCAAACTTTGACCTTCAGACAGCGGGTGATCACCGGAAAGTTCAAATAAATGAATTGAATGAACTTCGTGATCAAGCATACGAGAACTCTTTGATCTACAAGGAAAAAACAAAGAAGCTCCATGACTCAAAAATCAAGAACCGCGTTTTCAACGTTGGTGATCGAGTCCTTCTTTTCAATTCAAGATTGAAGATCTTCTCGGGAAAACTAAAATCCCGTTGGTCTGGTCCATTCACTATCACAAAAGTTTATCCATATGGTACCGTTGAGTTATCTCAAGCTGACGGACCTAACTTTAAAGTGAATGGCCATCGGTTGAAACATTACTTTGGAGAGGACATACCACCCATGGTTATCTCGGATCTTCAAACTTTCCCCATGAACCAATGAATGCGGGGATCGAGTCAAGCTAGTGACTCGGTGATCAAAAACTCAAGCACCATATGGGTTTTCACCCATATTTTTGACTTCTTTCTATTTTCTACCACCCTAGTGTGGGGGAGATGCCCCACATGTTGTATATATGGAAATTTCAAAAAAAAAAATAAAAAAATGTGTGTATATAAAATATAAATGGCTATTTGTATTTCCCTTTCACATTCTAAGTGTTGGTTTAACAACCGGTACTTTGAATATTGAGGGCAATATTCAGTTCTAAGTGTGGGGGGGAATTCTAGCGAATTTAATCAAATGTACCATCTAGTACCCCCATTTTAGCCAAAATTTTAAAATTTTTTCTCACTTAGAACGCAATAAATGGTTATCAGTCCGCCATGTCTAACCCACAAAAGGATTGGCTAATCCGAGAGCAAACGGCTCTTGGTAAAGATGTCTCAAATCCGTTGATGGCTTGCAATTTGCCGAAAATTGTATGGTTTTCGACTCGCCATATCTTTAAAAGTGAAGAGTTGGCTAGCCCGCAAGGTTATGGCTTGTGGTAAAGGCAGTGAAAATCCATGATTGGTAATCAGCTCACCAAAGATAATATTGATAATTTATCTAAGAGTTGGCTAGTCCAGAAGCAAACGGCTTTTGGTAAAGACAAATCAAAACCGTTGACAGCTGATGGTTTGCTCAAAATCATTTGGTTATCATTGTACCAAAGTATCACATAATAAAACAATTGGCTACTCCAGAAGTAATGGCTTTTGGTAAAGAGAAAAATCCATTAAAACTTCATAAAAGATTGCTAGGGACTAGCAATAGTTTAGTGTGGGGGATTGATGAGTGTCTAAATACTCATCATTTTTGTCGTATCTGAACTGCCAAAACATTCAAAAACACTCAGAAATGCATCAAAATACTGAAAATATCCCAAGGATTGTGTTTTATATGTTTTAAATGCAAAATGTTTAAAAACAATTGAAAAACGAACAAAGTTTGCAAAATTGGCAGTTTCAGTCCCTCAAGTTTCAAAACTTGTCAAAATTAGTCCCTAAGCATTTGTTTTGAAAGAAAAGTCACCAAAGGTCCTTTTTAAATCATAAATTATCATATTTAGTCCTTTGGTGAAAAGTTTAAATAATTTACAAGTTTGGTCCCTGCACTTTCAGAATTTACAAAAATGATCCCTGGGAAATATTATTTTTTTGGAAACATCATGTATGGTCCCTGGATTATTAAAACATGGTAGGAATTACTCTTGGTGTATTTTGGAAGATGTGCAAGTTTGGTCCTCCAAATTTCAGAAGTTACAAGATTGGTCCTTGTGATTTAGCTACTATAACCAACCGGACCCAAAATAAATAAATAAACCAAACCCATCCTTAACATTAAAACCCAACCCATCCCATCCTTATCTAACCCCAGCCCAACATCCCAAGCCCAACCACAATCCTTACCCGACCCACCTTTTTTTTAGCTAAACCGGGGTCAAACCCCTTTCTTCCCAGTCAAACCCACTTCACCTCCCTTTTACCACTTCACGTGCAAAACCACCATCTCCAAAACCAGACACACGTGCTCTGCCAAGCCACCCTACACCCTTCATCATCACCTCTAATCACTGATAACCCACTTACTTCCACCTCAGTCCAACATAATCCCACTTACACAAGCAAAATCAGTCCTTTGCTATAATTAGCATTTTGGCGCCAAAACTCAGGGATGGTCAAGATTAAAAGTTAAGGATCCAAGGGTCGTTATTATTGCTGGGAAAAGTTAATGGGGTGCCCTAAACCCTAATTCATCATTATAAAAGGAGGATTGAAGCAGTTTCAAGAAGAAGTAGATTTTAGCTTAATTTTAGTTTAAGTCGAATTTAATTGTAACCTTTCAATTCCAGTAAACTTTAGCTTGTAACTTTCTTCTTTCAGTTAATATCAAGTTTTCAGTTAATAATTTCAAGTCTTTTCACCATTTTCAGTTTCATTGTATTTTTCAAGTCTTAACAATAAAAATTATGGTATAAGGCTCTGATTATCACAAATGTTTCATAATCTTACTTAAGCTCTCAACAAACATAAAAAAAAAAAAAGAAGAAAAAAAAGAATAGAATTAGCATAAAAAAAAATAGCCATAGAACAGTACCTATGCATATGAGACAGGAAGCTAATGGAAGTGCCAAGTAATGGAATTGGCAGATGGACTTTTACCTAGCTTTTTTACAAGCTAGGAGCTTGTAGCAGAAACAAGACACCCTTGTTCAGCTTGGGTTCAAGGTTTATTATCCTAGTTATCTTAGTTTCACATTTCTAGTGTAAATCTTGCATAAGTTATAATTTGTAGTTATAATAGTTTATTGTTGTCTGGTTCTGTTTATTTGAGTTCACATTAGCCTAGTATAAGCTTATATATCAGTGTTATGGTTTAGATTGCTCATTTGCATTATAAATCACATAATCAGTGACAAAAAGGAGTGTTTGGTTCAGGGTGTTTCTTTGCATTAAAGCTTGTTTCAGTAGTGGCTTTTGGTCTAAACATGTTACATTAGGTTCATTAAGTTTAGTTAAAACATAAAAGTCAGTAGTTATTAGTAAAAAGTCAACTTTCATTGTGATCTTGAATTCTGCAGCCACTGTTGAGATTGCAGCTTGCTAAATCATCATTTTAGGTACAAAAGTTGTTAGGATAGCTTAAACTAGTCTCATTGTAGCTTAATACAACATATTAAATCACCTAGGATCAATCAAAGTTCACCTTGGTCAAAGTTCTTCAAGAACTGAAAAAGTCAAAAGTTAATTTTTTAGATTTTCAGACTTTTGAGGAATTTTGTGATTTTCTGTAGCATTCAATATAGGTAGTTATTAGCTATAAATATGGATTATTAGAGTTCACTAGCTCATACAACTCCAGTAATTTTTGCAAGATTTTTAGGACAGTGCTTATCAGCTTTTCAAAGGCTTGAAAAAGGGCCATTTTGCCCTGTGCACTGCTGCACATCAGCAGGCCACCCACAACCCCAACTGTTGTGGTCCCCACAGGCCACCTCAGTGGGCCCCAACTTGTGTTCTTGGGTTCTTTGAGAAGCTCAGTGGCCAAACTCACTAATTCCAGGCTTTGATTGCACTTTCAAGCTTAATTGATAAGCTTATTTGAGCCTGCAACAAGCCTGCAGGCCTGTTTGTGTGGGCAGTGATTTGGATGTGCTTATTTGCTTATTGTTGCTTATTCAGTGAGTAACTCTTGTTGATTCTGCTTCATCTAAGTTTCCCTCATTTGTATCTAGCTTGTTTTGCTATTTGTTCTCAGTTTGTAGCTTGTTAAGAGCTTATTCAAGATCTAAATCTCATTTATGCTTATTTTTGTGCACTGTTGGCTTAATAAGCTCATGCACAGCTTATTTTTGAGTTTTAAGAATGTTGTCTTTGTAAAAGTTGTTTGTTATTAGTGTTAAAGTAGTTTTGCAAAAAGAAAAACAAAAGAAAAAATAGTTTGTGAATTTTGCACTTGGTGGGATTCGACCCTGTGACCTCTTGGTCAAACTGGTCAAAACCACACCAGAGGTGTGCACATTCTGGGCTACCCATTGCTTAGTGTTTTATCTTTCCAGTGTTTTATTTATAGTACTCAAAGTTCCATTTTGCTTATTTTCTTATTTTGCTTCTTGTACTGCTTATTAATAAGCTCTGTACCATTTCCATATTTTTCTTAGCTTAATTATACTACTAAGTATTTATAGAAAAAGTTTCAGATTTTAATCATTAGTTTTAATATTTTTAATCTTTTCATTAGTTTAAATTAGTAATTAATTCCTAATAATAGAAAAATATTCAGAAAAATATGATTTTAATTTTCAAAATTTTCTTTTATTAAGTAGAATCTAGGAAAAATATAATTATATTTTTAGGCCTTAAAAAAATCAAAAATAGAAATATAGTGATAGCTTCTATTTAATAGAATTTATCTTTTTAAATTTTAATTAAGTAAATTTCATTTTTATAATTTTCTTAGCTTCTTTTTACTTAATAATATTTTTAGAAAAAGTTTTAGATTTTGCTTTGCTCATTTAGTATTTTTTATAATTAAAATTAGTTTAATTAGTATTCAAATAATAAATAATTAGTAATAATTAAATAAAAAGTGTAAAAAAATATAATTTAAGTTTTTAAATAAGTTTTAAGTACTTTTACATTTTTAGGTTTTAAATTTCATAAATTTTACTTTTTAGTCCCATTTTAGATTTTTCGTTGCGCATTTTTAGGTTAATTAATTCGCGTTTAATTTTATTGTGCATATCTGTTTTAATTTGTTATTTAGAATTGTTAAAAAGCAAAATCAAAAGCAATCCAAATCATCAATCACTCTAATCCAAAGCTTTCCACAGTTGCCCATTCACATCTCGTTGGGAAACGATCCGGGTAATCACTTACCTGGTTTCACACTACACACAAACGTGAGTTTGTACAAGTATCCTTTTTCACAAAAGGGTGATTTGTATTTATTCACGCGTATCCGTCGTTGCATAATATTTATGTACGTACTTTCAAACAGATCACGTACTAGGTTTTTATGGTTGTATTTAATGCATGAGCGAATTCTAGTGATCCCATGTTAGGAGCTTCTTAGCCGGCTCGACATAGGAGTGAAGTAGGAGCTTGTAGAGTTGGGGAAGTACGTACGACACCCCACGATTGGTACTAAGGAATACACCCGTCATCCACGCAATTAATACACACTAATCAACCGGTAAAAGATAGTTAGGGAGTAAGGAAATCTAAGTAAACACATTTCTCTCCATATAAGTTTCACAACCTTTTCATTTTCAGTTATTTTATTTTACTTGCATTCGTAGTTATTTGGGTTAGTTGACTAGCAACTAATTCCGCCCACTCCTTCAAACCCGAGATTTTACTTGCTTTCATAAAAATATAAAAAAATACAAAAAATAATCTTCCTTCACCCTTAGACCTAATTAGAGTAGTTTTTCATACCTAACGAACACTATTCCCTGTGGAGAACGATCAATCCCCCGTACTTACCACTACACTATACTACATCGGTCAGGTACACTGCCTGGTGGGGTTGTAAGCCTCTTGAGATCCCTCGAGAGGTAAAACCTGTTGTAAGGTCGCAAAACCACGCATCAAGTTTTTGGCGCCGCTGCCGGGGAATAGTTATTGTTTAGGTTGAATTTTTATTTTATTAGGTCTACTCACTAGATTCCTTTCTAGTGAGATTTTTATTTTATTTTTCTAGAATTTCTTTAGTCTATCTTTTTTCTTCGTTTCTTTGTTCGTAACCATTACCATCCGACATCATGGAAGGTGGTAATATCCTCGATCCCAACAACCCACCACCACGACAAAACCAAACTCGTAGAGCACACACTTTAGGAGGATATTCCCTAATTTTGGATGATAACCCCCCTAATCCTAGAATCACGGATTGAAAAGTGATGATCCAATCCAACACATCAAAGACTTCCTGAAAATAGTGGATACCCTCCATACGGACGGAGCCACTAGAGATACCTCCCGGCTACGATTATTTCCCTTCACCCTTTATGAGAAAGCCAAAGATTGGTATAACAAACTCCCCTCCGAGTCCATCTTCACATGGGAACAGCTTATCTCAAAATTCTATGAGAAATTCTTTCCCATAGGAAGAACTTCAACGTTAAGAGACGAAATCTTCCGCTTCCATGTTGGACCAGCTGAACCCATTCACGAATCCTGGAACAGATTCAAAGATCTAATTAGACAAGTCCCTCATCATGGCATTGAACTCTGGCTTCTTGTCCAGATCTTTTATGACAGTATCCCTAAAAGCGACCAATTTGGCATTAATAATTCGGTGAAAGGAAAAATAGCCAACCTAAGCGCTGAGGAAGGATGGAATAGAATTGAGGAATACGCAAATGATCAAGACGATACCTGGGATGAACCCGATTCGATCATGAGCATTTCCAAGATCATGAAAGAGCCTCCTTTTGCTAGCCGGTTGAGTAGATTGAATGATCAAGTATCTTATCTAGGCAAGTCACAACCAACTAAACGGTTATCAAACCCATACTTGATCTGCGACCAATGTGGTGGCCCGCATGAAGTGGAGGAATGCGGGGATGATACCACCGCCGAACAAGTATGCTTGTCAAGCCACGACATCTTCGATGATCCTTCGCTCTTAACTTTCTACCAAAACAATGATTTTACCCCTTGGGGAAATCTTGTGAGAGAAGAGGGAGGAGGAGAATATCCTGACTACAAGGTTAGGAGCACTTTTGAGGATGATCTTGGGCATTTCACGCTTGAAAAGAATCTGCAACTAAATGGTCTTGACAACCTCATCAATAGCCAACAAAACGACCTAAGGGCCAAATTCGCAGAACTCAACGCCACTCTCGACGGTCTTGACGAACCTCAAACAAATCAAAGAGATCCCTTACTTGCCATCACCACTCGTGCTGGAACAACTACTAAGGATCCACCTTACCCAGCTCAACAATCTGACGTCATGGAACCCGACACCCCTCATGAGGATGAAGGTAATGTGAACGATGGAAATCCTGAGCAAACCCCTCCGGTAACTCCCTCTCCACCTACTCCAACCAAACAGCCCATTAAGGTCCCATACCCGTCCCGCCTCAAGAATCAAAAGGTCGAAAATGATAATAAAAGATTATTGTCATATTTGAAGAATTCGGTCGTCACCATACTCCTTCTTGATGCATGTTACCATATGCCCAAATATAGTACATACTTCAAGAAGCTGCTAACCAACAGAAAAGGGCTCGAGGGTCTTGTGACCTTAGGAGAAGAATGTTCTGTGGTGACTCAACGAGGGCTGCCAAAGAAGGTGGACGATCCAGGTAGTTTCACCTTGCCCTGTTCAATATGATCTCTTTCTGTCAAGAATGCCTTAGCCGACTTAGGAGCAAGTATCAATCTTATGCCGCATTCCATGTTCCTCAAATTAGGGTATTCTGGATTGAAACCAACCCGTATGAACATCCAACTAGCCGATAGATCCGTCAAATACCCCTTAGGAATATGTGAGAATGTGCTGGTTAAGGTAGGGAAGTTCAAATTTCCAGTTGACTTCGTCATCTTAGAGATGGAAGAAGATGACCTAGTGCCCATCATTCTGGGGAGGCCATTCCTTGCAACTGCTCGCGCTGTTATTGATGTTCATGACGGCAAACTAACCTTACGAGTGGGGACCGATAGCTTAACCTTCGACATCAAGGACACAATGAATCTTTCTCTTGAAGCAGCTAATCGGCTATATTTCATCGGAGAAATCAATGAACTATCCGACGAGATTGACAATTGTATAGATGAACAGGTGGAAGCTGGTTGGTTGCGAGATGAAGCTTTCTTACCCATCTTAGAGGAGGAGAAGACTATGGATGTAAGCGCAGTCTCCTTCTATCCCAGACAAGAAATCGAACAGCTTGAGCTTCGTAAACCCGAGAACAAACTTAAACCTTCCATCATCGAGCCACCCACGTTAGAACTCAAGGAACTCCCAAGCAACCTGGAATATGCTTTCCTCCAAGGAAAAGATCAACTCCCGGTAATCATAAACTCTTCTTTGAAAAGTGAACAAAAGGATAAACTCTTAGGAGTTTTAAAAAAATATAAAGGAGTTATAGCATGGAGTGTAGCCGACATCAAGGGGATTGACTCAACCTTTTGTACGCATAAAATCCTCATGGAGGAGGATTATAAACCCACCGTGCAACCTCAAAGGCGAGTAAACCCCAACATAAAGGAAGTCGTAAAAAAGGAAGTCGTTAAGCTCCTAGATGCGGGACTAATTTACCCAATCTCAGACAGTCCATGGGTAAGTCCTGTACAGGTTGTACCAAAAAAGGGAGGAATGACGGTGGTTAAGAACGATAAGGATGAGTTAGTGCCTCAACGAACAGTAACTGGGTGGCGTGTGTGCATCGATTATAGGAATTTGAATGATGCAACCCGAAAGGATCATTTCCCTCTCCCATTTATCGACCAAATGTTGGAAAGGTTAGCGGGGCATGAGTACTACTGTTTCCTAGATGGGTTCTCAGGGTATTTCCAAATCCCTATCGCTCCTGAGGACCAAGAAAAGACTACGTTTACATGCCCTTATGGCACCTTCGCCTACAAGCGAATGCCCTTTGGACTATGTAACGCCCCCGCCACTTTCCAGCGCTGCATGACAGCCATCTTTCATGAGTTAATGGAGGACAGCATGGAGGTCTTCATGGATGATTTTTCGGTCTTTGGAAACTCTTTTGATCGCTGTCTTGCTAACCTTGAGAAAATGCTCAAACGTTGTGAGGAGACTAACTTGGTACTAAACTGGGAAAAGTGCCACTTTATGGTAAAAGAAGGGATTGTGCTAGGGCACAAAATTTCAGGAGGTGGAATTGAAGTAGACCGGGCAAAAATTGAAGCTATATCCAAACTTCCCTATCCAACTACTGTCAAGGAAATCCGTAGCTTTTTGGGTCATGCTGGCTTCTATAGGAGATTCATTAAAGATTTCTCAAAGGTAGCTAAACCAATGACTCAGTTGCTCATGAAGGATGCCCCGTTCGACTTCTCTCAAGAGTGCAAGGATGCATTCGATCGATTGAAGCAGGAACTTACCCAAGCTCCAATTATGGTCACCCCTAATTGGGAGTTACCCTTTGAAATCATGTGCGATGCTAGCGATTATGCTGTTGGAGCAGTATTAGGCCAAAGGCTTAACAAACACTTTCAGCCAATATACTACGCTAGCAAAACCATGAATCCTGCTCAAGAAAACTACACTACCACTGAAAAGGAATTACTTGCCGTGGTATTTGCTTTTGATAAGTTTCGCCAGTATCTTGTCCTTTCTAAAACGGTTGTTTTTACGGACCATTCAGCTATTCGATATCTTTTTACTAAACAGGATGCTAAACCACGGTTACTTCGTTGGATCTTACTATTGCAAGAGTTCGATGTTGAGATTCGTGATAAGAAAGGAGCAGAGAATCTTGCGGCTGATCATCTCTCTCATCTCGAAAACCCCAGCCTCACTGAATCTGACAAGAGTGAGATTCGGGAGTCATTTCCTGAAGAGCAGCTCATGTCAATAAATGATTCTGAACCATGGTATGCGGATTATGCTAACTACCTGGCAAGTAGAGTCATTCCTGAGCATATGAGCAGGCATGAAAAAAAGAGGTTCTTCAATCAATTAAAGTACTACTTTTGGGATGAACCTTTCTTATTCAGAAGATGTCCGGATCAAGTAATAAGACGTTGTGTTTCGGAAAAGGAGGCTATCAGAATTATGAAAGAGTGTCATGCAGGTCCATCTGGAGGGCATCACGGGATGAACACTACTGCACGAAAGATCTTCGACGCAGGATTCTATTGGCCTACAATATTTCGTGATGTGAAGGGAATGATACAGACGTGTGACGCGTGTCAAAGAGCAGGGAATATCTCTAGGAGGGATGAAGCCCCGCAGAATTATATACAAGTTTGCGAGGTTTTCGATGTTTGGGGAATTGATTTCATGGGACCCTTCCCATCTTCAGGAGGGAATGAATACATCTTAGTGGCCATTGATTATGTTTCGAAATGGGTGGAAGCACAAGCCCTTAGGACTAACGACGCTAGGGTAGTAATTCATTTCCTAAAAAAATTGTTCGCTAGGTTCGGAATTCCGAAAGCTCTTATTAGTGACAGGGGAACCCATTTTTGCAATTCGCAAATGGAGAAAGTTATGAAAAGATATGGAGTCTCTCACCGATTCTCCACCGCTTACCATCCTCAAACCAACGGTCAAGTCGAAAACACTAATAGAGCCATAAAGAGAATATTAGAGAAAACGGTCAATCAAAATAGGAAAGATTGGTCTTTTAAGCTCGATGAAGCTTTGTGGGCATTTCGAACCGCTTATAAGACACCAATCGGGACAACCCCGTTCCGTATGGTATATGGCAAGGCATGCCACCTTCCAGTAGAACTGGAACACAAGGCATATTGGGCACTTAAGGCTTGTAATTTGGATTATACGGTTGCGGGAACAAATAGATTCTTACAGCTCCAAGAGCTCGATGAATTGAGATTAGAGGCCTATGAATCTTCCATTACATACAAAGAAAGGGCAAAAAGATGGCATGACCAACGGATTAAGAGACCCAAGGAGTTTTCAGAAGGAGATAAGGTCTTATTATATAATTCTCGCTTAAGGCTATTTCCTGGGAAACTTAAATCCAGATGGTATGGACCTTTTACCGTAAGGAGCTCCTCTAAAACCGGAGCCGTTGTGTTGATTGACGACGAGGATAGAGAATTCACTGTGAATATTCAACGAGTCAAGCATTATCAAGAGAATGGTAATGAAATGATCAATGAGGAAGACATAACTTTCGATGAAGAAGTCACGTAATGTACGGTGACTTTGAGTCTAGCTACAAGACTCGTTAATAAAGAAAAGCGCTTCTTGGGAGGCAACCCAAGCTTTATTTGCTTTGTGTGTTTATTTATTTGTTTGTTTGATTTTATTTGCTTCCGTATGTGTGTTTAATTTTTATTATTATTGATTCATGTTCAAAACTAAATTGTGAAAATGCTTTATCTTGTTTTTAACTTCGTCTTAACTACATATAAAGGTATTTTGCAAAAGTTAAGTGTAAGGGAAATCCAAATCGGTTTATTAGAACAAATGAACATGAATCATAACAATAATAAATTAACATACATATTAGTATTTGTTTGAGTCAAATGCTTGTATCGAGTCATAATGATGTTTTGCAGGATTTCCAGAAATTTTCCGAAAACTTAACATGAGAATTCTGTCAGATCATTTCTGACGGCGTCAGGCTTTACAACCTGACGGCGTCAGGTTTTAATTTTCTGAAATTTTTGAAAGTTTTGTTTTCATAAAAAGTTTTTATTAAATCTCTAACTTATAAACTCCAGGAATCTGCAAAATTATCATTCCACAAGCATTATATCCTTATATAGAATTTATCCCGCCGATGTTATGCAGGTTTTCGTGTTTGTTTTCTCAGGTTTAACAGGTTATTTTGGACAAGGAGATGTATGTGGAATCAATCTTTTGGCGATGCATTAGTCTTGGAGCTTCTACATTCTCTTGGAAGAAGATCTAACCATGTTGCCACATTATCCACCAAACGAATCAAGGGAGTATTTGATTTCATTCGTTTACCTTATTACTTTTACATCTTGTTATTTGAACATTGGGGACAATGTTCATCTTAAGTGTAAGGGGGGTGGGGTAAAAATACGATACTTTAGAGAATACAATTGCGCTTGATTTTTGTTTGTTTGATAGTAGATGTGTAATAAAACTGAGAGAAATACCTGTTAGGGCAATTTTAGTGCCAAATTTAAAATTTTTTATGACATATAGGAATGAAACTTTGATCTTAATGAGCGTCTCATGGATAGGAGTTATATGACTAGCACAAAAAACCGTACCACTAAAAAATTTTCCACCCCCAAATATGTGAGGTTCGCCCCTAGAATTGGTAGGAAAAGCATTTATGCTATGATGTGTGTACCGGTAGCACTTAGATTCTAGAACTTGCGTTAGGACCATTCCGAGGCCACAAGTGAGACTACATTCGTGTAGTTAGATTTACTACATGATAAGAGGCATTAGGATTAACCCATTGTTTTACACCTGTGTTTTTGTTATAATTACATTGGCTACATTGGTCAAGTAATTCTCCCACACCCTTTGCGTTGTACTCATTTTTAGTACACGATACCCCTAGTACACCCCTCAGAGCCTATCTTTTCGTTTCAACCTTTAAGCATTTTACTTAAAGGAAGAATTTGTTTACACCCCACTTAAATGTACACCCAAATCGCCTTAGCCTACGTTGTATGCACTCATTTTTAGTGCATTATTGTGACAACATTTGTTAAACCCTAAGTTAATTATCTAATTGATTACATGGTTGCTAAGTCGAGTCATATCCTTGTACATATTGTTTTGGGACGATTGGGACTCATGGGTAAAGTACTAGTGTAATGGAGTAATGGGGAAGAACAACATTATTACCCCCATATGTGCTAAATATTTTAAAAGTACTTCAAATGTTTCGATTATCTTAATTCGAGTCATTAGAATAGTTATTTGTAAAGTTATGTAAAAGTTCAAGTGTAAGGGGAATGCAACGCCCCTATGATGTATTATTTTGTATGGTAGGGCAAGAGTGTATGCACACACAAAAAAAAAAAAAAAAAAAAAAAAAAATCGAAAAATCAAGAAAAATACAAAAAAAAAAAGAGAAAAAGAAAAGTAGAAAAAACATACGGACTACCATCCCGTTTCATTTTATGTTTATTTTATGTTTTTGTTATTTTGTTTTTAGCTTAAGTCGAGTCTAGTCTTGGCTTAGCAACGCCATATTTTACATGTAATTAATCAAGATCTTTAGCTCGCCACCAGTAAAATATCCCTTATCCAACAAAACCGTGTTTATCATATCCCTACACCTCACGTTATAACCCATGTAAAAGCCCTCTTTGATAGTTTATCTTAGGTGCTTACGCCTAGTGGAGAAGGTTTTCGATCCTTTCCTAAGCCTATGGTAATCTATTTGCTATGACAAGTAGTGAGAGATATTATTCATTTTCATTTATGAGATATACTTTTATGACACCTGAGAGATGTGAGTATCTAAACACTACTTGTGAGGTGCTAGTTTGTAATCTCCGTGCTTATTATGATTAAAGTGGAACGACTATTTGTTGTAATTACTTTTATATTAGCGTTAAATGACCCCTAACTTGTATTTTGATTAGAATAAAAGCGCATTTGCTTGAGGACAAGCAAATCTCAAGTGTAAGGGTATTTGATGAAGCGAAAAGTGTACCGCTTTTAGGGGGTCATTTAAGCCCTAAATCGTATTTATTTGATCAAATATTGCCCTAAATCGTTCCTTTTGTCATTTTAGGTACTTTGGAGAAGAAATCTGGAAAAGGAAGCATTTTGGACGTTTTTGGAGCATAAAAGTGAAGAAAACGACAAAGTCTCAAAATCGGCTGGAAAAGTACCTTTGACGGCGTCAAGTATTGCTCTTGACGGCGTCATGGCTTGGCAAAAGAGGTGGATATGAAAAATACACATGATAAGCCAGGGAGTTTTAGAAAGGAAGTCTGACGGCGTCACCCTTTAAGGTGATCAAGGTCGTCACGGTTTAAGCTAAAGAGGGACGGCGTCAAGCCCATTTCTGACGGCGTCAACCCTTGATAGGCCAGAGCGGATTTTGGAGGGCTACAAAGGGACGGCGTCAAGAAGGCCATCCGGGAACCCTAGACACGGCGAGGTGACGGCGTCAAGATCTACAACGTGACGCCGTCAACCCTTAAACTCTATATATAGTTTTGCAATTTTTTGTCATTAGTGTGCAACTTTGTGAGGAGAAACCCTAAGACGAATTTCTGCCATTTTTAAGGGTTTTCATACCCTTGGATCTCCCATGTTTAATTGAAGATAAGTAATCACTTAATCAATCAATATGTCTATGTGTTGTTTGATTATATCTTGTTCTTGTCTTTTAATTAACATGCTAGGCTAGATTTATCTTGTGTTTGCTTAGATCTAATGAAACCTAACTATTGATTATTAGTTGTTAGTGTGTTATTAATTGTATTGGGTGATTGTTTATCGATGTTAGGCTTAAGAAAACTGGCTAACCTCCTATATGGTAACTTGCTTGAGCGTCTTAAGAAACATGAACCAATGCGTACTAGGTTTTTATGGTTGTATTTAATGCATGAGTGAATTCTAGTGATCCCATGTTAGGAGCTTCTTAGCCGGCTCGACATAGGAGTGAAGTAGGAGCTTGTAGAGTTGGGGAAGTACGTACGCCACCCCACGATTGGTATTAAGGAATACACCCATCATCCACGCAATTAATACACACTAATCAACCGGTAAAAGATAGTTAGGGAGTAAGGAAATCTAAGTAAACACATTTCTCTCCATATAAGTTTCACAACCTTTTCATTTTCAGTTATTTTATTTTATTTGCATTCGTAGTTATTTGGGTTAGTTGACTAGCAACTAATTCCGCCCACTCCTTCAAACCCGAGATTTTACTTGCTTTCATAAAAATATAAAAAAATACAAAAAATAATCTTCCTTCACCTTTAGACCTAATTAGAGTAGTTTTTCATACCTAACGAACACTATTCCCTGTGGAGAACGATCAATCCCCCGTACTTACCACTACACTATACTACATCGGTCAGGTACACTGCCTGGTGGGGTTGTAAGCCTCTTGAGATCCCTCGAGAGGTAAAACCTGTTGTAAGGTCGCAAAACCACGCATCAAAAATCCCATCTCACCCTCTATATTGTTTCATAAACTTACAATAACTCACGTTTAGGCTTCTTGCTCGGTACCGAAGTTACATTGTTATCGTTCTAATATTCCAATAACAATGTCGACTTCTTCTTCATCATCAAAGAAGATCGTGCTCAAGAGCGAAGATGATGAGACGTTTGAGATAGACGAGATAGTGGCTTTCGAGTCACAGGCGATCAAATTCATGATCGAAGATGAATGTGCTGACAATGTCATCCCGCTTCCCATCGCCAGTAAGACTTTATCGAAGATTATTGAGTACTGTAAGAAACATGCCGAGTCGCCAAAGAAAGATGCTGATATCGATGAAAAGGCTGTTGAGGATCTAAAGTCGTTTGATGCTGAGTTTGTGTAATAACCCAAAAATTTCGAATTATTAATTTTCTGTAAACCCAAAGCAATTGATTATGAATTTTGATCAAGTTATTTTATTCACCTTTGCATTCGAAATATTGCTATTCTTTTCTGAGAAATAACTAGTGATTACAAAACGAACCCTGTGACAAACTCACGTTCCATTTTCACTGGAACTGCACATGTACCGACACCGTGATAGTATGGCATGAGTAAATAAATCAAACGAAGAACGTACAGAACGAACCATAAAAATAATTACGAACTCGGAAGTAAACTCAAATAATAAATGACGACTCTAAAGATATGAACGCTCGAGCTGGAGATATTTAAACAGAGCCTGATCCAACACGGTCTAACGAGACCCGGGTATTTAAAACCCTCTAAATAAAAACCAGTAACTACATCTATATTATTTGTCGCCATTCCCCCTTATACATTTTTATTGCTGCTACTATCTCCTTTTGACTTTACCATTTCCCAAAACACCTAATCCCTTCTTCCTTCTCCTTTCTTCTTGTCGACTTCCCCAAACCGACCATAACTCCATCCTCTTTCAAACTCCATCTTCTACCCTTAGCATCTTTTCGGCAATCATAAGAAACACCACTCCCCTTTTATCTTGTCGCTTGCTACTTCCCTCGAAACCCAGAAACAACGACCCATCACCATCCCATATTAATTATGGTTGACTATGAATCTTTGTCCCATTGTTAGTCACAAGTATTCCTAGGAATTAGAGGCATGAGTATAGGGACATTACACCAATTAAGGTAATTGCTTTCTCCAACGATCCGAAAGGATTATGGAGCTTAACTCCATGATCTTCTATAAATTCGTACCTCCATGGGTTATTCGAATCACACAACTAAACAACACACCAAAGAAATTGAGAAGTTCTCAAAGGTTTGGGTCAAGCTGTGATTCGGATAAGGAAGCCGTGGTGGGTCGATTTCGGAAGCTAGGATTTCGGGTTTGGAGCTTTTGGTTTCGGGTCTGATTAGAACTCTACAACCTCAGGTTTATTTTGTTACTTGAAATTTATCATATATATTTTTCTACTTTCATTCGAGTTTCATAAGTTGGAAGATTAAGATTATATATAAGTAAATTGGAACATTTGTGGTTATTGATAAATGTAAGTGTGTTGAGGTTTAGATTAAGTTGCGTATGATTTTGATGTGAGTTAGTCGAATGTGGTCATGATTTAAGTTGCACTAATCGTATCCAGTTTTGAAATTTAAGAGTAGGATTATATTGGTTCTTGATATTAAAATCGATTGATTAAGAGGCTGTGAAAGTTTAAAATGGGCAAATGTAGTTTTAGATTAAAATGGGTCGAAACTAGGATTTGAGAATATATATTGTTAATTGTTGCAAGAGGCTTGTGTTTATGGAGATAAAAATATGAATCAAGTTTGATATAAGATTTGTGAAAGAGTTGCGGTTTAAAAATAGTCAGATGTGGTTTGGAATTAAAATGGGTCGAAAATAGAGAATTGACTTTTAAAAGTCATTGGGTTGTTTTGATTGCGGGTTTGTTAAATTATTTAGGATTTAGAAGATTTGGAGTAATTGGATTATACGGTCGTCGAAATGTCATTTTGAGGTTAGAACGACAACTAGCGAGACCTTAGGATCGACCTCAGTAGCATCTCACCGTTTCGCCAAAGTCTCAATTGAGACAGTCGATTCCTTTTACAAACTTGCGAATAGCTGTTTTTGGTTCCAAATAAAAATATCAGGCAAACCACAACATCAAAACATGGAACCTACCTACTTTGTTTTACAAGTGAGATTCGGTTTAAAGTTAACAATGGGCCGAAGCCCAGCAACTAATAACAAGTGAAATTTTGTTGATCTTAGAAGCAGGCCGAAGCCCACGAAGAATTGGGATTAAATTGTGTAATAGGGCCACAACCCACTTTGGTTTAAAAATAAAATGTAGGGTGCGTTGATGGTGGAAATTAAAAAGGAATGTCCCATTTTCAAAAATGTGCCAACACTTGATAAAACCCGAGCTAACAATATGTCGGATATTAACTATTAAAAATTGTGACAAAAACGACTAACCGAAATACTAAAAATTGTTATACGACAATGATAATTACGCCGTAAAATAAATAGTTAAAACGTGAGACAATGACATGATCGTTTTGAATATATATACTATTTTACGTTCATCGAATCTTAAATCAAAAATGCAAACTAAATTATGCCATACTAATCTAGGTCACGCGTTGAAGTTACTACACACCATTTGATTCCATTGCATCACAGATTTCTACTACTATCAAGGTGAGTTCATAGTCCCACATTTTACTATGTTTTCAAATCCCGTGGGGAGATACATGCTATAAATCTGAACACAAATATTTTTGTATGCTATCCTGATTGATATTGCTAAGTTAATATTGCCTAAGTTACCACCCTGCCAAAAAGTCCCTTATATCATGAACCATTAATCACTTGCGAGTGAACGCGAATTCAGTGAATAGATCTATTGGAAGTTGACGACCCACTTGAAGTTAGCCTGAAATGGTAACCAAGTGCACTTTATTCGAATTATCAAGAGTTTGGCAAACTCCTACGACGAGGGCATTATCACCTACATCATTGCTATGATGTGGGCTATTTATATTATTTATTATTACACCCGATGTTAAGGTTTGCGTGTCATGAGGCTTAGGGCAATATTTATATCACACTACAATATCATTGTTTTTACTACTATCTGACTTGTGTTCAAACTATTACAAATTAAACACTATGGATTCACTCAACCTTTGTGTTGACCATTTTAAGCATGTTTATCTCAGGTATCTAAAGAAGCTAATGGCACGGAGTGGATCAGGGCCCCCTTTGGACGATGTCCAAAAACAAATGTTTTCATTCATCTTAAACATTTTCATTTTGTATTTTTAAATATTATGATTCTGTTGTTGACAACTCTGATTTTAATTTGATGAATGATAACAAATTTTCACAAAACGTCTCTTTCGAGTCGTTTTCTATAATTATGACTACGATCTAAGATGTAATACCCCAAATTAGACTTCCGCTGCTTCATTACGATTTTTGGGGTGTTACAGTTTGCCAAAGTCGATATGCCCCTTATACAAGATATTCTTTGGGTACGTGTTTTTTTCTTTAAGTAATTGTTATTTGGCCCGGTTTCATAATGTTTAGTTTTGTATCCTGTGCCCTGTGGTACTAGTCGAGTAAAAAATTTGGTTTTTCTTTTAGTTCGATGATGATTTTGGTGAAAAATAGGCTCGGATTAATAGCCCAAAGTTTTAGTATTGGCCCTACTAAAAACCTGCACTTAACCCAGAAGATCGAAATCTATGTTATTGGCCGGTTTGGTCTTGTACCCCTGCACATTATTAGATGACTTATAAACAATTGATCAATTTATGTACAATTCTCTTTGGTGGATTTTGTGCATCTATATACTGCATTATCGTAAATCATCTGTAGAGTCTTTACACATTGTACTGTTTTCATGCTGTTATATATCTGTTAGTGCATTGTAGTATTGTTTATTTGTGTTGTTATATTCGTTGGTGTTGTCCTGAATGTATTAGTAGATGGGTCCTGGTTTGTGAATATTTTGCTAACCAACTTTCTTTTTCTTAAATTGTTTCAGGCTACCAACTTTCTTGACATCGACAACTTAATAAACCTGATGTGTCAAACGATTGCCGACAGGATAAAAGGCAAGACTACTGAAGAAATCCGTAAGACACTCAACATTAATAAAAAAGATCTACTCACTCCTGAAGAAGAGGCGAAAGCTCGTGAGGAAAATTCCTGGGCTTTTGACTAAACATATGCAACTAAAGCTACAAAACGTTTGGTAGAAATCGTGTTATCTGATTTTACGATCATGATAGTAACAGTTTGTAATAATAATTCACACATATTTTAAGAGATCGTACTTTATTTTGAATATACTTAGCTTCTTACCCCTATTATATTCACATAAATTTTATTTTTTCCTCGAATGTGAAACCCTTGTATAAGGTGGTGTTTGTCTTAGCTTTTGTAGTTTAGTTGTGATTCTAGTCCAGATTATAATCCAAAAAACATGACAATTTTGCTATGCACTAGTTTAGGGATTCTTTTAGTTGATGAATTTGTAAGGAATATACAAATGGTAATACGAATTGTATAATACAGATATCGAATATTACAACAACAACGTGATTGTGGCTTGCAATTTGCAGTGTCCTAAAACAGAATTCACCTGAATTTGTGTGACTGTTTTGAGTATTCAACAATCAATTCAAGAACAAAAGCTTTTGATGCCATATATATGGGGTATGAAACGTTTCCACGAACCAATGCAACTCTTCGACAACACTGTTTAATCTGGGTTATTAAAAATAGATTTTTTAAATTGAGCCCAAAAGCCCCAACCCATCTTTCATTAAGCCTAAAACCAACCAGTTCACTGCTATGGACTTCAATTATTTGTTGGTCATTGGTGGAAAGTCATTATAAAGATATATAAGTTTCAGTGTGGCTCCAAAGTGGGATCAGTTTTTCCATGTTCCAACCAAATTGAGTGTTCGCAAATATGTTTTATGACATGTTGATGCAAATAATGTTCTAAAAACGTTATTTCTATCTTTCGATAACTTCACGTTTTGAGGATGACAAAATGTGAAAACACGTTACGTTAAAATTAACGTAAACAAAGTTTTTAATCGGAAGATCCCGTTTCTACACAAATCACTCTAGAAAAAATTTACAACTTAACTAATGATCAAATAAGTGAATTTGAGTTTTAGACATCACATTTTTATGTGACAAAACAATTCTTTCAAAAATATACTTTACAAATTATTTTTGAATAATTAAGAAATGTTTTAATGGAAAAATAAGTTTAAAATACATAACAGCTATTTTCCCCCCCAAAATCAGCTCCAAACTTCCCCAAATAAGTTTTCACCAGAAAAGACAAAAAATGGAGCGTCTTTGTCTGCCACGGCTCCACGGTTCCACTATAAATACCAGCCCTGTTCACAGTTCTTGGGCATCCTTTTTCACACAAAACTTTCTGAGTTTAATACTCTCTTCACATCTTTTCTTTTTGATCATTTAGTTAGATTTTCTTTTGTTCAAGAGTGATCCAATCATCCATTCAAGTGATCCTCTTCATTCCTCTTCAATAGCAAGAGAAGAACACAAAGTATCCAAGTAGATACAAAGTGTTGTCATTCCTCTTCAAGTGCAAGAGAAGAACTCAAGGTATCCAAGAAGATACAAGAGTTGTAGTTTTAGTTAGGTGTCTTGTAACATTTGTTACACACTTGTTGTATCATAGCATACATCAAGATCATTTTTCTTTTGTGAGAGAGTGAGTGAAGGTCATTGTGATCTTATAAGAGATATTGATTATCTCTTGAAGCCATTGGGCTAGTATGATTGATCAAGTTGATCAAAGGTAGATAGAATAGGTTGAGTGAAGTGAAAGTTGATCATTGTGATCGTGTCGAGATCTTGGAGATCTCTTGAAGCCATTGGGCTTGTGTGATTGATACAAGTGGATCATAGGTAGATCGGGTAGATCGAGTCTTGTGTGAAGTAGTAAAGGATCAAGTGGATCGTGGTAGATTGGTGCTAGCTAAGATTAGCACTCGACATCTAGCTTAGTGTCGGAAATAAGATAAGCGACGTGTACGGTTTTCTCCACCTAATGGGAGGTTGTTGACATAGTGCTTGAAACTCTCGAGTGTGGTACTCGGGGAGTGGAGTAGGGCGAGGAAGAGCTTCGTAGCCGAACCACTATAAATCCTTTGTCCCGGTTTGATCTTTCCATCTCTACTCTTTACTTTCATTACTTATTATTAGTTAGTTTAGTGAGTAGTTCATATTGGTGTTGATTAATTGCACATAAGAATCGAATCAAAGGTTTTCAATAGTAAAGTTTTTAAGAAGTCTTAAAAGAATTAAAAGAACTTAAAAACCGGTAAAACTATTCAACCCCCCCCCCCCCCTTCTAGTTTTCCACAATTGGTATCAGAAGCCACGTCAGTCAAGATTTTAAAGTATATTGTATTTTAAAACTTGAATCGATCAATAGATTCCGACAAATATCTAGAAGGGCAATCTATGCAAAGACCACCACTTTTCGAAACCGATTGTTTTATTTATTGGAAAACAAGATTCGAAACGTATGTGAAATCAAAAGACATTGATCTTTGGTATGTTATTACCGAGGGTGACTTTCAACCAATTCAAAAGAATCCGGAAACCAAAAGGGATGAAATAGTTCCTTATGATAAACAAAGCGATGATCTTAAAAGAAAACTTGCCAAAAATAATGAGGCTAAAATGATGATTTACAATGCTTTGCCTAAAAAGGAATTTGAAAGAATTTTCATGTGTAATACGGCAAAAGATATTTGGAAAACTTTGTTAGTCACTCACCAATGTAATAACCAAGTCAAAGAGAACAAGATAGATCTTCTTGTTCAACAATATGAACAATTTTCCATTTCGGAAGAAGAATCAATAGATAATGCTTTTGCTAGATTTAATACTATTATCACTAGTCTTAAAGCTCTTGATGAAGGTTGCTCTAGCAAGAATTATGTTAGGAAGTTTCTTAGGGCTCTACATCCGAAATGGAGAGCAAAGGTCACCGCCATTGAAGAGTTAAAGGACTTGGTGACATTATCACTCGATGAACTAATAAGAAACTTGAAAGTTCACGAGATGATAATCAAGAAGGACTCCAATATAGTTACAGGTAAAAGTGAGAGAGTTAGATCTCTAGCATTGAAAGCCAAGAAGGAGTCTAGTAATGAGGAATGTTCGAGTTCCGAAAGTGAAGACGAATAGTATGCACTAGCCGTTAGAAACTTTAGAAAGTTCTTTAGGAGGAAAGGTAGATTTCCTAGACAACCTCGCGATGAAAAGAGGTCATTCCAAAAGAACCAAGATGGTAGGAAAGGAACAAGTGATAGGAAATGCTTTAGATGCGGAGATCCTAATCAACTCATAGGAGAATGTCCCAAACCACCAAAAACCAACAACCAACGAGCTTTCATAGGAGGCTCGTGGAGTGATAGCGGTGAAGAAGAAGAGAAGAAGCTCAACGACGAAACATGTCTAATGGTTCAAGCTTTTAATGAGGTACATTCCGACTCTTCTTATTATAGTGATGATAATTCGTCAATAGATGACAATAGATTACATGACGAATATTATAAACTATGCGAGGTTAGTTCTAAAATCTTAGGTAGAAACATAACACTAAAATTAAAAATGCAAGAACTTGAATTGCTAATTTTAGAACTAAAGGATCAAGTCAAAAGACTTGAGAAAAATAAGGAAGTAGACTTAGGATGTGAGTCATGCATAAGTCTTCAATTAGAAAATGAGAAACTCAAAGAAAATGCTTTGAGAATCATTAAGTTTGAAGAAGGGACTAATGCACTTAATGATATGCTTGAAAACATTAGATATAATGAACATGACCGTGCGGGTTTAGGATTTGACCCAAATCAAGCTTCAACAAGTAGTACTAAACAAGTAAAATTTGTAAAGCCTGAAGTGTCTGAGTCTGAAGGAGACGGCACCACTAAAGGTACGGACGGCACCATTAAATTTAATGGTACCGTGGTACCGTCTGGTGCTGAAGTCAGATCAGGGTCAATTTTGAAAAATAACTTAAATCTTAAACCAAGTCACATAGTTGTAAATGGTACTAAAGTACCTATTGCTAGCATAGAGGAAGTCAAAAGCTTTTACAAACCCTTGTCAACTTCCGGACTTGGATTTGTAAAGCCCGACACTAGGTCAAAGACTCCTCCACCTAGAAAAACAAATTCTCCCAAACCTCGGTCAAGAACTCCTCTACCGAGAGGTAACTTTAGAAGACAAAGTCATCCAAGTAACTTCCCCGTAACTTGGAATGACAGTCAATCACAAGGTTACTTACCATGGGAAATGTGTCCTTCATTCTCACATCCTAAACAATTGCAACAAATGCGTAGGATGTTTGCCACTAACAACTTTAGACCCATGAGATATTGGGGACCAAATGTTTGAGCTTCTGTTTTGCTAGATAAACATGGTTGTAAATAAACTGGAAGTCCAACAAACAGAGTGTGATTAGTGTTTACACTAATTTGGTGATGAAAAATCAAGTCGTGTGTCATATGCCTAGCTTTCAACAAAGGTAGACTAGTCTTCAAAGTTTTAAGGGCAACACCTCAGGCTCAGGTACGCTTTCTTAAAACACCCTTTGTTGGTAGAAATGCTAAGCATGTAGTGTCGTTAGAATCTAACATAGTAGGCACTATAACAAAGAAATGAAATTCATTTTCATCATGACTCAAGTATTTGTCAAAGACTATTATGACAAACTCAACTTGTCCAGAAATGTACAATGATCACTCAAAGATCATGCGTGACAAGTTTGAGATGAGCAATGATGAGTGAATCAAGTTTCTTCCCTAGCCCGTTTATAATACTACTTGAAGAAAGTATCCTCATAAACCTAAGTTTAATATATATATATATATATATATATATAGATATTGGTTCATGAAAAAAGTTGATCTTGGTAGAAAAGTGAGAAAAGTGTACAAATCACTCTCCCTTCCTCCTCTTTTTTTTCCTTCTTAAGTCCAGGGGTCTATTTGTCACTTTTTTTATTTTCTTGGGTATCTTTTGTAAATTCATCCATATTTGTTACCGTGAGTCTGAGTTCGTAACTTTTACTTCTTTTGTTTCTTATATTTATGAACCTTTTTTTTTTTCTTCTTTTGTTGAACATATTGTTTTTTTTTTACCTATTTTTTTCCATTCTTTCATTTTTATAGTCAAGACATGCAATATGGGTTGTTCACTAAAACTCAAACGTCATGAAAAAAGCATGTCAAATAGAATGTTCACTTAAATACAAATTTCAGTTATATATATTCTCAAAAATTTACATGTCAAATAGAGCAAACAAAAAAGAAAACTATGTGATCTGTATGCACATTTAAATCCAAATAAAATCTGTAAAAATATTTTATTTCAATTTGTATGGTTAAATATAATAAATCAAGCACAAAACCTAAAAGGAAGACGAAGATCATGAGGTTCTCCGATCATTCTTAGCAGTTCGCATCGCCATCGAAGAAAATGTCTGAGCATTGTCTTGCATTTCTGCAGTTCTCAAGTTGATTCGCTGTCCAGTTCAGTGAAGTAACGGTAAATCCTCGGTATGCGCTGCAAACAGAAATATAGATTTAGTTTCTATCCACATGGAAAACTCGGATACAAAACTACTGATTTTATCCCATGAGCATCAAGACACTTAAAAGTTGCAAAAAGTTATTAATTTTATACCCACCAAACGGAATTGCAGCATCGAAAACATCAAAACAGTTCACCCAAACTGTCACAGCCCTCAATGCTCGTCAATGTATTAGCTGTATATCAATGTTCTTCATGTACACACGCTCATGAACATATCCCTACCAACGTCAGCATCTTCACACACAATAAAGTGTGATTTCCCTCCAATCTCTAAAATCACGGACATTAGATTGCTTTTTGCAGCCAATTCTTGCACAACTTTAACAGGATCAATCGATCTTGTGAAAGCAATCTGAAAATGCAAGCATAAAACCTTCATGTTTGATCCTAATGAGTATATATATACCATTGGTTTTAACACAGATGCTATTATGTTGGGTAAATACTTTTACCTGAAAATTTTTAAGTCAAACCACATTAGTTTTTCATTTTATATGAAAATCATGTCCACTAATGGAGGATAAATTGCAATAAAAAAGTGTATCCCATATTGGTCCTTCAAATAAACAATTGAGGATGGATCTACAGTACTTAATAGCACAAATTATGTGAAGAGAACATACATATTTGGAAGTTAAAGATCAGAATAACAAACAAGCATGTCAAATAAATGTTAGTGTAAAAGTTTGTCGTTACATTAGTGCTGAAGAAACGTATAATATCCCATCATCCTTTGTCATACTCATGCTATTCTACTCTAAAAGAAGCAAACAGCTACTGAAAACACATGTCAAATAGTAAACATAGGAACTTTTAGGAGACAGGAAGTAATCGAAGCCCATTAATATTTCTGCAGTATTCAGCTTAACTAGTACGCACTTTGAACCCTATGCTAAACTTGTAATTTGGAGGCAGATAGTGTGAAAGGTTTACTCTCCCACAATAACGCATGCATATATTCCTCAAAATAACAACACTGCTAACTAATACGAGTGTACTAAGGTTATGCTCTGTAATCAGCTATTATCTTCACTACTTTGAAATAACCAGATCAAAGTGGACTCTTTTTTGTGACAATAAACACTATCAGTTTCCAGTCCACTAGAACTATCATAGAATAGCAGTTTGTGTTTCACCTCAGTTGTTTCTAGTTTCTACATGAACAGTTATTAGAAACAATAATTGACGAATATAGTTTCAAGTACCGTCAGAAGGGAGTAATACCTGACGAAACAACTCTGGTGGTATAAGATTCTAGCTGATTCTTTCGTGACAGGAAACAATACCGACTCTTAGCAGCCAATCTTGCATCTCTTCTTTGGAACCTATCTCATCATTTGTCGCATCTGCTTGAGAACTAGAGCCTGAAAGCAGTTTTTCCGCATTTTTTCAGCTAACATCATCATTTCTTTAGCTTTGCTCTGAGTAACAATCAATTTTTAAGTGACTTAATATAAATTCATACACCCATGGCCCCTGAGTGTGAGTGTTGCAAAATAATACGTACACAAGCGCAAACATAACACTATTATTTCTCATGCTTACAAAACTACAACACATACATGGGTTGTCATTTAAACAGATTCAGACAAGCATTCCCAAACACCCTCTTGTTTCGTTGCTGTCATAAAAGTGAACTGGTAATTGATGTCACTTGTTTTGCTAGTGTCATAAAACCAACTTGTTTTGCTACTATGATACAAATGGATGCAGTAAAGTACCTCAAATAGATGCACTAAAGTACACCATTTGACCCATTCGAGATAAGACAACCCAAATTGACATGGCCTGCGTGTTTCACCTCGTACTAAATGATTATATATTTACCCGTTACCCAACCAGCCCGACCCATCTTGCTACTTCCATAGTTACTATGTAAAAAAACGAACGCATTTACGAGAGGTTTGTAAAACTGATCATACCAAATACAAATCTATCCACGCTTGTTCAGAACCTCACACGGCTAAGAGGTCTTCTATCTGGATAATGTAAATATATCCGCACAAAAGCTCAACTGGTGTCAGGGTTTGTCATCATCTTTGCCTAATTTGGAAGTTTTAAGCTTGTCAAATTGACAAATTTTAGGCCCTTTAACTGAACTAATACTGATGCACTATACTCAACTAATACCGATGCACTATACTCAACTAATACCGATGCACTAAACTGAACTAATACTGATGCACTAAACTGAACTAATACTGATGCACTATACTCAACTAATACCGATGCACTATACTCAACTAATACCGATGCACTATACTCAACTAATACCGATGCACTATACTCAACTGATGCGCTAACTGATATTGAAACTGATGCACTAAATTAATGTATAGTTCATAAACCACACAGAAGCACTAACTGGTATTGAACTGATGTTACACAAAATTGAAGAATATTCAGAACAACTTATTTTGCTTGCATAATAACAGATAAGCAGTTTTTCAAACAATCCCAAACACCCTCAAGCTTCTTATATGTGTATCAAAACGGATGCACTAATCATACTCATCGATGCCTTAATATGTCATATGATTCAACAATAATACAAGTTATGATTTGTTTACACATTGATGCCCTAAAATGTCAAATAATTCAAAAATACTCAAAATTATCATCTGTTTGCATAGTGATGCCCTAAAATGTCAAATAACTCAAAAATAATCTAACTAATCAGTGGCTCTCAACTTCTTATTTTCAAACCTACAAAATCATTATAGATGCCCTAATTTTACACAAATTCAAAAAATAAGAAAGAAACAAGCTTAAAATGTGACTAATGAAATATACATATAACCTGAATAACTGCGTGATTTGAGCTGCGATTTGAGTAGCAATTCTACTGAATAACTCCATGAAAGAATTTGTGTTTTTGATGTGCTTTTAGTGAAGTATGTGACGGTGACGGTGACATGTATTTAGTGCAATTCCACTGAATCTGAGTGAATCGGTGTGTTTTTTTGTAGGTGTTTTAGTTAATGAAAATGACGGGATAAGTGTTTTGTAACGGTGATGGTGGCGACGATGGTGGTGGTGACGGTGACGGTGGCGGTCGGGGTGGCGGTGGCGTGTTTGATTAGAGACTCTGTGTTTGGTGTGTTTGATTAAAGAGAGAGAGAGAGTGTGTGCTTTATTATAGAAACCGTTTGAACGCATTTGGTGTGCTTCGTAGTTTTTTTTATTTTTTACCCTGTACTTTCGATTGTTATCAAATTCTACCCTATAACTTTTTTTCTCACTTTTCTATCGAATTATACTTTTCTCTAGAACCGGACTCTATATATATATATATATATATATATGATACTTAGCTTAGAAAAATCTTAATCAATTTTAACGCCCATATCCGCAAAAACGAATCTCACATGAGACGATGAAGGTGAGTGCGTGGATATTACTAGGTTAGGGGCATGATAGGTAATTTAATTTACCTAACGGCATGTAGGCCCATTATCATGTCTAGTATCTGGCTTTGTGCCCACTTGTAAGAAGGATCCCAAAACTTCTTACATTAAAGTGTTTGATGTATCTTCCGATGCATTAAAGACACTATACACTTGAGATTATGAGATCTCAAGGAGATTAGTGTAGAAGTTGTTGTCTATACCAACTCTGATAATGTGGGAGATAATGTGGATTGATAAAGGGAGAGTGGTGTTTGTACCCTCATAGGTTGTTGTCAAACTTCTTGGTTCTCCAAGAAACAAACTACTCTTGCTATCTCTACGACCGAAGCCGAATACGTAAGCGCCGAAAAGGCATGACAACAAGCACTATGGATGAGACAAGCACTAATCAAATGAGACGTCCATCTCAACAACACTCCTGTAAAGAGTGATAGCCGAGGTGCAAATAGACTTGACCGAGAACCCCGTGGATTGCTCATGTACGAAGCTTATCGAAGTACGTCATCTCATCCGTCACGATGATGTCAAAAGAGAAATCCTTTCTTGGAAAAGCTTCCCTTAAAGGACAACATCATCGATGTTCTAACCAATACGTTCTCCACACCCCTCTTATGACTATTTGAATATTTCTTCAGAAATATTGAAGTCATTGCTCAAATCTCATCTCATGACTCTCTAAATGTTTCATTAGAAATATTGGAGTCATTTCTCACGTCTCATCTTATGACTCTTTAAGTCATCCTTCTCATCCCACTCATGACTATTTCAATATTTCACTGGAAATATTAAAGTCATCCCTAACGCTCTATCTCGCAACTCGCTCAATATTTCACTGGAAATATTGAAGTGACTCCTTACGTCTCGCTTCGTGACTTTTTAAGTCATCGCCCTCATTCATCTCATGACTTCTAAATATTTCACTGGTAATATTGAAGTCATTTCTCTCGTCTCGCATCATAACTATAGGAGTCATTCGTCTAATTCCGCTCATGACTAATTAAATATTTCATTGGAAATATTGTAGTCATTCTCTAAATCTCAACTCTTGACTTCTACTTATTTCACGGGAAATATTAAAAGTCAATCCTCATTTTCCTCCAATGACAACCTAGGCATTTCCTTGGAAATACTAAGGTCATTCCTTGTCATCTCGCCTAATCGTTTTCGTCAAAGAGTTTATTAGGTATAAACTTTTTCTCGCGTCAAAAAGTCTTACTAAATAAGTAAGATCAATCAGTCAAGAGTCGAAACAGAAAAAAAATGGGTCTCACAGACACACGGCTCCACTAAAGTGGCACGGCACCACTAATGTTTAGCGGTACCGTGGTACCGTATATCTGAGAGAACCTTTTTTTCTTCTATTTTCCTTCTGCATACTCATTTCAAATCTTCCCAACTCCTGCAACTACTGTCAAAACCAAACCTCACAACCAAAACTTCAATTACACCCTTTCAAGATCATACTTAAGACATTGATTCTCAAGATTACCAACTAATCTCACCTTTTCAACATGACTTGTAAGTCTTTTTACTCTATTTTTCTTTAATCTTGAGTCTAGGGTTTGTTCTTATGCATAAAATTGAATTGGGGTTTTTCAATTTTAGTTAAATTTTTATGCAATTAAGACTAAGATTAGACAATGTAGTACTTACATGATTCCCTAAACCTAGGATTTTCATAAACCCACTAATATTGGACTATCTAGTCTGAATTTTCTCATTTAAATCGGATCAAGATTAGTTATTTGTAGTGGAATCATGTCTAGGATGATTAAAATTAAATTAGGAATGATTAACATTGTGGCTTTTCAATCTTAAGATTTTTGGCGCCAAGTTGAGGCATTTGCCAAACACCCCAATTCCATCGTTTTCGAAAAAGTTCATGTATCTAGGATCATGAAACCTTTTCCCGTGCATTGTTGATGCAAACTAAAAACATTTTTGCATGCATACATGATCTCACAAATATCGATCGAATTACATAACTAATATGTATTCTTTGACATATTTGCTTGAGCAAAATTGAAGTTAGGAGCGTTTGGGTAATCCCATTAGTTTTGTTTTATAGTCGAGATTACCGCACCTCCACACAGTTTGCATATAGGCACACACTAGGCACATGCCTTTGAAATAAAATAATTTCAATTTTAATCTGTGATAAATTTTCCATAGGTAACAAGAGATATCACATGTTTGATTATGATCATGAACTAACAGATGATTACATTCCCAAACCATCAACTGAACCTGACACCCCACATTCTCACAAACAAAGTTTCCAACACCTAGAGTCTCGTCTTTTTCATGAAGGACGAATTGTCGAATCATCCTTTCTCAACCATGATCACATCCAAATCATGTTTCAAGAAATCGGATTCGATTGCTTGTTTCGGATCAATGATCAAATTTGTCCTCGATTCGTACTCGAATTCTACCGACAAGTTAAACTCGTACATAACAAGGATCAAACTTTGTCTATCCAATTTATGATCCAAAACCAAGATATCTCAATTACTCTTGACCAATTTGCCAATATTCTTGGACTTCCGAACCACGGACAATGCTCCTACACGGAAGGTTGGTCCCTCAAAACCCTCACGAGTCACCAAACTGTGTCCGGTCCTTACCATACCCAAATTCCCAGTCCATGTGAGATAAAAGCTCATATTCGTCTTTCTCAAAAAGTTCATGGTTCTCTTAAAGAGAATGGTGACATTAAGTTTCGTGAGTCTCATGAGTATGACTTAGATCCACTCAAAATCTATGTTGATGAAATTCACCCACATCTATGTAGATGGATAGAGGTCATCCGTGAAAATGTCTTTTGTCTTCCTCACAACCGTGAGCAACTTCCGGCGTGTTGTGCTCATATATTGTATTGTCTAGTCACCGAGCAACCCTACAATCTCGCTTACTTCGTAGCAAGGAGAATTGTCGGTGTCAGGGGTCGACTAAATAAGGCGATACCCTATGGCATGTTGTTGACTCGTCTATATCGGTTTGTCATAACCTCTTTCCCTCACCTCCAAAACAATCGATATCTCTTTGTCAATCCCACCATGGCTCCTTTAACCCAAAACACCTACACATCTCTATATTGGGAATGTACATCATCTCGAGAGAATCATGATGATGGTTCGGTATCGTGCTATGATGTTTCATCAAGTGATGATGAATGAAGGTGTGCGGAAGAGAAAAGACTAGAGATTACTAACTTAAGTAGTGCTACTAACTTAAGTATTATTAAGCTATTAACAACGGGGTCATGGCAATGTCCATCTAACATTAACAAGTTTAAATTTTCTTAACAATTTTTACTTGACATTGGTTACTTTAATTAGTTAATCAATCTTTATGTTTTATTATGAGCTTGGCCTAGTTCATAAATTTTCTTTTATTTTATTACATGCACTAGATGATAAAATTGCCTAGAATGATGCATGCTTAATAGTTGCCTAAACTTAGAAGATCACATGATAATTTTAGTTGCTAGTTTAGACTACTGTTAGGAAATTTATGTGATTATTCCTTAGTAGATTGAGACTTTGGGATTTGCTGCAAAATAGTCCACCCAGAATTACCCATTTTAGGCAGCCTAGAACCTGCAGAACTGGAAAAAGAGTCAACTGCAGGCCACGGCTCCACTAAATAGGGCACGACTCCACTAAATTTAGTGGTGCCGTGATACCTTTAGTGGTACCGTGCCCTGGGAAGTCGAATTTAACTGTTCTTTTCCACTTTTTGACTCTCTTTTTCTGGAAGTCTGCAAACACAACCTGATTCCAATACACCCAAATCCCCAAATTCACCATCCTATCCAACCTTGCATGTTTTGATTTGGCTATATAAGCTAACATCATACATTGCTCATCCTTACCACTTCACATTCACCATACAATTATCATGTCTTCAACAATGGCTACCACTTCACACAAAGCTAAAAAGCCAAGATTTAACCTCAAACCAACCAATGAGACAATTCTTATTGATCAATGGATCAAGAATGTCCACACACCACAAGCCTCAACCAAACCTTCCAATGAAATGATTTTCATTGATCTAACTTTGGATGATGATGAAGAAGCCCACACACCACAAACCTCAACCAAATCAAACTCCTCAATCTCTAGACCCCAAGCTCCATCAAAGGCCAACTCAACAAGGCCAACATCATCATCCACCTCCACCACAAGAATCAACACACCCTTGTCTCAACCAAGTCCTATTCAACCACTAGCCTTAACACTCACCTTATCACCATCAACTCCCTTTAAACTTGGCACTAACACATCATCCTCATCACTCTCACCATCACCACAACCACTAATGGGTCATCCCATTCTTTATCCCCTACAACCACATACCCTAAGTTGTCCTTGTTGTCACCATAACCAACACCTCATCATGTGCCTTAGAGATGAGTTGAGCCTTCAATTCTCCTACCTTGAGCACCTTCTCACACCACTACAAGGACCCATCATTCTACCTCCACCACCACCCAGTAGCCCACACAACTAAACATGGTTATGTTTAGTTTCTCCAATAAAAGCTTAGGACCCTTTTGACATTTGAAGCAAATCATGAAGTCTCATATCACTAAAGATGTTTATGTGCTTTCTTATTGTTTGTTTTGCTTCTATGATGTAGTCATACTTATGTATGACATTTGTTTTCTTTTTATGAATGGGCTTTCATGTGGTTGTTTCATTCTTATTTTTATGCTTGGCTACTTAGTCATTCTTTTTGTGGTTGGATATTTGTCATAAGTGCTACATGTTAGACTTTGTATATGTGTTATCTAACCTTGTTTTGTAGCACGAATCATTGCTCGATTCCTTGGTGTCCTCCAAACGAGGGGGAGTATACATCAAGGGGGAGCCTTAGCAACCTTTTTGCTTCGACAAAAAGGGGAAGAAATGGGAGTAAACTCATTAAAAACTTGTTAAAACTAATTTTAACCTAAAATGAGTTTATGTTTTGTCATCATCAAAAAGGGGGAGATTGTTGATGCGAATAATATTCTAAAAACGTTATTTCTATCTTTCAATAACTTCACGTTTTGAGGATGACAAAATGTGAAAACACATTACGTTAAAATTAACGTAAACAAGTTTTTAATCGGAAGATCCCGTTTCTACACAAATCACTCTAGAACAAAGTTACAACTTAACTAATGATCAAAGAAGTGAATTTGAGTTTTAGACATCACATTTTTATGTGACAAAACATTTCTTTCAAAAATATACTTTACAAATTATTTTTGAATAATTAAGAAATGTTTTAATGGAAAAATAAGTTTAAAATACATAACAACTATTTTTACCCTCAAAATCAGCTCCAAACTTCCCCAAATAAGTTTTCACCAGAAAAGACAAAAAATGGAGCGTCTTTGTCTGACACGGTTCCACTAAATTTAGTGGAGCCGTGGGTGATTTAGTGGAGCCATCCCTCTATAACGGTCAGATTTTTTCTGCCTATAAATACCAGCCCTGTTCACAGTTCTTGGGTATCCTTTTTCACACAAAACTTTTTGAGTTTGATACTCTCTTCACATCTTTTGTTTTTGATCATTTAGTTAGATTTTCTTTTGTTCAAGAGTGATCCTTTCATCCTATCAAGTGATCCTCTTCATTCCTCTTAAATAGCAAGAGAAGAACACAAAGTATCCAAGTAGATACAAAGTGTTGTCATTCCTCTTCAAGTTCAAGAGAAGAACTCAAGGTATCCAAGAAGATACAAGAGTTGTAGTTTTAGTTAGGTGTCTTGTAACATTTGTTACACACTTGTTGTATCATAGCATACATCAAGATCATTTTTCTTTTGTGAGAGAGTGAGTGAAGGTCATTGTGATCTTATAAGAGATATTGATTATCTCTTGAAGCCATTGGGCTAGTGTGATTGATCAAGTTGATCAAAGGTAGATAGAATAGGTTGAGTGAAGTGAAAGTTGATCATTGTGATCGTGTCGAGATCTTGGAGATCTCTTGAAGCCATTGGGCTTGTGTGATTGATCAAGTGGATCATAGGTAGATCGGGTAGATCGAGTCTTGTGTGAAGTAGTAAAGGATCAAGTGGATCGTGGTAGATTGGTGCTAGCTAAGATTAGCACTCGACATCTAGCTTAGTGTCGGAAATAAGATAAACGACGTGTACGGTTTTCTCCGCCTAAAGGGAGGTTGTTGACATAGTGCTTGAAACTCTCGAGTGTGGTACTCGGGGAGTGGAGTAGGGCGAAGAAGAGCTTCGTAGCCGAACCACTATAAATCCTTTGTCCCAGTTTGATCTTTCAATCTCTACTCTTTACTTTCATTACTTATTATAAGTTAGTTTAGTGAGTAGTTCATATTGGTGTTGATTGATTGCACATAAGAATCGAATCAAAGGTTTTAAATAGTAAAGTTTTTAAGAAGTCTTAAAAGAATTAAAAGAACTTAAAAATCGGTAAAACTATTCAACCCCCTTCTAGTTTTCCACATGACAATCTATTGTCCGCGCTTGCTGATTCTGATGTTCAACTTGTAGTTCAAGTGATACCGGATCAGGGAGAGACCATGTCTTCAAGTAGTCTTTGAGTCCTTTAAGTGTCTATGGTAGAATCTTGTTGAAATTGTTTACCGACTTATTTATTAACGAGACTTTTATACTTAGACTAACTTATATTAATGTGATCCCGAGCGATCCAAAACGTGATCGTACCATGTATAGATACGAGTGATTTGGAATGAAAAATGCAGGTGAGTCAGTGTTACCGTAAATCTAGTAAGAGACCATTGAACATTAAAATGACTTAACATAGTATGTTCTTTATTCATCTTTATCGAATTCAGATGGATGATTAATAACTGGCAAAACAGTACTATGGATGTTAAGTTGTTAATGCATTGTTATTTGTTTGAAACATGTTCAAGTCATTTCTAAGTGAGTATCGCAGGTGTTGGTTTGTTAACTTTAACCTGATAAAAGGGATTTGCTATCAGGTCTTATTTGCTTGCAATTTTCTTGTAATACGTTATTTGTATATCTAGTGGTCTTAAATGCAAATCTGTTGAGTAAAAACAAAAAGTCCAACAGTGAATTATATATTACAGTAAAACTTAGGAACTGATATACATAAGCAAACCAATGAAGGTGTTTTGACATGGCATAGCACCCCAAAAACTGCCACAAATAACAATGCTACATACAAGCTACAAACTTAACAATACAAAAGCATAACCAAATTCCAAAGAAGACTAGATTCCATTAGTAAATGGCTTTAGAGTAAGCATATTTGCTATATAAAACAAAGACCTTAGACTAAGCAAAATCACCCAACTATCAAGAATATGCTAGAACTTGACTAACTTTCCAACTATGCTATCATACCAGCAGACCATGTAAGTGCAGATACCTCCTCATCTCACACTACAAGGATACTAAACAAAAGCACAATTAGCATCATCAAGCTCAAGTATAATTTGTCTCACTTGGATGGATGTTTTTTTTAACCAGGCCGGACCCGTTGAAAACCAGAGTGACCCGGCCAAACCTGTTGAAAACCGGTGTGACCAGGTCAAACCCGTTGAAAACTGGTGTGACCCGGTCAAACCCGTTGAAAACCGGCATGACCCGGTCAAACCCGTTGGAAACCGGCGTGACCCGGCCAAACCTGTTGAAAACTGGTGTGACCCAATCAAACCCGTTTGACACCGGTGTGACCCGGTCAAACCCGTTGGACACCGGTGTTACCTGGCCAAACCTGTTGAAAACCGGTCAAACCCGTTGGAAACCAGTGTGACCCGGCCAAACCCGCTGGAAACCGTTGTGACGCGGTCAAACCCGCTGGAAACCGAAAGTGTAATCGGTTTGACATTTGGTTTCGTTTTGGAAACATTGGTTTTAAAGCATGTTTGTTGAAAGTAGCTAAAGTTGGTGTTCGGAGACCTGGAGACAAAGTTGCAATTTTCATTTTTCCATTAAAAAAAATGTTTGATAAAGTCGTTGAAGCAAAAGATTACGGGCCTGTTTGGCAAGGACTTTTGGGGAGCTATTACCTTTTTGTTACAAAAATAATCTCATCTAAATTAAGTAGCTCCGTTTGGATACATTAACTCTAAGCTTTTATTTCAAACAAATAGCTCCTAAATGAAAAGCTGATTCATGAAGCTTTTTAAAGATCTTGTTATTGGTTATGCGTTCGTAAATCAATAAGTTATACGGCTAGAAATTACGTGAGCCTATCGGGGCACACACGTATACATTTAGAGAGCGTTTATTAAATATAATTAATACGTTTCATGTATACTATTAATTATAATTAATATAATCCACGAAATATACATAACGGTCATTAGTCTGTTAGTGTAACGTTTAACGGTCGTTAAGTCCAAAGTTAGTTTGTATTGTACATAGTTATTTCACATGGACCAAAAAGCAATATGGAGGCCCATGGATCCATGGGGTGGCCGGCCATATTGGTCTAGGGCAAGAGAGGGGTGGCTTTTTTCCTAAGCTACCTTATTAGTATAAAAGGAGGCCTCTAGGTCTTTATTTATTCACACCTAAAATCAAAGCATTCTTTGATCTTCTCTTATTGCCTCCCAAAATCGTCCAGCACCCCAAGGTAAAGGAGTTGGCCTTGTTTCTTCTCTACGACTAGCATTCGTGTTTAGTTTGTAAGATTGTGGGTTAAGCACTGGCATCCTAACGCTCTTGTTAGACGTGTAGTGTGAGTTTTCGATAGAGATCAACTTACTATAGTTGATTAGGGTTTTGTGGTGATACAAGATCCATTGGAGTGTTCATGATCAAGGTCAAGACTTGGTGGTTATCCATTTTTCAATAGATTCGAGGTTAGTATTTATTATGTGTTTAATTATGTGTTTTAATTCATAACATTAAATATAGATCCATCTGCTGAGTACTCGTGGTATTAATGGTTTAATCAATATGAAATCCCTGCAGTGGCATCACGAGCCATCTCGTTTGGTGTTATGGGTTACACATAGAGTCGCTTGCTACGCTAATTAAACACATATATTAATTGTTATGACAATAACATGCATTATTGTCATTTAATTAAATCTTGATCTTGTTTAATTATTAATGGTTAATAAGACTTAAAAGGGGTTAGGAAAATTAAAAAGATTATTGTAACATGTACTTCTTCTTTTTCTTTTCCAATCTTAAGGCTTACGCGGTCATTAGTAATGACGTCTGTAGTCCACTTGGTACCTAGCTCGAAAACCTTGTGGGAGCCTTAGATTCTCCAATTGGGGAAGACTCATTCTTGAGTTTTGGAGCATTACTTGTTTTACTGCTTTCCATTAGAGTCTGTCTTCTCCTTCTACCCCTTCTTCTGTCTGTTTTAATTGCTTATATGTTTTATTCCTTGTGACTTGCTTTACATATATGCTGTTGATTTTGGAAATAAAAACAGACTAATTACTTATATCGAAACTTGCTTTTAATTAAATCGTGGGTTCCATCAAGATATTGAGGGTGTGGATCATTACTCGAAGCTACCAGGATATAGCTTGTTGGATATCGTGAGATTTAATTATTATCTGTTAATATACACACTTAATTCCTTGTGACCAGTTATAAGTTAACCTATGTGGAGCATCCCATACCTGCTACTCTTGTTCCTCAAACTCCTGATCAGCAGGTTCCTGCTGATGTCCTTGCTGCTCACGCCCAATGGGTTAAAGCATCCAAGGAAATAGGCTGTCTTATGCTCATAAGCATGACTCCAGAACTTCAAAAGAACCTGGAGCACTTTGATGCATATAACATGCTTAAGGAATTGAAGACCATGTTTGCTCAGCAAGCAGAACAGGAACTCCTTGAGACTGTGCAGGCCTTTCATGCATGTAAGCATGAGGAGGGTCAATCTGTTAGCACCTATGTTCTGAAAATGAAGGGCTATATGGACAGACTGAACGCCTTGGTCAGCCCATGTCATCTGGCCTTGCAGTGAGCTTGATTCTTACCTCTCTGAACAATGACTTTGCTGGATTCAGACAAAATTATAATATGCAATGCATGGGGAAGACAGTTAGGGGTGTTCGCGGGGCGGTTCGGTTCGGTTCGGTTAGGTTAGTTGAAGGATTTAAACTATCTATCGCGGGGCGGGTAATTAATGTTATTACCCGAAATCGAACTGTGCTAGGCGGGTAACCGGACACGCGGGGTACCCGAAATGAGCGGTTACCCACGGTTCGGGTCACGGTTAACCATTTTAGATGTTTAACGGAGTTTAACCGTATAAACAAAAACATGTTCTAGAACGTAAAATTTCATTTTAGTTAAATTAAATGACATTTAATAGATAATAGTCATATAAAAGTTATATCGTTAGAATAATTGCATTCGAATATCATACATAATCAATTAACAAAATAATAGTTATTCGACGTTTATAGATTACGATCACATTTATCAACTTTCACTCAGAAATGTTTAGAAATGTTTACATTAAGAGCAAAAAAGGTGTTACACAATAAAATTAGTGTAATAATATAATTAATACTTGTACAATTATAAAATTAGTGTAATAATATAATTAGTGTAATAATATAATTAATACTTGTACAATTATTTAATATAAAATTAGTGTAATAAATTAATTAATACGGTTCGGTTCAGTTAACCGTGGATATCAAAAAATAAAAACCGAAACCAAACCGTGACAAGTGGGTTTTTCGGTTTCGGTTTCTTCGGTTTCGGGGTTTTTTCGGTTTTGGATTGAGCGGTTCGGCTCGGTTCATCGGTTTCTGGGATTTTTTGAACACCCCAGAAGACAGTGAATGAAGTGCATGCAATGCTTAAGCTGCACGAACAAGGGCTTCCTAAGAAAGATGCTACCCCTGCTTTACTTGCTATAAGAGAAGGAAGGATCCAGAAGTATAAGAACAAGAAGCCGCTGAATGGTGCTCAGGGTAAGAATCATGGTAAAGGCAAGGCTAAGCTTGCTTATGCCCCCAAGGCCAAGATTCCCCCTACACCTAAAAAAGAGCATCCTGCTAAGGACATTGAGTGTCATCATTGTCATCAGACTGGACACTGGAGGAGGAACTGTGCTGCCTATGAGGCGAAAAGTGTACCGCTTTTAAGGGGTCATGTAAGCCCGAAATCGTATTTATTTGATCAAATATTGCCCTAAATCGTTCCTTTTGTCATTTTAGGTACTTTTGAGGAGAAATCTGGAAAAGGAGGCATTTTGGACGTTTTTGGAGCATTAAAGTGAAGAAAACGGCAAAGTCTCAAGAATCGGCTAAAAGTTACTCTTGACGGCGTCACAATTAACATGGGACGGCGTCATGATTTGGCAAGAAAAGTTGGATGTGAAATTTACTCATGACGGGCCAGTGAGTTTGCATGAGAATTCTGACGGCGTCACGCTTTAACTAAATCAAGGGCGTCACGGCTTAAATCATAAGGGGACGGCGTCACGTTCAGGATCCGACGGCGTCAAGCCTTGATAAGCCAGAATGGATTTTTGAAGAGCTAAAGAGGGACGGCGTCAAGATGGTCATCCGGGAACCCTAAAAGCGGCGAGGTGACGGCGTCACAATGCATAAGGTGACGCCGTCAGATGTCAAAGTCTATATATAGTTTTCTAATTTTTTGTCATTAAGGGAGAGCTTAGTGTGTGGAATTTTGGGATAAAACCCTAAGACGATTTTAGCTACTTTTTCAGGGCTTTTTGCCCTGAGATCTTCCATGTTTCATTGAAAGATAAGTTATCAATTAATCATTCAATATGTCTATGTGTTGTTTGATTCTATCTTATGCTTGTCTTTTGTTTAACATGTTAGGCTAATTTTATCTTGTGTTTGCTTAGATCTAATGAAACCTAGCTATTGATTATTGGTTGTTAGTGTGTTGTTAGTTGTATTGGATGATTGTTTATCTATGTTAGGCTTAAGAAAACTGGCTAACTTCCTATTCGGTAACTTGCTTGAACGTCTTAAGAAACATGAACCAAACGCGTACTAAAGGTTTTTATGGTTGTATTTAATGCACAAGCGAATTCTAGTGATCCCATGTTAGGAGCTTCCTAGCCGGCTCGACATAGGAGTGAAGTAGGAGCTTGTAGAGTTTGGGGAAGTAAGTACGCCACCCCACGAATGGTATTAAGGAATACACCCGTCATCCACGCGACTAATACACACTAATTAACCGGTAAAAGATAGTTAGGGAGTAAGGAAATCTAAGTAAACACATTTCTCTACACATAAGTTTCTCACCACTTTTCATTTTTGTTATTTTATTTTATTTGCATTTGTAGTAATTTGGGTTAGTTGACTAGCAACTAATTCCGCCCACTCCTTCAAAACCCGAGATTTTACTTGCTTTCATAAAATTATAAAAACATAAAAAGAATCTTCCTCAACCCTTAGACCTAATTAGAGTAGCCTTTCACACCTAACGAACACTATTCCCTGTGGAGAACGATCAATCCCCGTACTTACCACTACACTATACTACATCGGTCAGGTACACTGCCTGGTGGGGTTGTAAGCCTCTTGAGATCCCTCGAGAGGTAAAACCTGTTGTAAGGTTGCAAAACCCACGCATCAAGTTTTTGGCGCCGTTGCCGGGGAATAGTTATTGTTTAGGTTGAATTTTTATTTCTATTAGGTCTACTCACTAGATTCCTTTCTAGTGAGATTTTTATTTTATTTTTCTAGGTTTTCTTTAGTCTATCTATTTTCTTCGTGTCTTTGTTCGTAACCATTACCGTCCGACATCATGGAAGATGGTAATATCCTTAACCCACACAACCCACCACCACAACAACCACCACCACCTCCTAGAGCCCGTACTTTAGGAGAGTATTCCCGTCCTAGCCACCACGGCTATCGAAACACCATTGAGCTCACTCAAGGAGCCAATATCACACCCTTGCGATCCGACACCATCCGGTTGGTGCAAAGCGGATGCGCATTCCATGGACTTCGTTCTGAAGATCCTAATCAACATCTCAAGGACTTTCTTAAAATCGTTGATTCTATAGACCTTGATGTTGCCACTCGAGAGACGACCCGATTGCGTCTCTTCCAATTCTCTCTGCGGGACCAAGCTAGTCAGTGGCTAGAACGTCAACCCGCAGGATCCATCACCTCTTGGGACGATCTCACCACTCGTTTCCTTGCTCAGTTTTTCCCACCGGGGAGAACTACCAAGCTAAGGAAGGATATCTTGATGTTTGAACAACGTCGAGGCGAAACCCTCTACGGGGCATGGATTCGATTCAAGGACTTACTTCAAAAAGTCCCTCATCATGGCATAAATCTATGGCTTCAAATCCAAATCTTCTATGACCATGTTGATTACCACACCAAGCGTGCCATCGATCGAGCCGCCGGGGGCAGATTGCGCGACAAAAGCGCCGAGGAATCATGGGAGATCATTGATGAGCTTGCATCCGACGATGATGAACTGTGGCAAGTCTCCCACGACGTGCGCTCGGCAGTCATGACATATTCTTCGCCCGATACAGCCAATCAAATCACTGAGGAAAGCGTTAGTGAACTTGAGAAAAGGGTTGCATATCTTATGGAAAAGCAAAAGAGACCCTTAAGTCCACAAAAAGCAACAATTAACTCAGTCTTAAGCGTTAAGCAAATACCATTGTCCGAATCACCCGTAGGGAAAATACTAAACCCTTCCATAAGCACGCTCCACCCAACTCACCACCTCAGGAACTCAGTCCAACATTCGAAGCTCGAATGAGAGAGTACATGTCGAAACACTCCGAACGGTTGGCTAAATTTGAGGAAGCCGTCTACAAACAAAAGGAGGAAATGGAAGAGAAAATGGCGGAGATGATGAATCTTTTGAAGGAATACACAAATACTAAAGCCCCTGAAAAAGTGTTGGTGAGGAATGACGCTGATGTTCCTAACACTGAATTTGTCAAGGCCACCTCCGTCGTCCAAGAGGGCGGAAATGATGGAAGAGGGAAATCCATAACTATGGAAGTTAACAAAATTGACCTCATCCCACTTAATAAGGGAAACACCAATGCTTACAAATGCGATTCCGACAAGGGAGAGGAGGCGCCCTCTGAGGAGCGCCAATTGGTTGAACCGCCAGTGTCACAACAAGTGAAGCATTATTTGAAGCACGAAATAAACAAGGAGACCATAAACGATTGGGTGAGAAACTATCGACGTACTCATCTACCCAACAAGGAGTCCAAGAAGGTGGAACCGGATGATAAATCTGACACATTACCCGGTGGGCAATTGTATGAATGCCTCATAGGACAAAAGTTAGTGGAAAAGCAGAAATTCTACGGGGTCTTTGAAATACCATGCAGCATTGGAAAACATAAGTATCTGGATGCGATAGCTGACCAAGGTTCCGACGTAAATTTGATGCCTTTATCCATTTATGTCCAGTTAACCGATGAGTTGCCATCCATCACCCATACTAAACTCTCCTTTGCGAAACATTCTTATGAGTACCCGTTAGGAATTGCAGAAGATGTATTGGTCAACATTGCCGGATTTCTGTATCCGGTCGACTTCATGATCATTGAGAGAAATGATATGAATATGCCAATAATCATTGGGGCACCCTTTCTCGCTACCACTAGAGCACAAATCAATTACGAAAATAGCACCATCCAAATGAAGAAGGGGAAGAAAACAATAAACTTCCCAACGATCCCACGACATATACGAGATGTTGCTCTGCAGAAGAAGATGGAGGCTAACCCCAATATAATCCGTGGTAATGTTCGAGAGAAAATTCTTGCATGGGAGGCGAGGATTAAGAGTTATATGGAAAATGAGATTAGAGAATGTAAAGGTGGAAATTACGATTACATTGAGGCTGAGGAGCAAACCAATAACCCCGTTGAATTTACAAAAGGGGACTTAGTGCTCCTAAGGCATTCAGAAACTGAAGCACCTACTAATGAACCAAGTCCCTGGTGGTACGGACCGTTCATAATTAAAAGTTTACACCAAGATGGGATAGTAAGCTTGACCAGCAAAGGAGGAGGTGAAGTGACCGCGAATGTCGAGCGACTGAGACACCACCACCCTGATAACAAGGATCATATCTATCAGGGATACGTCATTATGAATGATGGAATTACGTAATGTACGTGACTTTGAGTCTAGCTACAAGACTCGTTAATAAAGAAAGGCGCTTCTTGGGAGGCAACCCAAGCTTTATTTGTTTTATTTGCTTTGTGTGTTTATTTATTTGTTTGTTTGATTTTATTTGCTTCCGTATGTATGTTTAATTTTTATTATTATTGATTCATGTTCAAAACTAAATTGTGAAAATGCTTTATTTTGTTTTTAACTTCGTCTTAACTACATATAAAGGTATTTTGCAAAAGATAAGTGTAAGGGAAATCTAAATCAGTTTATTAGAACACAAATGAACATGAATCATAATAATAATAAGTTAGCATACATATTCGTATTTGTTTGAGTCAAATGCTTGTATCGAGTCATAATGATGTTTTGCAGGATTTCCAGGAAGTAAGGTAAAGGTTTTTTCAAGAAATTTTCCGGAAACTTAAAATGAAAATTTTTGTCAGGTCATTTCTGACGGCGTCAGGGGTTATAACCTGACGGCGTCAGATTTAATTTCCAGAAATTTTTGAAAATTTTGTTTTCATAAAAAGTTTTTATTAAAATCTCCAACTTATAATCTCCAGGAATCTGCAAAGTTATCATTCCACAAGCATTATATCCTTATATATAGATTTTATCCCGCCGATGTTATGCAGGTTTTCGTGTTTGTTTTCTCAGGTTCAACAGGTTATTTTGGACAAGGAAATGTTTTGAATGAAGCTTATGGCGATGCATTAGTCATGGAGCTTCAACATTCTCTTTGGAGGAAGATTTAACCGTGTAATTTCATTATCCAACGAGCGAATCAGGGGAGTATTTGATTTCATTCTTTTACTTTATGCTTTTACATTTGTCATTTGAACATTGGGGACAATGTTCATCTTAAGTGTAAGGGGAGGGTAAAAGTACGATTTTAGAGAATACAATTGCGCTTGATTTTTGTTTGTTTGATGGTAGATGTGTAATAAAACTGAGAGAAATACTTGTTAAGGTAATTTTAGTGCCAAATTTAAAATTTTTTACAACATATAGGAGTGAAACTTTGATCTTAATGAGCGTCTCACGGATAGGAGTTATATGACTAGCACAAAAACCGTACCACTAAAAAATTTTCCACCCCCAAATATGTGAGGTTCGCCCCTAGAATTGGTAGGAAAAGCATTTATGCTATGATGTGTGTACCGGTAGCACTTAGATTCTAGAACTTGTGTTAGGACCATTCCGAAGCCACAAGTGAGACTACATTCGTGTAGTTAGATTTACTACATGATAAGAGGCATTAGGATTAACCCATTGTTTTACACCTGTGTTTTTGTTATAATTACATTGGCTACATTGGTCAAGTAATTCTCCCACACCCTTTGCGTTGTACTCATTTTTAGTACACGATACCCTAGTACACCCCTCAGAGCCTATCTTTTCGTTTCGACCTTTAAGCATTTTACTTAAAGGAAGAATTTGTTACACCCCACTAAAATGTACACCCAAATCGCCTTAGCCTACCTTGTATGCACTCATTTTTAGTGCATTATTGTTACAACATTTGTTTAAACCCAAGTTAATTATCTAATTGATTACATGGTTGCTAAGTCGAGTCATATCCTTGTACATATTGTTTTGGGACGATTGGGACTCGTGGGTAAAGTACTAGTGTAATGGAGTAATGGGGAAGAACATCATTTATTACCCCCATATGTGCTAAATGTTTTAAAAGTACTCCAAGTTTTTCAATTATCTTAATTCGAGTAATTAGAATAGTTATTTGTAAAGTTATGTAAAAGTTCAAGTGTAAGGGGATGCAACGCCCCTATGATGTATTATTTTGGATGGTAGGGTAAAAGTGTATGCAATAAAAAAAAAAAAAAAAAAAAAAAAAAAAAAAAAAAAAAAAAAAAATCGAAAAAATCAAGAAAAATACAAAAAAATGAGAAAAAGAAAAATAGAAAAACATACGGACTACCATCCCGTTTCATTTTATGTTTATTTTATGTTTATGTTTTGTTATTTTCTTTCATTAGCTTAAGATCGAGTCTAGTCTTGGCTTAGCAACATTGTATAGTACATGTAATTGATCAAGATCTTTAACTAGCCACCAGTAAAATATCCCATATCCAACAAAACCGTGTTTTCCTTTTCCCTACACCTAACGTTATAACCCATTTAAAAGCCCTCTTTGATAGTTTATCTTAGGTGCTTACGCCTAGTGGAGGAGGTTTTCGATCCTTTCCCAAGCCTATGGTAATCTATTTGCTATGACAGGTAGTGAGAGATATTTTCCGTTTTCATTTATGAGATTTATTTTGATGACACTTGAGAGATGTGAGTATCTAAACACTACTTGTGAGGTGCTAGTATGTAATCTCCGTGCTTATTATGATTGAAGTGGAACGAATATTTGTTGTAATTACTTTTATGTTTGCATTAAATGACCCCTAACTTGTATTTTGATTAGAATAAAAGCGCATTTGCTTGAGGACAAGCAAATCTCAAGTGTAAGGGTATTTGATGAGGCGAAAAGTGTACCGCTTTTAAGGGGTCATGTAAGCCCGAAATCGTATTTATTTGATCAAATATTGCCCTAAATCGTTCCTTTTGTCATTTTAGGTACTTTTGAGGAGAAATCTGGAAAAGGAGGCATTTTGGACGTTTTTGGAGCATTAAAGTGAAGAAAACGGCAAAGTCTCAAGAATCGGCTAAAAGTTACTCTTGACGGCGTCACAATTAACATGGGACGGCGTCATGATTTGGCAAGAAAAGTTGGATGTGAAATTTACTCATGACGGGCCAGTGAGTTTGCATGAGAATTCTGACGGCGTCACGCTTTAACTAAATCAAGGGCGTCACGGCTTAAATCATAAGGGGACGGCGTCACGTTCAGGATCCGACGGCGTCAAGCCTTGATAAGCCAGAATGGATTTTTGAAGAGCTAAAGAGGGACGGCGTCAAGATGGTCATCCGGGAACCCTAAAAGCGGCGAGGTGACGGCGTCACAATGCATAAGGTGACGCCGTCAGATGTCAAAGTCTATATATAGTTTTCTAATTTTTTGTCATTAAGGGAGAGCTTAGTGTGTGGAATTTTGGGATAAAACCCTAAGACGATTTTAGCTACTTTTTCAGGGCTTTTTGCCCTGAGATCTTCCATGTTTCATTGAAAGATAAGTTATCAATTAATCATTCAATATGTCTATGTGTTGTTTGATTCTATCTTATGCTTGTCTTTTGTTTAACATGTTAGGCTAATTTTATCTTGTGTTTGCTTAGATCTAATGAAACCTAGCTATTGATTATTGGTTGTTAGTGTGTTGTTAGTTGTATTGGATGATTGTTTATCTATGTTAGGCTTAAGAAAACTGGCTAACTTCCTATTCGGTAACTTGCTTGAACGTCTTAAGAAACATGAACCAAACGCGTACTAAAGGTTTTTATGGTTGTATTTAATGCACAAGCGAATTCTAGTGATCCCATGTTAGGAGCTTCCTAGCCGGCTCGACATAGGAGTGAAGTAGGAGCTTGTAGAGTTTGGGGAAGTAAGTACGCCACCCCACGAATGGTATTAAGGAATACACCCGTCATCCACGCGACTAATACACACTAATTAACCGGTAAAAGATAGTTAGGGAGTAAGGAAATCTAAGTAAACACATTTCTCTACACATAAGTTTCTCACCACTTTTCATTTTTGTTATTTTATTTTATTTGCATTTGTAGTAATTTGGGTTAGTTGACTAGCAACTAATTCCGCCCACTCCTTCAAAACCCGAGATTTTACTTGCTTTCATAAAATTATAAAAACATAAAAAGAATCTTCCTCAACCCTTAGACCTAATTAGAGTAGCCTTTCACACCTAACGAACACTATTCCCTGTGGAGAACGATCAATCCCCCGTACTTACCACTACACTATACTACATCGGTCAGGTACACTGCCTGGTGGGGTTGTAAGCCTCTTGAGATCCCTCGAGAGGTAAAACCTGTTGTAAGGTTGCAAAACCCACGCATCAAACTGTCCTGCCTATTTAGCTAAAGTTGATGCAGAAGAAGTGCAATGTGGCTAGCAATGCTAGCACATCAGGTATCTTCGTCATAGAACTTTATACTTTTCCTCATAAATCTTGGGTATATGACACTGGTTGTGGTACTCACATCTGTAATACTACTCAGGATCTCAGGGGAAGTAAGAAACTGAAGCCAGGAGCTTTAAGCCTGTACGTGGGAAATGGAAACCGTGCAGCCGTTGAAGCTATCAGAAGTTTTGATTTATACCTTCCTAGTGGTTTAATTATTGTGTTGGACAATTGTCATTATGCTCCTAGTATTACTAGGGGTATTGTTTCAGTTTCACTTTTGAAAGACAAGGGTTTTTCTCATTGTTTTACAGATATTGGTATTTCAGTTTCAATGAATAACGTGTTTTATTTTAATGCTGTTTCTAGGAATGGTATTTTTGAAATTGATATGCATGATTCTGTTTTGAATGATTGTTCTATGTATTCTGTTAATAGTAAAAGAGCCAAGCGTAACTTGGACTCTACATTCTTGTGGCATTGCCGACTTGGGCACATTAACAAGAAACGCATTGAGAAGCTGCAACGTGATGGGCTTCTTAAATCAACCGACCTTGAGTCTTTTGATAAGTGTGAATCTTGTGTGTATGGGAAGATGGCAAGAAAACCTTTTCCGCATAAAACGGAGAAAGCTATAGATCTGCTTGGACTCATACATTCTGATGTATGTAGCCCTTTTAGAACTGTGTCAAAACAAGGATACAACTATCTCTTAACTTTCACTGACGACTTTAGTCGATATGGTTATGTTTACCTGCTTAAACATAAACATGAAGTCTTTGAAACTTTCAAAATATTTCAAAGTGAAGTTGAGAATCAACTTGGTAAGACCATAAAGGCTTTACGGTCTGACCGTGGAGGCGAATATATGAGTCAAGAGTTTATAGATCATCTTAAGAAGTGTGGGATTGTCTCACAGCTCTCTTCTCCACGTACACCACAACATAATGGTGTATCTGAGAGAAGAAATCGAACCCTGCTTGACATGGTAAGATCTATGATGAATCAAACAACTCTACCAATGTCCTTTTGGGATTATGCTCTTGAGTCTGCTGCACGCATTCTCAATATGGTTCCATCAAAGAAGGTTGAAAAGACACCATATGAACTATGGCATGGGAAGGTCCCTAATCTGTCTTACTTAAAGGTCTGGGGTTGTGAGGCATTCATGAAACATGATACGCCTGACAAACTTGAGCCAAGATCTATTAAGTGTATCTTTGTAGGATACCCAAAGGAAACAATGGGTTACTACTTCTACTACCCACTTGAGCACAAAGTATTTGTTGCTCGGTTTGCTGACTTTTTTGAGAATCGTCTCATCTCACAAGAAGCAAGTGGGAGGATCGTAGAACTTGATGAAATTCAAGAAGATACTCACCCTTCTGAAAATACTAGCCAACCTTCTGAGATGGTTGAACATGAAAATGTTGAACTAGAAAGTGAAGTTATTCCTGTTCGTAGGTCCTCAAGGACAATACGTGCACCTGAACGTATGTGTTTGTACATCGATTCAGAGGAGCATGAGTTAGGGGATCTCAATGAGCCCGCTAACTATAAAGCTGCATTAGCAGATTCTGAATCTAAAAAATGGCATAATGCTATGAACGAGGAAATGAAATCCATGAAAGACAATAAAGTCTGGATTGAAGTTGACCTCCCTCCTAACGCTAAAACCGTTAGTAGCAAGTGGCTCTTCAAGAAGAAGATTGACATGGATGGAAAAGTACACACCTATAAAGCTCGTCTTGTGGCAAAAGGTTATACTCAAACCTACGGTGTAGATTATGAGGAAACCTTCTCGCCTGTCGCAGACATAAAAGCTATTAGGATTCTTTTAGCCATAGCAGCGTACTATGACTATGAGATTTGGCAGATGGATGTCAAAACTGCCTTCTTGAATGGTCACTTAACTGAAGAGGTTTACATGGACCAACCTGAAGGATTTGTCAATCCACAATATCCTAACCGTGTATGCAAGCTACAAAGATCCATTTATGGATTAAAGCAAGCATCTAGGCAATGGAATAAAAGGTTCGATGAGGAAATCAAAAAGTATTGTTTCACTCAAAACCTTGATGAGCCATGTGTATATCGTAAGGCTAGTGGGAGTAATGTAGCATTCCTAATCTTATATGTTGATGACATATTGATCATGGGAAACGACATTCCAATGTTACAAGCTATTAAAGCCTATCTTGGAAATTGTTTTTCTATGAAGGATTTAGGTGAAGCTGCATATATTCTAGGAATCAAGATCTACAGAGATAGATCTAAGCGGTTGATTGGACTTTGTCAAAGTGCATACATTGAGAAAATCTTGAAAAGATTTAATATGGCGAATTCCAAACGTGGAACTACCCCAATGCAAGTAAAACTTGAGTTGAGAAAATCTCAAGGACCCTCAACACCTGCAGAGGTGGAACGCATGAAGAGGATTCCTTATGCCTCGGCTGTAGGATCCATCATGTATGCGGTGAGGTGCACTAGAACTGATGTTGCATTCGCTTAGAACTTAACAAGTCGATTTCAAGTAGATCCAGGTGAGATTCACTGGTCTGCTGTGAAGAACATACTGAAGTATCTCAGATATACTAAAGATATGTTTCTTGTTTACGGTGGAGACCCAAACAGAGAACTCAGAGTTACCTGTTATACTGATGCTGGGTGGCAGACCGACAAGGATGATACCAAGTCGCAAACCGGATACGTTTTCGTTCTAAACGGAGGCGTTGTAGTCTGGAAGAGTGCCAAGCAAAGCATTACAGTGATGTCTTCTACAGAAGTTGAATACACTGCTGCTTCGGAAGCTGTAATGGAAGCTATTTGGATAAGGAAGTTTATTGATGAGCTTGGAGTAGTCCCCACCAATAAAGAGCCTATGGAAATGCTATGTGACAACACTGGAGCATTAACTATCGCCAATGAGCCTGGAGCTCAGAAAGGCGCCAAGCATTACAAAAGGAAGGTTCACTATCTCCGTGAGGTTATCACAGATAATGAAGTAGTACTTAACAAAGTTCACACAGATGACAACTTGGCTGATCTGTTTACTAAGGCGTTGCCTTTAAACAAGCATGTTGAGCATGCTAGTGGTATTGGACTTCGTTCAGTTAGTAGTCTCATGTAAATCTGTTTTAATTTTAGTATTTGGATAATGGGATATGTAAAACATTTATTATTTTGATGATTAATATACGTGGTACTTGAGTTATTCATTCATATATTAATTGTGTCCTATATTTGCATGTTTAATCCATAAGTAATTTATTACTTTAAATTGTCCATTGTCGATCAATGATATGGGAGTATTGTTGAATTAAGGCAAATGTGAGAGACTGGTTATATTCGTTGAATACTAAGGATGTGTCCGCCAAACTCACATGTTATCCACGTGCTATGGATATTGGATTTCCCCAAACCTACGAGTCATCACTTTATGGATCGGCGTCATTAAGTGATATCTCGCAAATGGTTATTTTATTTGTCCTCTGACTTGAGATGCAAGCAGGTCTTGCATGTGTGGATCTTTCTTCTTGACTATAGTCAAACGCTATCCTGAACAAGGTGGTTATAAAGGCTATTGTCAGAAGTTGGTTGAAGCACATGAATGACACGTGTAGTCAAAATAGAATTTGTTCCTCCACTTGTCTTCTGGAGTATGATACTACTGGGCCCCTCGCTGAATTAATCAGATGTTTGCATGGCCGTGCCCAAAGTGTAAATCAATATGATGCTTGTTTTACGTTTGGTAATCTTGATTAATTTCTAAAACGAGAAACAGAATAGTTGAACAATATGGAATGACTTTGATCCATATCCATAGTTCAACAAGTATCTGAAACAAAAGGATAATTTAAAATTGTAAACCATTTACCTAGTTGTTTTATGAAACCACACTCAGGTATTTCTGGGAGCAATGCGGTGTTGCTAGACACTTAGCATTGTTAGTATACATTATTGATTGTTACTATCGAAAGTGGGAGCTATTGGTTATGCCTTCGTAAATCAATAAGTTATACGGCTAGAAATTACGTGAGCCTATCGGGGCACACACGTATACATTTAGAGAGCGTTTATTAAATATAATTAATATGTTTAATGTATACTATTAATTATAATTAATATAATCCACGAAATATACATAACGGTCGTTAGTCCGTTAGTGTAACGTTTAACGGTCGTTAAGTCCAAAGTTAGCTTGTATTGTACATAGTTATTTCACAAGGACCAAAAAGCAATATGGAGGCCCATGGATCCATGGGGTGGCCGGCCATATTGGGCTAGGGCAAGAGAGGGGTGGCTTTTTCCCTAAGCTACCCTATTAGTATAAAAGGAGGCCTCTAGGTCTTCATTTATTCACACCTAAAATCAAAGCATTCTTTGATCTTCTCTTCTTGCCTCCCAAAATCGTCCAGCACCCCAAAGTAAGGGAGTTGGCTTTGTTTCTTCTCTACGACTAGCATTCGTGTTTAGTTTGTAAGCTCGTAGGTTAAACACTAGCATCCTAACGCTCTTGTTAGACGTGTAGTGTGAGTTTTCGATAGAGATCAACTCACTATAGTTGATTAGGGTTTCGTGGTGATACGAGATCCATTGGAGTGTTCGTGATCAAGGTCAAGACTTGGTGGTTATCTATTTTTCAATAGATTCGAGGTTAGTATTTATTATGTGTTTAATTATGTTGTTTTAATTCATAACATTAAATATAGATCCATCCGCTGCGTACTCGTGGTATTGATGGTTTAATCAATATGAAATCCCTACACTTGTAGCTGTTAAAACTTTAAATTACTGATATACCCTCAAAAAATTTGTTTACAATTATAGATGTGTCCTTTCATGTCATTTTACATCTTATAATTACATTTAACAGCTAACTTACCAAACACTTTCATTGAAAAAAAAAGATACAGCTTGTAGCTCATGTTAACAACTTTGCAGTTAACAACTTACAACACATGTTAACAACTTTGTAGTTAACAACTTACAGCACATAGCTTACAGCTAGTATTTCTAAACATACCCGTACATGTGTAAAATGATATTGTAGAACAAAATATACAAAGTCTACAAATTGAAGATAAAAGTACGTATTTAATTAACTACGTCAAAAAGCTTATCAAAAGTGATTTCTTTACACAATTATGAAATTCAAAGGTCTTATAAACTTATTTATGAAATAAGACTTATATCAAAAGCTACCTTGTGGCCTTATTTTGGTCATTTCACTTATTTTGGTCATTTCACTTATTAACTCAATTACACATAAACAGAACTTTCCACTATGAAGCTAAAGTGAACCGATTTTAGTTTTTCTTGTTGGTTATGGTTTTCAGTCTTATGATTAGTTAATTCACGGGGGTTTTAACAAGCCGCCAAACATGCACGAATTGAGCAAAACCCTCTTATTTTAGAAAAGTTCGTGGCTACATAAAACAATCTAAAACCAAAAACCTTCTCCGTTTACTTTCTCGGTTTGGTATGGTATATATGGAATAAACATATTTGTCCTTTTCTAGTGGTTTGGTATGGTATATATGGAATAATAAATATATTTGTTCTTGTCTACTATAAACATGATAGTTTTTATGATTAGATCATATCTACTTAGATACATCTAACATATCATCTCATTGATATATAAAACTTGACGGAAGTTAAACTTCTATTCTAAAGAAAAAATTATTCATTTCATTCAATACTTTTTATTTTGTTTAGTTTTTCTCTTTGAGAATTATAACTATACAAGTTATACTTTTTATTTTGTTTAGTTTATTTTGTTAAAGTGAAAAATTGATTGGTAAATGTATGAAGTATAATGATTGCATTATTATTGTTACACTAGCAGGGTACCCGCGCGGGTACCCTGAAATAATAATTTCGGGTGAATCATGTATTTTAGTTTATTATATTTTTTTTGATAATAAATTTACGGATATCAAGAATTTAATGTGACGTATTTCAACTCCTTAACTAAGGAATTTATTTCGTCTTTTTGGGTCTTTTTTTAAAGTCATTCGTATAACATGAGCCCGTTTGGCCCGTGCCCGTTTGGCCCGTGCCCGTTCGGGCTCGAGCCCATTTGGCCCGTGCCCGTTCGGGCTCGAGCTCATTCGGCCCGTTGCCCGTTCGGGCTTAAATATTTGTATAATGTGCTTTATTATTTGTATTAGTAACATTTAATGCCGGAATTGTGTTTAAGTTGGTTGTACAATATGCTTGATAATTTGTATTTCTTATGTAAGAGGTGTTCTAATAACTGCATTAATTGTATTTATTGACCGGTTAATTAATTGCCTACTAAATATTTTGACCACATTAATAGTGTTTTGTATTGTATTTAATGTTAGTAAATGTGTTTTAATTAGTTGTACTTTTAGCTTAAGAACTTATAATGTTGAATTTTAAGTATTTCTATTTAAAGATTGTATTTAATGTTACTTTTAGTTTAATGTTAGATAGAAAATGTGTTTAATGTTAGAAAATGTGTTTTAATTAGTTGTACTTTTAGCTTAAGAACTTGCAATGCTAAATTTTAAGTAATTTTATATATAGAAGGCCTTAATGCTTTATTAAATAGTAAGATTACAAATGGATTAGAAATACTTGTAAGTGTATTTAGTAGGCTAATTTATCATAGCTCACAAACAATGGCGGAGCCATCCGAGAAACCAAGGTGGTTCATTAACCTAGACGTAAAAGTCAATAGGGAAACAGTCGATGTGTCTTACCGATCGGGTCGGGTCTAATTTAACAAAGTTACACTAATTTTAAAATCATCAAGCACATTTTAAGCATGGAGTAGTAGTTAAAGTGTTAACAGTTGAGTTTTGGTAGCTTCTATATGTTGGAAACGGTTCGTATATGCTTCGTTAGTTACTACGAAGAAGTACTAATTAGCTTAGTTTTTTCAATATGCGGCCCTAAACAAATATCGTTAGTTTTTACTTTATATTAACGTTAAAAATATAAGTAAGTGCATTAGAAATGCAACTTTATTTGAGTGGAAGGTTTAAATATAATTTTTAATAAACTAAGACATTGTAATTAGATATTTTGAAGTTTGGATCTTCTCAAGCTAAAACATAGAAATGAAGCTTCCATTAAAGAGAGCTGCACGAGCTCCGTTTCTTATTTTACCTTTCTCAATCAATTCGTTTTATTTCTTAGGTAGTTTTTTTTTTTTTTTTTTTTTTTTTTTTTTTTAAAGGTTCCGATTCTGAAGGTGGTTTCTGGGAACCACCTTGTTATGCATAGATCCGCCCCTGCTCACAAATGTTACAGTCTAAAAAAGCTTTAGCTTTTTAGAAATGTTAGCTCCTCCGTCCTGATGTATATGTCCATTATTTTATTTTAGTTGGTCTCAAAATAGATTTTCACTTTATACTTTAAAAAATAAAAAGGAATTCAGTGAGCATAAATGATATTTTATTAGCGAAAAATGTAATAGTCCCAACTTTCTTAAACGATTGTACAATTTAAAAGGAAGTGTATAATTTAAAACGGAGAAAGTAATTATATAAAGTCCCTTGGAGTTTTGTTTTGTGAAATGAACTTTTTTTCCCAACATTTTTACAACAATAATTTCAGAGAAACGATTTGCATATACACATTTTTTTTTATTTACACACACCAGCATATGGTATAAACAGTTATACATTTATTATATGCTGATTCTTCGGATCGTAGACTAAAATATGCAAATAAAAATTGAAATTATATCTAAAAAGTAAAGTGAAGGGACTAGAAATGTTAAGCCTACTCAAAACAAGGACCGGTTCTCACCACATAAAAAACAAAAGGAGGGTTTCATCTCATTTCACTCACCCCCAAATTTCCAACCAAATCATCATCATGTCTTCTTCATCTTCATCATCAAAGAAGATAGTAGTACTCAAGAGTGCAGAGGGCGAGAGTTTTGAGATAGATGAGAAAGTGGCGTTTCAGTCACAGGCAATCAAACACATAATCGAAGATGAATGTGATGACAACATCATCCCTATTCCATTCACCAGCAAGACCATTTCAAAGGTTATTGACTACTGTGAGAAACATGCTGCTCATCAGCCGTCAAGTGAAAACGATGATCATAAGTATCTTGAGGAACTGAAGTCATTTGATGAAAAGGTTGATAAGGTTGCCGAGGAACTAAAATCATTTGATGCTGAGTTTGCTAAAGTTGATACCGACATGGTACAAGAGATTCTTCTGGTATGTGTTTTTTTGCTTGGTTTTTTAATGTTTGGTTTTGTATCCTGTCAAGTCGAAAACCCTTTTGTTTTTTTCTTAAGTTTGAATAAAAATTTAGATGAAAAAATAGCCAAATGTTTTAGAATTAGCCCGACTCAGGGGGCGTTTGTTTAAGCTTATTTGTGGGTTATGAACTTATATGTTTTCGGCTATTTTTTCAGCTTATTTCGAAACTTTTTAGCTTAAACTTATATAAGCCCATAAGTTTCAAAATAAGCCAAAAAAAAGTGGGCTTATGAAACATAAACGGAAAACATATAAGCTTAAACAAACACCCCCTAAAAAATACTTAACCAATTCCTAGAAGGTTAAAATATAAGTTATTGTCCCCGGCATGTACCCTTGCACACTATTAGATGACTTGTAAACAATCTATCACTTTCTGTACACTGCATTATTGTAAATCGTCTTTAGAGTCTTGACACATTGTACTGTCTTTATGTTGTTATACATTTGTTTGTGACTTGTATTATTGTTTATTATTGACCAAAACGCTGTTTGGCATTGGGTTTATTAAAAACAAATTAGTTGGATAGTTCTCATTTGTTTCCATCTCAATCTCTACAGCAGACACATTACTCATTAGACTGCAGAAACATGATTACTCAGACACTTGATACACCATCTCAACTTATTAAAAACATATCAATTACAGTTTGTGTTTTCTGCACATACATATAAATTGCACAATAAATATGCACCTAAAAGTAAAATGGGTTGGTTTTAGATTAAAACGTGGACAAATCCAAACAGAATACTCTTGGGTGCAGTTCCCAACTACTCACTAGTGCAGCAAAACGCGAAACATAATAATCAATAGTGCAAGTACCTCACATCCAAGTATTCAACAGACCAATCATGAAAAGAGTTAACTAGACTCCTACAATCATGAAATGACAAAAGATGGCATTTTTGTAAAAGCAAAACACGAATTCCAGTTCCAAAAGCAATGAGTTCTACACAGATTTGTTAGTAGGCTTCAAAGTAGTATTCTTGTGTGGTTTCTTAGGATTTCTTCCGGCTGCACTTGTATCATGTGAGGTGGATGCACCCTAGAAACAATACAACATTTTGATTGAGATAACTATCTTATATGACTGATTTTATGTTTAATAAAGTACACTGTGACATGTGATCACATCAAAGTTAAACAAAAGTGAAGAAAAGATGACTTACACATATGCTCATCAAATAGTGAACTATTTAGGTGTATAATCTATATATATAATAAACAGATGTCTTATAAGATAAGTTAATTTGAAACTTATATAGTGGCTATTACGATAAATATGTAATAGAAAAGAGTGTTATATCATTTACATCATTTAGAGGGCATGCCGTTGAGTTACGATCGATAGAGCTGCAAATTCCACAATGCATGTCTCATCCCTGGAGAGAGAGCTTAGTCTTGGGGTTTTTTGGTTCATACTTCCTTCTCCTTCTAGCATTCCTCGGCCTTCCCGGCGTTGCTTTTGGGAGAGGTGACAACAATTCCCCATGACCATTGTTTGACCAAAACTCTTCACTTCCCACGACTTCAATTTGATAACTATATGTGCAATAAACATATCCTTAGAATAACATTTGTCCAGATAGTCAAATAGTTCTCTTGCTCTACTCTGATGGCTGCAATATCATGAGAACATGGGATACCTGAGAGCTGCCAGCCCCACAACTACAGGTCATGTTTCCAAGATGGACACAATGCTGCATTTTTTTCAAAATAGCTCAGAAACACGGACCCCTGATCGCTGTTTTATATCTTCTTCCAATTACAACATGCTGTAGAATTTTCATTCACTACAACCCTGATGTTTGGTCCACAATCAAGCCTCCATCTATTGATAAAATTGACCTTTTGAATCCTCCTTTGCATAAGATACTCTCTAATATCCTCATTCATAGAAGCTATAGGCTTACTTCCAGCACCTATAAACACAGAATTCCAAGCTTCAGTACTATAGCTATCTACCGAGTCACATTTGGTACATGACCTGAAAAAAGCCCTACACCATTGTTTGATGTCTTTGCTCTCAAGAGATTGCTTCGCACAACTTTGGATGTGATCAATCTCATCCGACCTTTGATTCATTTATGCCTCACTTGCATACTTGGCACTGAATTGAATGTCATCTTGAGTTGTTCACAGTGAAAATCCGAATACCAGTTTGCATATATGTGACGTGCACATAATCTGTGTTCAGCTTGTGGGAAAAGTTCTTCAACTGCGTTTAATAATCACTGGACATAAAACAACCTACAATTAGAGGGCTAGGTGCGGTTTGTGTTAAGGGTTATCCGTGCGCCACGTCAGCTTTTACCCCATAACATTCCTATAACGAGCATTGCACCGAGCCCTCTTAAACAAAAGAACTATAATAATTCATCCTAAGATTTATACTTAACCAAAGAGATCATACCTTTTGCTTATCAGACATAAAAGTAAATTCTTGTCCATCTTTAGTTTTCTGTCACCTTTTAGATGCTTTAAAAACCATGTCCATGAAGATTCGTTGGTGTTGTCCTGTGATGCGTCTTGGTTTGTGAATATTTTGCTAACTAGTTTTGTGTTTTTTAAAAATTGTTTCAGGCTGCCAACTTTCTTGACATCAAGAACCTAATAGACCTGATGTGTCACACGATTGTCGACAGGATAAAAGGCAAGACTCCTGAAGAAATCCGTACGATACTCAACATCAAGAATGATTTTACTCCTGAAGAAGAGGCGGCACTCCGTGCTGAACACGCCTGGGCATTTGAGGGATTTGAGTAAACATATGCAGGCTTTTGTAGTTTAGTTATGATTCTAGTTTAGATTATAACTCAAAAAAACATGACAAATTTTCTGAATATTATTCTAGGGATGTTTTGTTGATGAACCGAGTGCTCGCAAATCTGTTTTATGACAAGATCGGCTAGTAGGAAGATGATAGTAACATACAAAAAATATATTTTTGCAGCTACCGACTTCTTAAGTACTAGTAGTAATGAATCCGTTACAGTAAACACAGGAGATATCATGCACTAATAATGCAATTTGGGCGATTCTTGACCCATTTCAACCAATTCTTTTAAAGCTGATTTCTTGTTTTACCTGTTAGAATTATCACTTAATCGAACCGACCCATTCATAAGCAATGCAGCTTTAGTTAATTAGGAGATACTCACATTCCTTCCAGTGCTTTTCTTTAGTCATGATTGTGTCATTCTCATCGATAGAATCAATCAGAAATAGAAGTCTGAAACAACCGATTTGGCTTACTGGGTCATTAAGTGAAAGTGATCTGTCGTTTCACTTCATCTCCAAGACTCCAACTGCTTCGAATAGGTGAATGTATGATGCTCTGAGTGTTCTTTTTGTATGTTCCTGTTCTGTATAGTGCTAAGAATACAAATATATGAAAAGACCCGTGAAATGTATGAGTGTATTTCAATGTCAATATAAACAAAAGTACCAAGGCCATATAGGAACAACATGTCTTTCATTAGTTTCTTCATTCTTAAGTGTAGTTTTTTCTTTCTTTTTGGTTGTTTGAATCAAACAAACTAGCTCGAACACAAGTTAGTGGATCAGTGGATGTCCTCGCATACGGCATACTCAACCCTGTTTTTGAAGAACATATCCTTGACCACTCTATCTAAACAAATTGTCTTTAGGTTACAAGGGTTATAAATATGTCATTTAACCTAAATAGAATAACGCCCGTGAGTCTCACAGGTCGAATATTTTGTAGCTTGAACTCCACACGGAAACCCAAAACAAGATCTTTAGTAAAGAACCAAGGGCGCGTTTGTGTCTTTCAAGGGTTTGGGCTGAATGACAGCCAAATTTCTCAAAACGTGTAAATCGATTGGAACACCCTATCCCATGCATCTTTTGATGCCAACCGAACCCTTCCCCAAGGACCCGGCCCCATGCAATATTCACATGTTCTCATTGACCTAATTAGCCAGGAGTTGGGATCGAACCTAGGCCATTTTCTCAAAGAGGCCCTCCATTGACCGGTCAATTGAGCATTTGCAGTGAGATTTGAGTATTAAGTCGAATTAAGTCATCTATTCATCTCATATTAAGTGTCCACATCTATAATACACAAAGGTAAAAAAAAAAAAAAAAAACTTACTAACTACACTTTTCATCAATCAAATATCATATTTATTCATTAAAGTCTATTTTCATTGGTTGAAATATAAAATGGACAGTTGGGCGCTAATATGTGACATCTCAAAATAGTGATGTACTCACTTAATACAAAGACGTCTCAAAATAGTGATGTACTCACTTAATATAAATAAAGGGAGTTCGCTCAGCCACAAGTTTGACTCATTATTTAGTTTCTATTTTATTTTTATTTTCATAATATATTTTATTACAATGAATTTATAAAATAAATATATTTTTGAAATAATTATTAATTTTTTCGCTCCTTAATTGTTGGGAATTAAATGTTCTGAAGATTAGTACTGCTGGTGCATAAAGGAAAATACTCCAAGTGTCTATACTACTGCTAGCGTATTCCATACTACTGCTAGTATTGGAGATTCTACTGCCGCAAGAATACTACTGCTAGTGTATCAGATACTGCTGTTAGAGTGACTCATACTACTACTGAATGGATAAGTATCACGTATTCTACTGCTGATTAGATAAGTATGAAAAAGATATTTGTGTATAAAAGTCAAATATATACGGTAGATAATATCTTAGATAAGTGTTCAGTCAATATGTTGAATACACAGAACATGTTGTATCTTAGTTACTGACATACATAACAAGCAAGTAGCTGACAAGACTTATCCATATTGTAAAGATCTCCTTTGGACTATAAAAGGGAGATCTTAGCTTAGATATTAAAAGTGTCTAGTCGAGTGTTGAAAAGTGTCTAAGTGAGTTGAATAGTGAACGAGTTAGAAAGTAAGAAAAACATATCAGTCATTGTTTTTCTTTGTAACAAAGATTCAAGGTTTTGTAACCCTAGTGATAGTGAAGATCACTCGTATTATTCTCAATAATATTGAATCGTTTGGTGTTAACATTGTGTGTTCATTATACAATACAAACCACCACCACTGTTCCATTATCCTCAAACCAATATTCTTCTAAGTGTGGTTAAGTAGATTCCGCATTCTTAATCATATTCACTCAAAGTATCATATACACACGTTACAAAGGACTAACATCCTAAGAGTGTATTACATCCTCTCAAGTGGTATCAGAGCCAGGTTGATACTTTTGATTTAGAAGAAGAAATGGACATGGAGTCTATTCAAACAAATGTTGCTGCAAAGTTGCCAATGCTCAAGCAGAATGAGTTTGATATGTGGAGGCTAAGGATAGAGCAATATTTCCAAGTGCAAGACTATACACTTTGGGAAATTATTGAAGAAGGAAACACTTACAAGCCTACAACCACTACATCAACAGTTGAGGGTAAGGATGAGATAACTGTGTTGATCAATCCAATGACTGGAGAAGAGAGGATAAAGAAGAAGAATGACCTCAAGGCCAGAAGTATGCTGATGATGACCATTCCAATGATCAACTTTTAAACTTCAGCAAGTTCAAAGATGTTAAGTCATTATTTGAGGCCATTGTTGCTAGGTATGGTGGGAATGAAGCCACCAAGAAGACCCAGAAGACTCTTCTCAAGCAGAACTTTGAAAACTTCTCTTCAACAAGAAATGAATCATTAGACCACATGTTTAACAGGCTTCAGAAGATTGTGAGCCAACTTGCTATTCTTGGGGTGGATATACCTCAAGAAGATCTAAACTCTAAATTTCTGAGAAGCTTACCTGAAGAGTGGGCTATGCATGTTGTTGTCTGGAAGAACAAGCCAGACATTGACACCATGAACCTAATGGATCTGTATAGCAACTTCAAGATTGTGGAACAAGATGTGAAGAAGACTGGAGCATCTAGTTCAAGCACTGGGAACATGGCATTTGTGTCATCTCCTATTAACTCAAATCCAGTTGAAGATGTGAAGATTGATGTTGGAGTTAGTACTGCTAGTTCATCAAGCAGTACTATTGGTATTATGGATGAGAAAACTTGTTGTGCCTTCCTAACAAGCCAGAATGATGGGTCTATGCTTACTCATGAAGACCTCCAGGAAATCAATGATGATGATTTGGAGGAGATGGACCTAAAATGGCAAATTTCTCTTCTTAGCATGAGGGCTAAGAAATTCTATCAAAGAACAGGGAAGAAAATCACTATCAGCAGCAATGATACTGCTGGTTTTGACAAATCAAAGATAGAATGCTACAACTGTCACATGATGGGGCACTTCTCAAGGGAATGTAGAAGACCAAGGCATCAAGATGGCAAAAGCAAAGGTTTTGGAAGCAAGTCCAAAGCTGTGGAGACCACTGAGCCAAACTCAAAAGCTATGGTAGCTATTGATGGCTTAGGATTTGATTGGAGCTTTATGGCAGATGAAGAAGAAGCTTCTACTCAGATGGCTCTCATAGCCTTCTCTACTGAGGTACAATCTGATAAAGTTTGTTCTAATACTTGCTCTGCTCTTAAAGAACTAGAAACTTTAAGAAAACATTATGATGAACAAAGGATAGAACTAGACAAAACCAATAATAACTTGTGGAATCATAAGAGAGGTTTAGCTATCCTAGAAGAGCAGATTATACACTATAAGACCAATGAAGCTACTTTTACTGATGCCAAAATCCTTCTTAACACGGAAATACTAATTCAAAATATTGACATTAGTAATTTGAAAGCTGAGTTGGATAGGATTAAAAAAGCTAAAGAAAACATTCAATTAAGTGTAGAAACATTAGAATATGCCTCTAAGGGTGTAACCAACTTAATTGAATGTCAAATAATCAACAAAGCCAAGTCTGGGTTAGGATATAATAATGTTTCACCTCCTTACGGAGGAATTCCTGCACCCCCAGGTATAGACCTAGAGCACACAGGCTTGTCTGAATTTCAACTACCAAAGTTAGAATATGGTGTTAAGCCAAAAGAAAATGTAGTTGTTGATAAGCCTGAAGAAGTGAGTGAACCCCTTAAGAGTTCAAGTGATACTTCACTTCCTGAGGACAAGGTGTCCTCTGGTAGAAAATCAGATGTTCTAATCATTGAGGACTGGAAATCTGATGATGATGATGATGAAGATCCGGTTATGTCTAAACCTGATGTTGTTAAGGCAAAAGGAACAAGTGTTCCTAAGGTGATCAAGAATGAAACTGTTAAGCCTAAAACAACTGTTAAACATGTTAGGCAACCAGTAAGATATTGTGAACAATATAGAACCAAAAACAAGCCTAAAGGTAACCAAAGGAATTGGAATGACCTCAAGTCTCACCAACTAGGTGATGACTTTGTCTTCTATAACAAAGCTTGTTTCGTTTGTGGAGATTTTGACCATCTTGCGGCCTTCTGCAACCTAAGGGTAACTGGGTATTCAAACCATAGGGTGAATTTAAAAAGGCATACAAATAAAAGTCACTCTAATTTTACTAGAACAACACCCAGAGCAAGTTTCTTAAAGTCTGGCCCAAAACAAGTTTCTACTGCTAGACAAGCAGTTACTACTGCCAGACCATTTAACTCTGTTTACCCAAAACCAGCAGTCCAAAGTGCAAAAACGACTTTCAAACATGCACCCACAACTGCTAAAAGGCCTTTTCCAATAAGAGAAGTGGTACAAAAACAAATTTGGATGCCAAAGGGTACTGGCAACATTAAATATACTGCTAGAGAAAAGAGGGCAAATGCTACTAAGGCCTCAGCATGTTGGATTTGGAGACCTCTTAAATCCAATGGTGCATTAACTGTTCTCAAAAGATTTAATTACATTGATGCACGAGGCAAACTTAAGTCAGTAATGGCTTGGGTTCCCCAAGAAAACTAATTTCCTTATTTATGTGCAGGGACATTCACAAGCAGATGATGAAGATCAAGGATATTCAGATAGTGGGTGTTCAAGGCACATGACAGGCAACATGTCTTATCTTTCAGACTTTCAATCAATGGATGGAGGATATGTTACCTTTGGTGGAGGAATAGGAGGAAGAATTACAGGTAAAGGTACTCTTAAAACCGATAAATTGGATTTTGAAGATGTGTACTATGTGCAAGAGCTTAAGTATAATCTTTTTAGTGTCTCACAAATGTGTGACAAAAAGAACAAAGTTCTTTTTACTGACACTGAATGTCTTGTGCTTTCTTCTGATTTTAAGCTACCTGATGAAAGTCAAGTATTGCTTAAAATTCCAAGAAAGGGCAACATGTACAGTGTTGATATGAAGAAAATTGTTCCTAAAGAGGCCCTTACTTGTCTTGTTGCAAAGGCCACATTGGATGAATCTATGATATGGCATAGGAGGCTTTGTCACATTAATTTTAAAACCATAAATAAAATTGTCAAAGATGGTTTGGTAAGAGGCTTGCCTCAGAAAAGATTTGAAAATGACCAAACATGCATTGCTTGTCTCAAAGGCAAACAACATAAAGCCACTTGTAAGCCCAAGCTTTTTAACTCTATTGATCAATCATTGTTTATGCTTCATATGGACTTATTTGGTCCTACTTCTGTGAATAATATTAAGCATAAGAGATATTTTCTTGTTGTTACTGATGACTATAGCAGATTTACATGGGTTTTCTTTTTAGGTTCTAAGGATGAAACATCTAGCATTCTTAAGACATTCATTACAGAGATAGAAAACTTAGTAGACAAGAAAGTAAAAGTCATTAGATGTGATAATGGGACAGAGTTTAAGAATAGAGTTATGGATGACTTCTGCAAAGAAAAGGGTATTAGAAGAGAATTTAGTGTTGCTAGAAATCCTCAGCAGAATGGAGTTGCTGAGAGGAGAAATAGGACACTCATAGAAGCTGCTAGAACCATGTTAGCTGACTCTAAGTTGCCTATCACTTTTTGGGCTGAAGCAGTTAATACTGCTTGCTATGTCCAGAACAGAGTTTTAGTAGTTAAATCTCACAATAAGACATCCTATGAGCTTTTTAGAGGTAGAACTCCTGCAATAGGATTTCTTAGACCTTTTGGATGTCATGTGACAATTCTGAATACCTTAGACCATCTAGGAAAATTTGATGGTAAAGCAGATGAAGGATTCTTGGTTGGATATTCTCTCAATAGCAAAGCATTTAGAGTATACAATTCAAGAACTAGGAGAGTTGAGGAAAACCTGCATGTGGAATTTCTAGAAAACAAATCTAATGTTGCAGGTGAAGGTCCAAAATGGCTCTTTGATCTTGAGTCTCTAACCCAATCAATGAACAGGGAGTTGTTGGATGATCAACAAATGAGGCAGGGTTAGGATAAGAGAAAGATCAAGATTATGTGTTGATGCCAATATGGACAAGTGTGGATTCAACTTCAATAAATGATGAACCTTCTTCTGATGAAGCTAAAGAAGGGATTGAAGGTGAAAACAAGGAAGATGGAACTGAGGAACAAGAGAATCAAGTTAACAGTACTAATGATGATAGTACTGCTGAGACCCAACTTGATACTGCTAGGCTAAATGATGCTACTGCTAGGCCAATGTTTTTGCTGCTAGGCCAAATGTTTCTACTGCTGGCCCATCAGACTCAAATGAAGCAGATTTCTCAGAAGATGAGGTGGATTTCAACAATCTTCCACCTGACTATCAAGTTCCTACTACACCACACACAAGGATTCACAAAGTCCACTCCCTGGACAATGTGATTGGTGATGTGCAATCAGGAGTGAAGACAAGGAAGTAACTTATGTTTTCAGACCAACAAGGGTTACTTGATGCTCTTTATGCATCAAAGCAGCATGAAGATGCACACTCTTGCTTATTTGTATGTTTCCTCTCACAAGCAGAACCCAAGAACGTTCTCAAAGCCTTAGATGATTCAAGCTGGGTAGAAGCTATGCAAGAGGAGCTTCTCCAATTTAAAATTCAGAAGGTTTGGGTGCTAGTGGATTTACCCAAAGGTGTGAGGGTAATTGGCACTAAATGGGTTTTCAGGAACAAAAGGGATGAAAGGGGCATTGTGATAAGAAATAAGGCTAGACTTGTAGTCCAAGGGTACACACAAGAGGAGGAGTTTTTTGTCAGAGCCTTGTGGTTTAAAAACAAAAATACACAACCCTTGTAGTTTCAAAAATAATTACATTACAAAATATTTATTTTATTTTTCTATTTTTTTCTTTTTACGCATCAACAAACAAAAAAAAACACAGCACTTAATATTGGAAAAACCAAACCCTACTTCACGTCCTTCACTTTTGGAAGCATATCCCCATCACGTCGGCTCTCATCTCACAACATGTCGACGTCTTTGTGATACAAACTCTCGCCTGACTACATCTCTTTTCGCTGCCAGGTTAAACTTGGTTTCAGTTTTTGTTTTAAATTTGTTAATCGTAGGTGGTGAGTTATCTAGTTAAATGGCTGACAATAGGGGTTAGGACTACATCTCTTTTCGCTGACAGTAGGGGTTAAGGACTTGTTTTTTGATAATACATTGCAATCTGTTACTTTTTGAATGGTTTCAATGTTTCATTGTAATGTTTATCTAGTTGAATGACTCATGCATATACATATGAACTTCCAAAAACTTTCTGGTATCCTATGCATATTGATTTTTCATATGCATATTCATTTTTTTAAAGTTAAATGGCTCATGCATATATTGCATATTGATATAATGTTTTTAACTGCTTAGTGGTTTTATAGGCTACTATGGCATCAAAGTTTGTTGTACTATTATGTTACTGGGGTGGCAAAATTTGTGATGGACCACAAGGCATAAGTTATAATAAGCCTCCAAGTAAAGCTATCAAGGTTCAACATGGAATAAAATTCAATGAACTTATTAATCAAATCTATTCTGCGACATCCATTGATAAGGAACACAATAGTATAAAAGTAATTTGTAGATATCCATCAGGCATTGGAAAGATGATGAAATATATTCATCTCCCAATTACGGACAATGGTGATATTGATATAATGTTCGATACTCTTAGTCTACATCAAGAACTAAGCAACATTGAACTATACGTAGAGGTTGAAATTAATGAACCAAAGCACCATACGGGAATAAGTATAATAAGTTAATGTTCTATTAACTTATTATACTTATTTTAGATTTTACTGCCATGTCAAGTAGCATTGCTAGCTACTTAAGTTGTTTAATACTAATTTTATTCTGTCCACTACTTTCAGAACTCAAGAACCAATTACAATAGAAACTGAGACTTCATTAACTCATGAGATGGCAGAAGAAAGGAACAACGAGCAACTACCTAGTCTGAGATACATCAATGTTGTGTCAAACATGATTCAGAATGAGGACTTCAACATGATTTCTAAGATTGCTGTTGTAAACAATGAAATGAACAACATATTTGAAACAGAAGATGAAGCGTACGAGCCTTGGGATGATGAAGTTGGAGATGAAGATCAAACTGAAGCACAATATGAAAATGGAGAAAATTCTACTCGTGACATTCAAGTGCCTTCAAATTTTACTAACTTTGAGGGAATAGATATGGCTACTATTGATAACTGGAAGGTGTCACATCCTGAAAGTAAGAATGATTTAACTGAAGAGTTAGGAAAAGGTTCTTTCAAGGATAAGGATGAACTTATTAGAGCAATCAAGCTCTACACCATTCATAAGCATAGGCAATATGAGGTGGTAGAAATATGTCCAACTATTTGGAAAATAAAATGCAATTTATGGTCGCAATGTGGCTGCAAATGGCAAGTACGTGCGGGTAAACGTAAACGTAGTGGATATTTTGAAATCACAAAGTATACGGGTCCGCATACTTGTTTACATTACAAGATTACTCAAGATCATCCAAACCTAGATTCAGGTTTGATCGCTCATGAAACCCAACACCTTATAAAGGAACAACCATGTATTAGTATTTCTGAGAGCGGAAATTATTGATAAATTTGGTTATACTCCTTCATACAGGAAAGTTTGGTTAGGAAAGCAAAAAGCAATTGAAAGAATCTTCAGGAATTGGGAAGAATCTTATATTCTTTTACCCAAGTTTCTAGCTGCACTTAAATTATTTAATCCAGATACTATAATTGAGTGGCACACCGAGAGACTTCTAGATACGGGTGACGTGGAGTTTAGACATGTTTTTTGGGCATTTGCTCCATCTATCAAGGGATTTCAGCATTGTCGGCCTATTGTTAGCATTGATGCCACTCATTTATATGGCAAGTATAAGGGTAAGATGATGATTGCAATGGGAGTTGACGGTAACAATCAAATATTGCCACTTGCATTTTCTATTGTTGAAAATGAATCTTATAATAGCTGGTTTTGGTTTCTATATTATGTCAAGAAACACGTGGTGAAAGAACGTGAACGAATTTGTCTATTATCCGATCGTCATATGGGAATCCTAAAGGCAGTTAATGAGCAAGGATCGCCTTGGTTGGAGCCACGCGGTTTTCATAGGTAATGTTTATAAAAACTCGCATAACTACTGTACTTTTTTACTATTAACTTTAACACAACTGACATAAACTTTCTTCATATAGGTACTGTTTATGACATTTTGTTAACAACTTTCATGATAAGTTCCGCAACTCAAATTTGAAAGCTTTAGCCTACCGTCCTGGGAGTCAAAATCAAATTCATAAGTTCAACTCCATTATGGACGAAATTAGGGAACTAAATCCACAAGCTCGTGAGTGGCTTGAAATACATCCACTTTGCAGATGGACACTTGCACATGACGGTAGGAAGCGTTTTGGGATGTTGACTACAAATATGTCTGAGATTTTTAATAGTGTACTTAAGGGTGCTCGTTTCTTACCTATCACGGCATGTGTTCAACTTACATTCTATAGGGTCGTGCACTACTTTGATGTGAGACGTTCTCTTGGACATAATGCTCGAGCTAATGGAGATCTGTTTACTCCACATGTTATTGCAAAACAAGCTGGCTCAATGTCAAAAGCTAGTGGACATAGCTTGAAATCGTTTAACCGAGAAAAAGGAGTATTTGAGATAACTACTCGACGAGGAAAAAATATGCAGGTTTTTAATCTTAAGGAAGAAACTTGCACATGTGGTAAGTGGTAAATAAACAAGTTTCCATGTTCTCATGTATTGAGTGCATGTGCCTATCTTCATTTGAACAACTCATAGTTTGTTCATAGATATTATTCAATTGTAGAGTATTCTTCAACCTGGGCATCTGAGTTTTCCCCACTTCCACAAGAAGCATATTGGCTGCCTTGTTCTACAACATTGCTTCCAAACTCAGATTCAATACGCAACGAAAGAGGTCGTCCTCGATCAACTAGGCTACAGAATGGAATGGACATTAAAAAAGGAAAAAAGACAAACCATTATGGAATCTGTAGAGGAGGTGGTCATAATCAAAAAACTTGTCCTTCTAGGCCTCGAAAAAGGCCCCGTGATCCCTAAGTTTGCTTGTTACAAGGTAATCAACGCTTTGATGTGCATCACCGGTTGTTATTTATTGTCAATTGATTTTTAAAGCTCTTAGTTATATATGCAGGTTATTCAATATTTGGCTCGTATGGAGGTACAATGTTCCAGTCATCGAATTATCCGAACGATTTATATGCTGAATTGAGATATCAGTTGAACATATATGCTTATTCAATCTAGACATGTAATAATTTGAATTTATAGTGTTCAATGTTGGAATACATTTATTTTTTGATTTTCACTTATTGGCACGCATATGTAAATGTGTATCTGATACCTGTGTGATCACATTTGTTTGATTCAAGTTATTATGGATTTTAAATGTTTATCTGATTTTGATGTTGTAATGTGTTATGAATTTGCCGAGCTTAAGCGCATGATTTTATGTATTCTGACTCAAATGAATTGATCGGTTAACGTGTTATGCTTTTAAAGTGAAATGGAAATATATGCAGGCTTGAATTAATGGGGGGTAACAAAACCATAGGGGATGAAATATTGTAACTGACGAAAACAAAGAAAAACAAGCAATTAATATCATGATGTAAATAACTTTTTAAGTACAATGTTTGTGTAAATATGTTTTTAAACTACTATGATGTGACAAAAAACTCCAATAGGAGGTTATAGACTATGAAGAAGTTTTTGCTCCAGTGGCAAGAATTGAAGCAATTAGACTATTCTTAGCCTATGCTTCATTCATGAACTTCACAGTTTCTCAAATGGATGTCAAGAGTGCTTTCTTATATGGTACTATTGAAGAGGAGGTTTATGTCTCACAACCTCTAGGTTTTACTGATCCAGACCATCCAGATAAGGTGTACAAGGTTGTCCCTTCATCAGGAACCAAGGGCATGGTATGAAACACTGGCTTTCTATTTTATTGAAAATGGATTCCAAATAGGCAAGATTGATCAGACATTATTCATCAAGAAGCACAAGAAGGAACTTTTGCTAGTTCAGGTGTATGTGGATGATATTATCTTTGGATCTACAAGGAAGGAGATGTGTTTAGAGTTTGAGAAACTTATGCATGATAAGTTTCAGATGAGTTCCATGGGGGAACTTACTTTCTTTTTCGGTCTGCGAGTTAAGCAATCAAGTGAAGGCATATTTATCAGCCAGGATAAATATGTAGCAGAGATTCTAAGGAAATTTCAATTTGTTGATGCAAATGTAGCAAGCACACCAATGGCTTCTGAGAAGCCTCTTCTTAAAGATGTAGATAGAGAAAATGTAGATGTACACACATACAGATCAATGATAGGCTCTTTGATGTATCTCACATCATCAAGACCTGATATCATGTTCTCTGTTTGTGCTGGTGCAAGATTTCAAGTAACTCCTAAGGTTTCTCACTTAACAGCTGTCAAGAGAATCTTTAGATATCTCACGGGTCAACCTAGGTTGGGTCTATGGTATTCAAAGGAATCTCCTTTTGACTTGGTAGCATATTCAGACAGTGATTATGCTGGTGCAAGCTTGGACAAAAAGTCAACAACTGGAGGATGTCAATTCCTTGGATGTAGACTCATTTCATGGCAGTGTAAGAAGCAAACAATTGTGGCTACTTCAACAGCTGAAGCTGAGTATGTAGCTGCTGCAAGTTGCTGTGGTCAAGTGCTTTGGCTTCAAAATCAACTTCTTGACTATGGGTACAATTTCATGAACACTGTCATATATATATTGATAATAGTAGTACAATTTGTATAATTAAAAATCCAGTGCAACACTCTAAAACTAAACACATATAAATTAGACATCATTTTATTAGAGACTGCAATGAGAAAAAGTTGATTCAAGTGGTTAAAATTGATTCTGATCACAACTTTGCAGATCTTTTCACAAAAGCTTTTGATGTTGTAAGGTTTCAATACTTGGTAGCAAGCATTGGGATGCTTAATCCTTAATGTTTTTCAAAAATGTGTGGTTTTGTATATAAATTGGATTTGTACTACTAGCATTGTCAATTAATACTGGTATTAAAAAGTTTGTACTGCTAGTACAAATTTGGATTGTTTTGTTCATACTGTTAGTCATATGATAATGCTGCTATAAGACAAATGCTTTGCATTTTGTTTTCTTGGTTTTAGACTAACATTTTCAGGTATGAAATTTTGAGCACAAAGGAAGTTACAAGTGCAATACATGAGCAAGCAAAATGGTGGCTCAAGTTGTGACATAATAGGTTAATGATGGACAGAGTTTGGGAATTCATTAACAAAGGCCTACACCTAAGTTGATAAATTCTTTAAAACTTCTCTCTTGAAACTTATTGTGATATTTTGTATTGTCTTGATGGCTTAGTTGATCAGATAGTAAGTGACTCAACTCACTTTCTATCATTTTATACTTTAATTAGTATAATGAGCAAGTCTAAGGACATCTGATAGAAAGAACAGTGAGCAAATGTGAATCTAACACTTGTGTTAGAGGAAACAACTGCCACGAGCTGGAAACCCTGTCAAGAAAGCCCTTTGAATGGGTTTATCTGTACACAAGCAGTTATTTATAACTGAATACATTGGTTCTTACACAACCAGATGTTAATTTAAACCAAAATCTTGATTAAGTGTCTGTTACTACACTTAATCCCTACAAAATGGTTGTTAGCAGTATGATTTTTCATTAAAATCAAGTTCATACTGCTAAGTCAAAAGTTTCTTAAAACTTTTTGGATTCACGGTGGCTCAGAAAAACCATCTTATGATAGATTATGAGTCAATACCCCATGATTCACCTCTCACAGGAGTTAACACACATGGAAGTGATGAGGGCAGATTGAAATTTAAGGAATTGATGGCTATATGTACAACATTGTCTGAAAAGGCGTCCTAAATGGAAAATGAACTCAAGAAATTTAAAGGTGTCAAGTTCAGATGATGGTGAGAGATCTTCCAAACAGGGGAGGAAGATTAACCAAACAAGGGAGGATGAAAGATTGTGGATGTGTATGCTCAGAATCAAGGGAGGAAGTTTTAAATTAAGCAAACAGGTGAAAAAGATTAGGGAGGAAGATTGCCCAAATTGATCAAAATCAAGAAGTGCATGAGTCTAGTAAAAGCATCATCATCTTGTATGCTCTTGTCTATTCCCACACCTGGCTCAGCAGTAGTTGTTGTATCTCCTCCTACAATGGAAGCTTCGCCTTCAGAATCATCTCAATAAAAAGAACAAGCTCCAGTTTAAATTGATGGATACTGGGAATAAACTCTTTCATCTCTCTTCTTCGACTGTTGATATTCAAATGGAGAAAGTTCTATCTAAGTTCTTTCAGTTTTAATTTCAGTTCACTACGTTTGTTCATAACTTGCATGGCTTGCTGAGAGATGACTTGTCTTCTTAGAGCGATTACAGGGAATATAATATCAGGCTTCAAGCATCCAAGATACACAGCACCATTGCCTCTTATAATTCCTCCATCCAAGGAAATTGCACCATCTTTTAGGCAATGAATGGAGCCTAAGCATGGTGTTAGTTTTTGTGTATAATGAAATTAATATTTGTATGTCCGGTTTCGAACCCGAGACTCGGGATTGCACACAATACGTGAGAGTTCCATTGGTTTGAATAATTAAATATACATTTTATATTTATATTTATTTATTCATTTCACTAATAACACTTAACGACGGTTAGTACTTAACGGTGTTAAAGATAACGACCGTTAAAGGACTAAAAGTGAAAAGAAGGATCTAGAAACCCATGGTTGGGTTGGATCGGCTGAAAATAGCCTTGGGCTAGGCTTGGCCGACTTTTAGAGGAGTAGGGAGCAAGTTTGTGTTTTTAGGTTTTGCCTATAAATACAAATTCACTTGTTTAGATTTTCACCTAATCAAGTATCCCTAACTCTTGCCAAACTTCTCTTCTTTTTCTTCCTCTTGCTATACCTTGATCGACCCATTTTTTTTAAGTTCACTAGAACTTGGCGATTCAAGTGTTGCAACAAAGTGTTTGGTTTGTTAGTGATCTTGAACCTAGCTTTCCCATTGGAACGCTACTATCGCGTGTGTACAAGAACGAGTGACAAGCTTATTTTAGCTTGTGATTCTTGGTGGTTTTACCTTGTTTGGTTCGACATATTCATAACCCAAATTAGGGTTCTTGTTGTTCTTGATTGATTACGCGATTAAGGTACGTATTTATTTAAGTTAATTAATTACATGTTCATTAGATCTTTCCGCTGCGTGCTTTGTGATGTTTTATGTGTTTATGATTTTAATAGTTCACATATTACAACAAATGGAGCCTAAGCATGGTACTGCTAGTGTTAAAGACAAAGAAAATGGCTGAAAGTGATTCACAAATGGCAGATGAGTTAGTCAGAAAGATACTTAATCTTGCAGAACAGAGGAGGCTCAGATCAAGAGTCTGACTATGTAGTGTTTGGAAGATCCTCACAATCCTTATTTAATTCAGAAGAAACTTGATGATTTGGGATAAATCACAAGTTTAGGGGAGGATTGTTGGGAATTAAATGTTCTGAAGATTAGTACTGTTGGTGCATAAAGGAAAATACTCCAAGTGTCTATACTACTGCTAGTGTATTCCATACTACTGCTAGTGTTGGAGATTCTACTGCCGCAAGAATACTACTGCTAGTGTATCAGATACTGCTGTTAGAGTGACTCATACTACTGCTGAATGGATAAGTATCACGTATTCTACTGCTGATTGGATAAGTATGAAAAAGATATTTGTGTATAAAAGTCAAATATATACGGTAGATAATATCTTAGATAAGTGTTCAGTCAACATGTTGAATACACAGAACATGTTGTATCTTAGTTACTGACACACATAACAAGCAAGTAGTTGACAAGACTTATCCATATTGTAAAGATCTCCTTTGGACTATAAAAGGGAGATCTTAGCTTAGATATTAAAAGTGTCTAGTCGAGTGTTGAAAAGTGTCTAAGTGAGTTGAATAGTGAACGAGTTAGAAAGTAAGAATAACATATCAGTCATTGTTTTTCTTTGTAACAAAGATTCAAGGTTTTGTAACCCCTAGTGTTAGTGAAGATCACTCGTATTATTCTCAATAATATTGAATCATTTGGTGTTAACATTGTGTGTTCATTATATAATACAAACCACCACCACTGTTCCATTATCCTCAAACCAATATTCTTCTAAGTGTGGTTAAGTAGATTCCGCATACTTAATCATATTCACTCAAAGTATCATATACACACGTTACAAAGGACTAACATTCTAAGAGTGTATTACATCCTCTCATTAATTTTTTCAAAATCTATATTAAGGGTGCGTTTGGTATCCTACTTTTGAGTGGGTTTGGATTTGAAATGACATTAATGAGTCGTTTGGTTGGCATTGGGTTTGGACTTTATCCCAAATATTATGGAGTAAGCTAAAGACAGGTGTTATGGTAGGTTTTATTACAAAAATAGACCCTACTCTCATTTTCTCTCTATCTCTCTCATGTCACTTCCTATATAAATAATTTATAAAACATATTTTAAAATATAAAACAACTTTAAATATTTTTCTTTCTTTTACATCAAATTAAAATCCAAATCCCAATCCTAAACCCGTCTACAAACCAAACGGTCCCTAAATCATAATCCAAATCCTATTCCAAAGACCACTACAAATTAAACGCACTAGCCCGATCCCAAGCCCGTATTCTTAAAGTACAAGATATAAAGTGTAGTAAAGATCTTAAGTTTTGAAACACAAGTCAAACTTGAATTTCAAATTTAAAGCTAAGGCAAGCTTGGGTTAAACTTTGAGCTCACGTTTTTGTAGTCAAGTAGAGATAAAGTTAACATTATTGAACTTGACGTGGCTCGGTTACATTGTTGGGCTGAACACAACCGAACGTAAAATGTCGATCGGTCGCTTGGGTTGCAGCAAACCGACCGATATCAAGGTCGGTCGCTTGGGTTGCAGCAAATCGGTCGCATAAGAACCAAACACAAAGTCGGTCTATTATTCGACCGACTTTCAAAACCAAAACATATACACTATTCCATTTAAACCTTTTCATTAAAAAAAAAAAAAAAAAAAAAAAAAAAAAAAACCTTTTAAACGATTCAAAACTGCAAATGTCTCGCAAAGATTTCTCCCAACAATTCCCCAGTCCTCCTTGTCGAGATTTCTCCTAAAAATTCCCCAGTCCTCCAAATGAAGTTTATCACACTCCACCAGAGGATATCTTTCCTGTGTTCCAACCGGAAAATGAACCGGTGAACACTCCACCGGTTGTCGAACAAGAACCAAATCCATTTGGTTTAACTGAATATGAACTCAGAACTCTGGAGCAAGATGAGGAAGTCCGGTGAGAAACAGAACAATGTGAACTAGAAGAGGAAGCTGCTCGTTTGGAGCAACAAGCCAGGGATGAAGAACACCTGAGGAAGAACTGGTTTGACATAATGGAAGCAAAGTATTATGCCGACGAGTTCAGATCATCTTCCAGTGAAGACGGTTGGGTTTCAGATAATTCATTTTCTTAATTTGTAGTTTTATTTTCATGTATCGTAGTTCGTTAATCTTTAATTTATGTAATGTTTTTATTTTTAATGAATTTTAAGTATTATGTCTTCCGCCATTGTTATACTAAGAAGTTGGTTCGAGAAAATAAGTTTCTGACTCTTTGAAGTGTGTGAACTAGTTAAACTTTGATGCGGAACAATTGGAAAATCAAACTATTAAAAGGGTAGTTCAAAAAAGTTGTTTGCTAATTTTCATTTTTATTTTGTGTTTATTCGATGATGGATAATTAAATAGATAATCTAACATTCGTACAATAATTTTTATCTTGTTATTAGTTTTAATGCAAGTTAAAAAGTCGGTCATCGACTGTGGCACTTTGATCATGTCTGGTCGCCAGAGAGAGAAAGCTGACGTGGCAACCGGTGACCCAGGTCGTTTGAGTCATCGACTGTGTCTAGCCTTATATACAGTTTTCAACATCTTAAATACTTGAAATGACGATTCAATATAAATTTTATGTCAGACTTAAATGGAATATTTAATTTGCTAAACAATATATCTAAAAGATATTCCTGTCACATACAATCCAATAATTCAGTGCATATCTACCTTTTCTTTCACCAAATTGCCACTGATATAATTTTTCCTTATTCGCATATGACACGTTAATTCCTTTTTATACAATAAAAGATAATTATTACTTTAATCAGTTTTGCAAAAAGTATTTTAAAAGATCACATTGAACAAATAGAAAGAGCAAGGCTTTGATCAAGTGGTTAACATCCTTGTCTCTGAAAGACGATATTTGGACCAATAACATGTGAAAAACGATATTAAGACCCATAACTCGTAGAAGACGATACTGATAATTACTTTAGTTTACTTTTTATTGAACAAATAGCATTATGTACGATGGAGTGTTTATATTAGGGCTGAGCATCGGGCCAAAACCCGACCCGTCCCGAAAAAGCCCAAAACCGAGAAGCACTGGAATTCAATACCGATACCGAACCGAATTTTAGTCGGGTCGGTTCGGTATTCATCAGTTTAATCGGTCGGTTATCGGGATAGTGAGCCAAAACCCGATTTACAAGCCCAGTTTTTTTGAGGCCAATTTTTCCCAGCTTCACAAAAAAAGAATTACAAGCCCACTGTCACAAACACAAGCCCAGTTTTTTTAGGCTATTTTTTCCCAGCCTAGTTTCACAAATACAACTACACACGTTCAAATCCAAATACAAGAATACAACTACAATTCTACAAATACAGTTCCAATTACAAGTTCCAACTTCCAAATACAGTTTCATGATTGAGTTCTCTTTTCCAGTAGAGCATCATGTTGCAACATTCTTCTCTTTTCCATGACTGAGTTCTCCCTTTTGTTTGTCTAACCCCTCTTGAATTTCTAGAAAAAACTTAACATTCGTTAAGTGGTCGTAAAAACTATACAACTTAGACTTTTACAGGTTACAAGTTTGCAACAAAGTATTGAGAGATAAATAGACTTGTTCAGCAAGATAAATTACAGGTTACAGCTTACTCTTTTCAATGATGAGAACAAAACAAAGTGCAACAGTTGGTGAAGACATGAGTGATCACAAATTCACAAGATAAATTAGACTTGTTCAGTAACTAGAAACACCACATTGAGAAGTCATTTTCCTAGGTTTCATTGGGGCTTTCCTTTTGCGTTTATTAGCATCACAATCAAGAGTCTCAACGTCTATCGTCTGATCCTAAACAAACACATTAAACCGCACCATATTGTTATATCAGATTAAAACAAGTATTCTGTTCTAACTACATCACAATACCATATATGATAAAACATAATCTAACTACATCAGTACATCACAATACCAAATTTAAAACAGAATACAACCATTTTTAAAACAATACCATATATGATATATTAGAATATCAGATTACTCAGTAAACTAGGAAGAGATAAATAAGTCAGAATTAAATTTGGATGCATAAATTTTCTATCAATATTTGTTTTAATTTCCTACCAAAACTAACTAAACCAAAAAAGCAAACTAATTAAACTAATTAAATTGGGTCTCATACTCTTACGATTCACAGATTCAGTAAACAGAAAATGTTCAAAGTGCTATAAGTAGAACAACTATAATTAAAACAATACAAGTATAATTAAAACAAATACAACACTTACTTCCATTACATTGGTCTCATGATTCACAGATTCATTTGTAGCCGTAGGTACAGAAGATGATATTGATTCATATGTGGTGTTTTTGAAAAGAGATTGATCCATATGTGGGGTTTTTTGAAGACAATCGGTGAGTTTGTTGGGTGGTGTTCTTCAGAAGATGAGAATGAGTGAAATAATCGGTGAGTTTGTTGGGTGAGTTTGTGGAGGGGCGGGTTCTATTAAGAAAACATAATTAATATTCGGGTTGGCGGGATAACTCGGGCTTAATTCGGTTCCCGTCCCGAACCGACCCGAAACCGACATAACCTTTTTTTTAAAACCGAGTCCCCGACTAAATAGCCTAAATTTCGGTATCAGTCGGTTTGTCGGGACTTTTCGGTTTCGGTCGGTTTTGCTCAGCCCTAGTTTATATGCATTCGTTGGAGATGGCCTAAACAATCTCATCAACCATTAAAAAAAAAAAAAAAAAAAAAAAAAAAAAAAAAAAAAAAAAAAAAAAAAGCCTCTTGTTTGGCATAATAAGTTAAGGGTTGCTAAATATTCATACAATACTTTCCTACTTAACATCTTACTATACAAAATTTTAACATGTGTTATTTACTATTTATTTTGTTTATTTTTCATGATTTGTGTTAAAGCTTTTGAAAGTGTGTGAGATGGACATAAACGATTGAATTGAAATTGATTGTCTTGATTTCCTATTGCCCACTAAGGGCTACAATATAAAGGGATAATTACAAGACTATTATGGGTAAATCCCATAAATTAAGGACTACATTAATTAGGAGATATGACAAATCACAAAATATTATACAACTTGATTTGATCTTATCATTGTACACGTCTAACACTCCCCCGCAGTCGAAGCGGGGGGACACCGAACGCTGAGACTGGAGCGAAATTCCTCAAACAGAGCCGATGGAAGTCCTTTTGTGAATATGTCTGCATACTGATATCGAGAAGGAACATGAAGAACGCGAACCTCACCAGTGGCAACCAAGTCACGAACGAAGTGAATATCTATCTCAATGTGCTTCGTACGTTGATGCTTAATCGGATTGCAAGACAAGTAGACAGCACTGACATTATCACAGTATACAAGAGTAGCGGAAGATATCGGGGTGTGTAACTCAAGAAGTAGGTTCCTAAGCCAACACGTTTCGGCAACGGCATTAGCAACTCCTCGATATTCTACCTCTGCACTCGAACGAGAGAGCGTTGGCTGTCGCTTAGAGGACCAGGAAAGTAAGTTGTTGCCAAGAAAAACACAATAACCTGACGTAGACCTCCGTGTAGTTGGGCAACCAGCCCAATCAGCATCAGAATATGCAACCAAATTTGTAGTAGAGGAGGAGAATAACTGAAGTCCATAATCTAGAGTACCCTGAACATATCTCAGGATCCTTTTAAGAGCTGAAAGATGGGGCTCCCGAGGATCATGCATGTGGAGACAAATCTGCTGAACTGCATAAGATATATCAGGTCTGGTGAATGTGAGATACTGTAGAGAACCTGCAAGACTCCGATATGAAGTCGGGTCAGATACTGGATCACCATCATCCCCCAGTTTGGATTCAGTGTCAACAGGAGTCCGACAAGGGTTACAATTGATCATATTTGCTTTCTGTAAAATCTCTGTAGCATATTTCTTCTGAGATAAAAATAACCCTGAAGAGTCTCGAGTAACTGAAATGCCCAGAAAGTAATTAAGTGGTCCGAGATCTGTCATGGAAAACTCCTGGTTCAAAGAACGGATAATCTGCTGTAACAAATGCTCAGAAGAAGCAGTTAGCACAATATCATCAACGTATAGCAATAAGTAAGCAGTATCCGCCCCCTTACGGAATATAAATAATGATGAGTCACAGCGGCTAGAAGAAAACCCAACTCGAGTGATATAGGATGCAAATCGTTGGAACCATGCTCGAGGGGCCTGCTTGAGCCCATACAGAGACCGTTGCAGCAAACATACATGATCTGGATACATAGGATCCTTAAACCCTGGAGGTTGATGCATATAAACTGTCTCAGATAAGTCACCATGCAAGAAAGCATTTTTGACATCTAGCTGATGAATTGGCCAATGTCGAGAAATAGCTAAACTTAGAACAGTTCGAATAGTTCCTGGTTTAACTACCGGACTAAATGTTTCATCTACATCGACTCCCTCCAATTGATTACTGCCATTGGCTACCAGACGAGCCTTGTAACGACTAAGGGTGCCGTCAGCCAAATATTTGTGATGAAACAACCACATGCAGCGAATAATGTTGGTATCAGTGGAATGAATGGTGGGTTTATATCGGGTGAATCTTCCAAAAAGGTGTAATTAGGTGCTGCTGTCGGTTTTGAAGTACCATATGGGAAAATGGTTTCATCAAAAGTTACGTGATGAGATATAATGATTTTATTGGTCGTTAAGTCAAAGCAGCGGTATCCACGTTGATTTGAAGCTTGACCCAAATAAATGGATGGAGTGGCGCGCGATTCAAGTTTGTGATTGGGGTATAGGTGAGGGTAACAAAGGCACCCAAAAGTGCGTAAGAGGCTATAATCTGGGTTTTGGCCATATAGACGGGTGTAGGGGATTTCATTTGCAATAGCGGTTGAGGGTAGAATATTGAGTAAGTGAATAGCCATATTTAGAGCTTCAACCTAAAATGTAGGCGGGGGATTGGCTTGAAAAAGTAGGGTACGGATGAGATTGTTAGTGGTGCGGATCATACATTCGGACTTGCCGTTTTGTTGTGATGTTTTAGGGCATGAGAAGCGAAATTGTATTCCATTGGCAAAAAGTTTGTGGAAGTCGCGGTTATCGAATTCACCGCCATGATCACATTAAAGAGACCTGATTTCACACTTAAACTGAGTGTGAACATATTTACGGAATAACATAAATTTAGATAGCACATCAGACTTATTAATTAAAGGATACACCCAAACAAAATGCGAATAATGATCCAAGAATAAGACATAATATTTAAAACCTGACATGCTCAGAATTGGTGACATCCAAATATCCGAGTGAATAATGTCAAAACAAGCATTAACAACAGTATCGGAGCTAACAAATGGAAGTCTAACATGTTTACCAAGCTGGCAAGCATGGTAAAGCACAGGAGGTTTTTCCTTATTACATGAAATAAAATTTTTCGAGACAAGACGACGTAACACTTCGCTTCCTGGATGTCCAAGACGCTGATGCCACGTATGTTGACTGACGAGGAGAGCTTGAGGAATGGGAGACGGGGCTGTGACTGGGTAAAGATCACCTGTGCTGTCACATCGGAGCAGCACCCGTCGAGTCATGAAATCCTTAACAGAAAAACCAAATGCATCAAATTCAATAGTGCAATTATTATCTCGAATAAATTGACGAACTGATATTAAATTTTTGACAATATGAGGGGTAATAAGGACATTATTTAGAAGAAGTGGTCGGAATGGAGTTGGCAAAATGCTACGACCCGTATTGGTGACAGGAATAGAGTGTCCATCACCAACCGAAATGGATGGATACATACACCTATTAAAAACAAGATTAAGACTATTAATTGAAGCATTTAAATGTGAGCTTGCACCTGTATCCATGTTCCAGGCACCGGTAGTGGGGTCGTGTAGAGTCCCGGTGGTGAAAGTGTTAGAATATAAATATTCATATGAAGACTCGGTCACCCCGAGTATCTATTTAGCATTTATATAGCTCGTAGGCTTATTAATATTAGTTTAATTTTAGTAATATTAGTTTAGCTATATTAAGTATTTATGGAGTTGGGTCGGGTCTTTATCCACTGTCAGCTCACTCCACAGCCCACTAAGGGCACCTAAAGTTAGGAACTATAAATACCCCTTCCCATGTGTGGGAAGGGTTGGAAACTCTTTACACCTTCAATCTAATATTACACATTTTCTCTCAAGTTCCCTCTCTACTCTCTCTCTCTCTTTAACTCTACCATGGATCTGTTCTTCCACAATCCAAGACCTCCCGATCCACACAATCAATAAGTATAGATGTTACAATTGGTATCAAAGCTAAGGTTAGGTTCGATTGATTGTGTGTGCTTGGTGTCGTGGTCTCTACTTTCTCGTCTTTATTTTTTTTGGATCGAATATTATCTCATGAATGTTTTTTTCTTTGACTATTCGAATTACAATTCTGGTCTTTATTTGTATGTTGGGCTATTCTGGTTTTCATTTGTATTTTGGGCTTGGACTGTTTGGAATTCATATAACAGTCCTTTAGTTTGTGGTTTGATCCATTTTAACAAATACTGATATCGGTTTGTGGTTTGTAGCTTTATTATTAGAAGAGATGTATTTGTGGATTAGTGGATTAGTGGAATTCGTTTTGGATTAGTGGATTAGTGCTCATCACAAGAACTCAAATAACCAAAGTTGTACTCTTAGCCTTAGTTTGTGGCTTTATTTCTTGTCCAAAATTTTCTTGCTGTTTTATCTCTTGTCCAAATTTTTCTTGCTGTTTCTGGTTTTCTGTTTGGATGAACTGCTCCTAGGTGAAGTTTCTTGCTAGCGGTTTGGGTCTTTCTTATTGTTGTGATTCGATTCCTCTGCAGTGGTTTGTACACAAAAAGGAAAAAGAGGTAGCGGTTTGACTGGTGTAAGAATAGAGGTTTGGATTATAACCAAAATGGGAAAAGGACAACTCACAGTCGAAAGTGACTGTTTTGTTGGGTACTGACAGCGGTTTGACCAGTCAACAGCGGTTTCATATACCTTTTTGGTCGCGGTTTGGTGTGGTGGCGGTTTGTCTGCTTGCTCGTAGCGGTTTGATAATTGGTGATAGCTGTTTGCTGTTTGCAATAGCGGTTTGTGGTGTTGTGGTTTTGCATAATTAAACAAAAACAAATCAAGAACCAAACACGAATTCACAACAACAGAAAAAAGCAAAGTGAAAATAGTCCACAAACAAACCATAAATCACATAAACAACGATAACAAGTCCATTGCATCCATACATGTCGAATCATACTCTAACCTCAACCCATCACCACTTCTACAATAACAACCATATCGTCTCTATACTAGTCATTACATAAGAACTAGGTCAAAAAATAAAATGAAAGACAACATCAATCTCAGTTGGTTCTTTCTTGTGGGCTACAATTAACTCATAGACCTTTTCAAGATCTGAGCACGAAAGAACATAATCATCATCGATCTATTTTGAATGTCGTGCCTCATTCATTAAATATTCTACATAAAAGAAAAGAAATATAACAATTGTGTTATCTTCTTTTCTTTAATTCGTTCAAGACACAACCGAACAACCCAAGTTGACCCTACCTGAGATCCTCCAAAGGATCTTGATGATGAAGTATTTATGGTCTTGGCCTTCCTCATCTTCGTATGCATAACGGTTATCTAATCAGGGTTTGTGTTGATTCGTGTTGTTATGTGGATGGATCGATTGCTGATGAGATTTGATTTGTTTTGTTTGTGTTGATTCGTTGGTATGTGCTACCTGAGATCATCCGCAGATTTAATCTTTCGTTTTGATTCCGAGTTGAGGAAGAGGTGGGGCGGATGGATTTAGCAATTAGGGTTTTGGTTGATTGTGTTTAATTGCGTTTGATGGAAGATGAATGAAGGAGGCGGATTTTCTTAGGTGTGTGAGATTAGGGTTTGTTAAAACGAGGGTGATTATGGATTGGTAGAGTTTATACCTCTGTTATTATCATTAGAGTGGGTATTGACTGTCCTTTGATGGGCTGAACCAACACATGGGCTGCGAAAGTTTTAAGTGCTATATGGACTTAACGAAATGTTTGGGCTGAAAATGGATGGACTAATCTATTGATATGGTTTGTTTAGTTGGATAAAAAGAGCTAATGTTGTTTACTAATCCCTCCCTCCCTAAATAAATGTCCACATGGACTTTTTGCGGTCTTTATTATTCAACTTTGACCATAAATATTTTTGTTTGTGTTATATAATACTTGATGAAAATTATACCAATGAAAATACTTTTAAAACCCAATCCATTCATATATTTTACATCAAGTATTATATAACACAAACAAAAATATTTATGGTCAAAGTTGAATAATAAAGACCGCAAAAAGTCCAAGTGGACATTTATTTAGGGACGGAGGGAGTTTACTAATTTTTTGAGCTGCAAATACTATCATCCGAAAGTTTGTATAAATGACGAGTTTTTGAACTAAATTTTGACTATGCAAATCTTTCGGTATAGTTAGTGGTATAATGGTTACTTGTGGTTTGTAACGACAAAGCGATAAAATTTCACGAGGATACACACGTCACGGCTAGTATTTGGGTATATGAATGTCAACGTGATTACAGAGTTGTGGATTTGGCAGCGTTGTCCAATTGGTGCCTGCGATTTGAGTGAGCCTGCTATTTGATCTTTGCGATTTGAGTTACAGTTGACTAATTGTGATTTGGTTAATTGCGAATTGACAAGTTGCTATTTGACTTGTTGCGACTTGACTGATTGCGATGGTACCAGTTGCGATTTGACGTTGCGAGTTAACACTTGCGATTTGACTTATTGCGATTTGGTTGATTGCGATTTGACTTGTTGCAATTTGACAAACTGTGACTTGACTTGTTGCGATTTGATCAAGTTGAGATTTGACTTCTTTGACTTGAATTTTGAAGATTAGTATTGCACCTCACTCTTGGCTATTCTTGTTGATTTCATGGTTTCTCTTGATGATTTTAGAAAATCCCGCGAAAGATTATATTTCTCGGTTTAAATCTCAAGAGTTGTAAAATCCCGTCAAATTTATTTTGGACAAGTAGGCTGGACTTGGACTTAGACACAATAATACTTACAGGGTTTGACTATTTTTTGGGATAAGTTTGTGCTACGAGATTGGTAGGAATTGGGAAATTATGGTAGCTTGGTTGGTTTGTTAATTCACGGGTTCGTGTACTTAGGATCTCAAATATCTCGGGGTTGGTTGGATGCACGATGTTTGATGATCCTTGTTCGAGCGTATTATTAGTGATTAGACTTGGATAGTTCAAGAGGTGGATATATACAATAAAGGATGGAAGGTTGGGTATATACCACTATCTATATTTAAAGGAGTTACGTTGTTGTGCTCAATATAGGTTCTAAATCACAAACTTAGTGCAAGTATAAGTCGCGAATTTGTTTTTTATCAAGCTTCATCAAGAGATCATTGTTTCTAAAGCTTCTAATGGGATTGTAGTACAGGATCTTCTCAAGAGGTGGTCAGACTTAAAGACACGGGGTGGATTGTTTAGAGACGTGTTCTAACCTTTTACTCCCTCTAAAGTTAAACACATTTTATCAAGCGGTTTTGGCATATTACGAGCTTCATTGAATTCTTAATCTGCTAAACCATTGATGAGGAGACAAAAGAGGGGTTACTTCAAGAGAATCTTAATCACCATCTTCTTTGTAGTAGTGTTTTTTTTTGGTCTTTCCATGTATCTATGCTGTGCCTGAAAAAATCACAACCATCACGGACTCTCAGCTATGGCGAAAATGTCATTGCATGCCATTTTTGAGGGGGAGAATAGGCGCACGTTTCTTCTCATTTTGGTTATTTAACCGCACAAGATGATCACGAAGTTCATTTGGTATTCCTTATTTGAGATTGAAGTGGGTTTCTAGAAGGCTCGTACTTATTGTATCTTGAAGTCGGGGTTGGTTGGATGCATGACTTTCAATGATAACTTGCTCGTGCTTAAGATTTAAGTTGAAGACTTGGGTTATCTAGTTTCCAGAAGTCGGGGTGGATAGTTGAAGACCTGGTTAACTATCACTTAAAGGAGCTACATCATAGTACTTAGTGTCACACGCAGAAGACGTTGTGGATAATCGCAAGAAGTGATGAAAGTCTCATACCCTGTCAGGATGGTATTGAGTACTTAGAGATTTTCTTGGTACACAAACTCTCTACACCGTTCTTCCAACAACAGTGCAAGCTTAAGTAACAAATTTGAGGAATTCTACTTCATTTTCAAGTTGGGTATATCGGGTTCCCTTCACCAAGTGGTCATAGCAATAGCCGACAGAATACGAGGTTGGTTAGTTGGCCAAAGTGTTTAAATGTTGTGATGTGATCAGCAATTCTCATGGGATATTCGACGGTACCACACGTCAAAGATGCTTCTGAAAGCTCGAAACCATCATGGGGAAAAAGGTGTACTGTGTTATAAGGTCAACCTCCAGGGGGAAGTAGTTTATACTACTTTACTTAGTATGGTTTGTGAAGTATTCTACATATGTGAGAAAAATTGTTGCTGATCTCTTGCATGTTACCCCAAACTGATATTCACCAAAACCAAATTAGTCATGACACATTCAATTTATCATTGTCTCACGGTTTCTTCTTGGTTTTGTAAAATCCCGCGAAAGAATCTATTTCTCGGTTTAAATCATAGATTTGTAAAATCCCGTGATCTTTTCAATGTTCATTTAATACATAAAAAACGGCTAGATCTGGGCATTTAAACCATAAGATGTGAAAAAGAAAATCTTTTTGGTTTTTAAACCATAAGATTATTTTTAGATTTAATATTGAAAATCACAAAAGAAAAAGGAAAATAATTTGAAAAAGAAAATCTTTTTGGTTTTTATTTTTAAGAAAAATAAACACAATATTTTTGGCAATCGATCCCTCAATCGGAATTCGTTTCTTTTAAAACTACTCGCAGAGTGGCGGAGAAGCAAAGGTCCGCTCGAAAGCTGATTAAAAACCCGCCTCTTTCGGTTTGTCAATTTAATGTCAAACCATCCTTAAACCACTTGTATAGGTTGTAGTTCGAAAATAATCCGAATCAATTGATTTCACGATTTATTTTGTTGTTTTTCAAATATATATATATTTTTTTTGGTATTGTAAACACTTTAGGAAAAGTGTTAGTGGTATTTTTATTTTTATGATTTTATTTATAGAAAATATTTACAAAGAAAATGGTAACTTCCCGGGGGAAGGGTCTTCAAAACACGAGTCGAGAAAACGAGAACGTAAAATTCACTTCAACCTTCCCCGGCAGCGGCGCCAAAAATTGGTATAACAATTTATATCCCAAAAAGGAAATTACACACTAGGAAGTATGCAAAACCCGAGTTCGTTGTCTCGATGAAGGATTGAATGGAATATGTGATTTCGGGATCGTGGATGGTGGATCGAATAGTGAAAGAGTGAGATATTTGGTTTCAAGCTACAAATAATGAGATAAGCACAAGATAAAAAAAAAAACTATTTCTATAACTACAACTACTTATTGAAACTACTGATAAGCTGGATTAAACTATGGGACAAGATCAGTGGGCTCATAAAGGGAAAAACAAGCAAAGGCTCTAACAAGGGACTGAAAAGCTTAAAAGAAGTTAACTATAAGCTAATTCAATCAAATCCTAGTCTAACTGATCCCAAGTTCTCAGAATAATCTCAGATTAAAGGCAAATAAGCACTATACCATTTCAATAAGCTAGCAGACTAATAAGTAGCAAACTGATTCAAAGCAACTAAACAAGGACTGATAAGCTATATAAGATAATTGGAACTTGGAATAAGCTAAACTAAGATAAGCATTATCTAACTAAACCAAAATCCTCAGAATAAGCTACACTAATAAGCTGAAAAACACTGAGAACCAAAGAAAAGCAAATAGGTACTGACTAGCAGACTAGGTCAGACCAAGGGCATGAATTGAGCTAAAAAATAAGCTCTAAGAACACATCTGGAGACCACAAAAGCTTATTACACTAAAAGATCACCTACCAATTATCAAGAAGGCCAAAATTAAGAGCTTAATCACTAATGGATAAGGAGAAAATAAGCTGAGAAATGGTTGCTGATGTACTGATTATGCAGGCACAGGGCAATATGGGCCAATTTCAAGCCAATGAAAAGCTGTCATAAGCTAATTCTAAAAATTAATAAAAATGGGCAACAAGTAGAATAGCAAGCCAATAATCTCTGTACCAAATTTTAGCTTATGAAAACTATTATCCAACAAATGATAAATCAAAGAAAACTGCTAAAAATTGCAAAATCCAAAAAAAAATAATGTAGTCTGCTACATGTATACTGATGACAGATTTTGCGCAAACTTGGACCAAAGTAACTTAAATCCTATTGAAACACTACCAACTGTCAAAGATATGCTTAATGCACTATTGAGGACCTAAAAACACCAAAATAAGGGCTAGAAGGGATTGAGCTTATCAGAAGCTTATATGCGCAGTGTTATCTCTAAAAGTGCATTATCCTACTCAAAACATTCAAATGCTACTAACCAGCCAAAATCCTACTGAAAACCACTTATTTAGATCAAAATAAACTCAATCAAAGTTCATACTTATGGCCAATGAACAGTACACACACTTTTTCTACCCAAAAATAAACTAATACTAAACACTCCTAACTCAAACTGATTTGATGATTTAAACTATCAAATTCCTATTTAAGCCTTGAAACTGATTATCTAACTGATTTATCACCTAATAAACAACTTTCAATTTGAAAATAAGCACTAACAAGCTATTGACTGATTTAGGCTTTTGGTATGTGCTTAAACACATACCTTTTCTCGACCAAAATCAGACCCAAATAGACCAAAAACTAACCAAAATGCCAAAAGATGTTGTGTTTTTGTGTTTATATTTGTGCGGGCAACGGATATCGTGAAAAACGACAAAAGACACAAGAAATCGGGAAAACGAGCACGGGATACGGAAAAGGCTCATAACCGAATTCGGGAAAGTCATACTTGGTCAAAAGTCAAAGTTAGCCCTTAGAGTTTCACAAAAATCACCCTTAGATCAACTTTGGCATTTTAACAAGATCAGTCCCTAAATTTTCAGATTATACACAAATAGCCCTTGTGAATTTCTAATCCTTAAACCTTTAAATCCACAACATATACCCGGATTTACTTAAATAATCCAACCCACACCTATCATAAATAAACCCAACCCACCAAACATCCCGACCCAGCCCACAAATAAACCAACCCAGCCCAGTCATAGGCTCATGACCCGACCCAGTCCTAATCTGGTCAACGTATACTATCCCCCAAAGTCAAATTAAGTATATATTATTTCACAATCTTTACCCGCGCCCCAAAATCCAACAAACCCAGTTTTTACTGTTCCTGCTAGAACCCTAATTTAACCGTACGAATTTTCACAGCAATTAAGGGCAATTAAGTCCAATCATGGGACTTCTAGAAGCTGTTAGGGATGTCAGGAAGGGCAGAGATTGCACGAATGTACACATGGCACATCCCTATTGGACCGAACATCTCACAATAGTTGATCTAATGGCTGTGGATGAATAGGGATTGATCTAAGGGTGGTAGAGGGCTCAGGATGCACGCGGATTGCCAAGGTGGCAGGCCTGGAAGGTTCAATGGGAGGCTATAAATAGAGAGTTCTCCTCATATGCTAGGGTTTTCCAATTTTTATGTTTTAGAAAATTGTTACCACTTTATTTTCTTGTCAAATTTACTGCTTTTCTTAGTGTAATCATTTCCATTTCAGCTGTAATTTCAATTTCAGTTTGTAATCTCAAAGTTTTATTAATGAAAAGTTAGTTTGATTGTTCTTAAATTTGTGTCTCTTTTAGTTCTCATTAGCTTATTATTGCTTATTCAGCTTATTTTCATTAATCTCAGCTTAGTTCAATTTGCATTTTTCACATTTGTTCATTTTATCCACAAAATCCAAAAATATTTGAAAATTACTTCAAAAATCCAAAAGTAGCTTAATCCCAGCTTCAATAAGCTGTTTTCTCATTGTTATGAGCTCATATAAGCTGTTTAGCTTATTATGAGTGTTTTGTTAGTTCAAATTCAAATCAGTCTCAAAATTCAGAAAGTCAACAAAAAAAGTCAACAAGTGGTCAAATAAGCTCTGGAGGAGATAAGCTAATTCTGAGGAGCTTATTGGGTGTTATTTGGCTTATGTGATAAGCCTGGGTTGAGATTATAGTGGTTCAGTTCTGTTTCATACCCTTTTTCAACTAAGGACCCAAGTGAGTTGTAATTTTTCATGTTCTAACTTTAAATCTGCATAATCTGTTTCAAGTAGTAACTAGTGCTTATTTGCTGTTGAGTTTTGCTTTTTAGTTGATAAGTAACTTAGGTATTCATAGTTAATTCATTAGTGTAGCTTAACTTTGCAAATTCTAGATCTAATTAGCATAAGTAGAATTTAAAGGAGTGTTTGGTTCAAGCTTATGTTGAGAGATTTAGAACTAGTCACTGTTCCATTGCCATTTTATCAGTTTTATTTAAGCTTATTGATAGATATTCAAGCAGAATTCATTAGATATTAAGCACTTTGGACTGGTTTGAGGGTTTTTGAATCCATAAGTGAAATTTTAGAGTAGGAACTTTTCAGTAAGCTTCTATATAAGCTAAACTTCTTTGGTGCTACTTATTGGTATGTTTTGGTGTAATTTAGTGTGTTAAGTCAAGTCCCAAGCATTGGTACCATTTCAGTTAGTTTTGCAAAAATTTAGAAGTCAAATCATCTCTGCTGCATCAGGTCTAGCTTAGCAGACCTGCACATTTTTGAGCTATTCTTAGCTCATTCATTAGACTGCATTTTGCTTATTTACTTGTTTCCATAACATGATAAGTGGTTTCTGGGTAGCCTTTAGTGTCAGATTTTAAGATCTTAGATTGGATTTCAAGGTTTAGCTTATTAGACAGCTGATTTTAAGTCTGCAATTCACCCTATCAAACTGCTCAGGCCTGCAAATTAAGTTTTGTCCCACAACCATCTGTTTATGAGCTTGATTAAGGGATCAATTGTGGATAGAATTTGGGTTTTTTTTGGACAATAAGTAGTCTGACATATGAGCTTTTTGCTTCTGCTTCTGGATTTCCCAATTAAGCTCTGGTCTAGCTTATAATTAAGCTGCAAATTGGTCTTTTGATAACTGCTACTGTCATAAGTTTGCAACTGTTCAGCAGATTATAAGCTTATTGCACGAGCTTATTTGACTTTTTTAAGTTGGATTGTGCTTATACAAGTCCCTTGCATCATTTCTGAGCTTTTGGGAATTTTTGGATACTTAGCTTATTTTTAGCTTATTCGTAAACTGCTTATTCGACTGTTCTGCTTATTTGAGCTGAATTAAGTTCTGCTCTTATTTTTCCTAGATATATAATTTAATTTTAGATTTACTCAGAATTTTCCAGATTTTTTCCAATTGTTTTGATATTTTTAAATCAATTAAATACTTTAATTTAGTTTTTAATTCATAAAAAATCCATAAAAAGTCAAAAAAAATATTTTTCTTTTTTCCAAAATTTTCTTTTTATATTTAGAATTTAAGAAAAATTATTTTACATTTTTAGGGTTTAGAATTTAGAAATTCACTTTTTAATTACGTTTTTAAAATTCGTAGCGTACGTTTTAAAAGTTAAATTTTCGTTTTTAGGTCTATATGCTTAATCTACTTGTACCCCTAGCATAATTAGTTGTTTTCCTTTATATTTCATTGTTCGTAATGTAAAAGCCACCAATCATCACTCTTATTCACCATTCACTTCACGTATTCGACACCGTAAACGACGACTCAACTTCAACCTTCGTTGGGACTACGACTCGGGGAAAATACATTCGTTGCATTTCCTTTGGAAAATAAATATACTCAAAATGACAAATCAAAAAAATGGCGCCGCTGCCGGGGAAGGCTTGAGAAGAGTTTGAATTTCGTTCGTTGAATCGTGTTTTGAAGACCCTTCCTCGGAAGTTATTTGTTTTTATAAAAAGAAAAAAAAATATACAAAAAGAAAATAAATAAAACACTTTTCCTAAAGTGTTTTCAAAAATACAAAAATAATATAACCTCACTTTTCTGAAAGTGTTGTAAACTATTCCGAATAAACAACAAAAGAGATCGTTAAGTTAAACGTTACTTGGATTATTTCTTTACTATAACCTATACACGGGGTTTAAGGAGGTCTTGACATTAAATTGCAGACCGAAAAGAGATCCATTCTTCTCTTCCGCCATAAAGAAGTGACCATACGGATAAAATTCGTCATCCTTGATTTTTCACGAGTCCCCAAACTAAGCTTAAAAACGAAATCATTGTCTATTTACAAGTTAGATGCCAACACTACCCATGGAAGTTACTTGTGTAATTACCTCTTGCTCCCATTTTCCTAATTTGCCTCTATTTATTTTTGGTGAGAAATGAATTGCTTCATATTTTCTTGTTTCGATAGGTTTTTAGTCCGATAAAGATACTAAATTAAGACGCTAAGTAGTTTTCAATCTTCTCTCGAGAACCGTTGCTTTGAAAATGAGGTCCACATCAACGTTTTTATTTATATTTTTGACTTTTTCATTTTTCTCTTTTTCATCCGTCACCATTTTTTTCATTTTTCATCATTTTTTTTCACTAACTTTTCACTTGCGTGCTCTAAATGACGGAGCTTCACGGTTTAGTTTCAAGACCTTACACCTTCCGGAATAAAGGATCCAAGGGCCGTTACAACGGAGTGTTCCAAGACTCTAGACATTCCTGAAATGAGGATCCAAGGTAGTTAGACCAAAACCTCACACATTCCTGAACTAGAGGTCCAAGGGCCGGTGCAAGAGGGTAGCCAAGACCTAAACGCCTTCCGGAAATAAGGATCCAAGGCCCGATCTCGAATCCGTAGCTTAGAGCACTTAACTTATTATTATTAAACGTATTTATTAAGTAACCTTGATGTGTACCCAATTTTTAAAGCAAGGATTCTTTTAAGAAGACCAAGAACTAATCATCGGCAAAACCTAACATCTTTAATTATTCTTACAGTTATATATGGTGAAACAATTTTGTGGGCGCAAAAGCCACAAGTAACTTCGATGAGCTCTAAAGAGAACCAACTACTCCACGCTTAGCATCTATCTTATAAACAACTCTATCATTTCTCGTTCTTCGCAAATTTAAAATCTTAAATAATAAGATCCGCGAATGCTTAGCCGAATGGTTAAGGAGACAAGCTAGGGCTCAACACGCCCGATCAAGTTAGAATTTTATTCCTACTCTCACCAACGAAAAGTCAACAAAATGTCAAAATTTATTATATTTTTGCACAAAAATTTTTAAAAATTTCTCATTTTTTGGATTTTTTCATTTTTGGAGGAAAAACGGGGTTGCATGAGTAAACGGCAAAAAATGCAAGGCAAAAATCAAATCGAAAGATGACCCCCCCAGACTAAAATGAGACATTGTCCTCAATGTCTTAAAGGTAAGGGTTTTCCTACATAAATCTAAGGCCGTTTATTAATTATGCCAAAGATAAACGTTAGACGATAAGATTAAGGATATCGGATGAGCAACGAATGATGAAACTCGAGTAGAGAGAAACACAACCACGAGCACGAGAGTCTTCATAATTTGGGCAAATCCTGGACATACATAAACAACCACGAAACACAAGATACGGAAGAGGTGCCCCTCCTCACTTCACTTATTAGAAAATAGAAAGAAGATAGAATGATAAGCATGGGGTGCCTCCCACGAAGCGCTTGTTTTTGATCGAGTCGTATAGCTTAGACTCGCCCCGAATTTAATTATTCTTGGGGGAGTAAATGGAGAATCAACACTGCAACGGACACCCGGCATGAAGAACGGAGATGCCGGGGTCAAAGACGGTATCCTCACTCCTGGAGGAGTGGAAAAATGGAGAAGTCACATCAAATGTGATGAATGGAAGAAATATTTTTATAATAATGAAAATCAATTCTTCATCCTCAAAAGCAGATTTTTCAAAAGTCTCGGGAGGGAGGGTTGGGATGAAATTATCAATAAGCAAATTCTTCTGATCATGTACAGCTCCCCCCAGAATAAAATCTTTATCAAGATTGAAGTAAAAATGATCATATTCTGGATGAGAGAGTTCACCGGAGAACTCTTCAAAAATGACCGGATCATTCTTATCAAAGAGAAAAGAATCATACTCGGGAAGAGAGATATGAGCATAAGAAGTGGTACTGCCACTACTCGTCTCTTCCGTATGATCGATATCAAAGTGAAATGCTTCATAAGCCGGGAGAGAATAATCGGGATGAGAAGTGGGATTGCCACTAGTCTCTTCTTAGGTCTCAAAGATAAAACTCTCATATTCTGGAACAAAATCCTCGAGCTCGTGCTCCGGAGGATCTGACGGCTTATCTTCAAAATAACTTCCTTAATTTCCTCCGGGGGACGGTTCATCAAATATCTCCTTTTCTGATAACGGAGCATCTCCCCCCGGATCACAATCATCATCAACAATTTCCGGTGAAATTGGATCATCGAGCTCTTCCATAGAGATATCACTTCCCTCGGGTGGAGGAGAAGGATGGGAAGAGTCGGAAATGACGAGTTCAGAAGACGGAGTGGGATTACCACTCGGAGGAGGAATCGACGTCTGAACTTTCAATACTTCTGAAGGTTCATCCTCATCACTCTCGTCAGAATCTGAATAGTAAAAGGTGTGAGGATGACCTGGTCCTTGTTGATATTGACAATTTGGAATAGTGTTATTGTCAAGGACCTCAACTCGTGCACTCATAGCGGAAATTTTCTTGGAATAATGATCACTCATCACAGTGATAGAGTCATACTGAATTTCAGCATCCCACTGATAATGATGATGTGTCATATTCTCAATCAAATCATATGCTTCTTGAGGAGTTTTCCGCATGAGAATGCCACCGGCTGCCAAAGCAATTTTGTCTTGATTAATCAGAATTATACCATTATAAAAGGTTAGGATTTGATCAAGAAGCAAAATTTTGTGATCAGGACATTTCCGCAATAATGATTTAAATCTCTCCCAAGCTTCAAATACTGATTCCTTGGGCAATTGCTGGAAATTTCGAATGTCTTTCCTTAGCTGCACCGTTTTAGAATATGGAAAGTATTTTGAAAGAAACTTGAGGAACATCTCTTCCCAAGTATGAATTGAGTGGGTTTTAAGAGTATAAAACCAAGATTCAGCATTGTGGGATAAAGAGAATGGAAAGAGATTTAAATGGATGTTATCTTGGGAAACTACATTTTGTTTTATGGATTGAGTGATGGATAGGTATTTGTTTAAATGTTCGTTTGCATCCTCATCTCAAAATCCGTGAAATTGGCAATTTTGCCGGATCAGTCGAACCATATGATTTTTCAATTTGAAATCGGTTCCCGGAACTGATGTAGGAGTGATCGGTCCTCCTCTACCGATCAGTGTTGGACGATAGAAATCCTCCATGGTCCGAAGATCATGGGGATGAGATGGTGGAAAATCGATCATTGTGGAGAATTAAACAATGAGAGGGATAAGAAGATAGAATTAAATTGTTGAGAGGACAAAGAAGATTATTTTTAGATTTAATATTGAAAATCAAAAAAAGGGAAAAGGAAAATAATTTGAAAAAGAAAATCTTTTTGGTTTTTATTTTTAAGAAAAATAAACACAATATTTTTGGCAATCGATCCCTCAATCGGAATTCGTTTCTTTTAAAACTACTCGCAGAGTGGCGGAGAAGCAAAGGTCCGGTTGTAGAAGCAAAGGTCCGTTCGAAAATAATGTCAAACCATCCTTAAACCACTTGTATAGGTTGTAGTTCGAAAATAATCCGAATCAATTGATTTCACGATTTATTTTGTTGTTTTTCAATTTTTTTTTTTTTTTTTTTTTGGTGGTATCGTAAACACTTTAGGAAAAGTGTTAGTGGTATTTTTATTTTTATGATTTTATTTATAGAAAATATTTACAAAGAAAACGGTAACTTCCCGGGGGAAGGGTCTTCAAAACACGAGTCGAGAAAACGAGAACGTAAAATTCACTTCAACCTTCCCCGGCAGCGGCGCCAAAAATTGGTATAACAATTTATATCCCAAAAAGGAAATTACACACTAGGAAGTATGCAAAACCCGAGTTCGTTGTCTCGATGAAGGATTGAATGGAATATGTGATTTCGGGATCGTGAATGGTGTATTGAATAGTGAAAGAGTTAAGCCCTAAATCGTATTTATTTGATCAAATATTGCCCTAAATCGTTCCTTTTGTCATTTTAGGTACTTTTGAGGAGAAATCTGGAAAAGGAGGCATTTTGGACGTTTTTGGAGCATAAAAGTGAAGAAAACGACAAAGTCTCAAAATTGTGCTGGAAACTACCTTTGACGGCGTCAGGATTTGTTCTGGACGGCGTCATGGCTTGTCAAGAAAAGGTGGATGTGAAAATTACTCATGATAAGCCAGAGAAATTTGCATGGAATTCTGACGGCGTCATGCTTTAATGTGATCAAGGTCGTCACGGCTTAATTTAAAGAGGGACGGCGTCACGCATAATCCTGACGGCGTCACGCCTTGATAAGCCAGAACGGATTTTGGAGAGCTAAAGAGGGACGGCGTCAAGAAGGTCATCCGGGAACCCTAAAAGCGGCGAGGTGACGGCGTCATACTCCATAACGTGACGCCGTCAGATCTGAAAGTCTATATATAGTTTTGCAATTTTTTGTCATTAGTGTGGAACTTATTGAGGAACTTTGTGTGTGAAAACCCTAAGACGAATTTGGCAGCTTTTTCAAGGCTTTTTGCCTTGAGATCTTCCATGTTACATTGAAGATAAGTTATCAATTAATCATTCAATATGTCTATGTGTTGTTTGATTCTATCTTGTTCTTGTCTTTTGTTTAACATGCTAGGCTAGATTTATCTTGTGTTTGCTTAGATCTAATGAAACCTAGCTATTGATTATTGGTTATTAGTGTGTTGTTAGTTGTATTGGATGATTGTTCATCTATGTTAGGCTTAAGAAAACTGGCTAACTTCCTATTCGGTAACTTGCTTGAACGTCTTAAGAAACATGAACCAATGCGTACTAAAGGTTTTTATGGTTGTATTTAATGCATGAGCGAATTCTAGTGATCCCATGTTAGGAGCTTCCTAGCCGGCTCGACATAGGAGTGAAGTAGGAGCTTGTAGAGTTGGGGAAGTACGTACGCCACCCCACGATTGGTATTAAGGAATACACCCGTCATCCACGCAATTAATACACACTAATCAACCGGTAAAAGATAGTTAGGGAGTAAGGAAATCTAAGTAAACACATTTCTCTCCATATAAGTTTTACCACCTTTTCATTTTCTGTTATTTTATTTTATTTGCATTCGTAGTAACTTGGGTTAGTTGACTAGCAACTAATTCCGCCCACTCCTTCAAACCCGAGATTTTACTTGCTTTCATAAAATTATAAAAACATAAAAAAGAATCTTCTCTCACCCTTAGACCTATTAGAGTAGTTTTTCATACCTAACGAACACTATTCCCTGTGGAGTACGATCAATCCCCCGTACTTACCACTACACTATACTACATCGGTCAGGTACACTGCATGGTGGGGTTGTAAGCCTCTTGAGATCCCTCGAGAGGTAAAACCTGTTGTAAGGTTGCAAAACCACGCATCAAGTTTTTGGCGCCGCTGCCGGGGAGTAGTTATTGCTTAGGTTGAAATTTTATTTTTATTAGGTCTACTCACAAGATTCCTATCAAGTGAGATATTTTTTTTTTTATTTTGTAGCTTTCTCGTAGTCTATCTTTTCTTTGTGATTTTGGTTGTAATTTGCTTCAAATGGACTTTTCACTTAGATTTCTAAGATTGCAAGATATGGTTGAGTGGCTAGAACACCAAGAAGTTCAAAATACCTCATTTAGAGACACTTATGAATCATATGAGCCTTCACCTAGGATAGATTCTTATGAACAACCTCCATGTTTAGGATCTTGTTTTAGTGAGGCTAATAGGAAAAGCGACCTAGTTTGCCAAGGAATTGTGGATAGAGCCGTATCAATAAATCATAAGTTGGATGAAGCACTAGGTTTGTTATTATCACTACCTAAGAAAACAATTGACGAGGATATAGGTGATCTTGACACGTGGAATAATGAGGTAAACACCATAAGCCCACAAAATACTCAACCATCATTTGAGGCACCCACACCGCCCGTGACATACCCGGAAGAAGTAGAAGAGACTTTAGGAATCCCGATGGAGGTAGAACCCTTGGACCAAGCACAACTAGAGGATATAGGTTTGCACACTTTTAGTGATGACCTTACTCATAGTTCTAGGGAATTTCCTAGTGTTGATGAATTGGAACCTCAACCTTTACACAACTTTTCATCCTTAGATTTACATCTAGGAGAAAAAAGAGGAACCGACCCACCCATCAACCAATATTATCCGGGTAGTTTTAGGATGAAGGAAGCCATTCACTCACCCCCTGCACCTCACGTGGTATATTCACACCCTAAGGGTGTGTATCGCTACTTTCACCCGCACTTAATCCTAAGTGTAGGGAAAACCTCCCCTATTTTTGTTAAATAAGGGTAGAGTCAGGCTCGTGACTCGAACAAAAACAAGCGCTTATTGGGAGGCAACCCAAGCTTTATTTGCTTTATTTGTTTGATTGTTTGTTTATTTAATTTTATTTGTTTCCGTATGCATTTCTTATTCTTTTTGTTTACTGTTCATGTCTCAAATATAAATTGTGAAAATGCTTTATTTTGTTTTTAACTTCGTCTTAACTACATATAAAGGTATTTTGCAAAAGATAAGTGTAAGGGAAATCCAAATTTGTTTTTAAGAACAAGATTGAACATGAACGATAACAATGAGATATAAGCATGCATATTAGTATTTGTTTGAGTCAAATGCTTGTATCGAGTCATAATGAAGTTTTGCAGGAATTCCAGGAAGTAAGGTATAGGTTTTTCCAGAAATTTTCCGGAAACTTAACATGAGAATTCTGTCAGATCATTTTTGACGGCGTCAGGCCTTACAACCTGACGGCGTCAGGTTTTAATTTTCTGAAATTTTTGAAAGTTTTGTTTTTCTACCGGAATCATAAAAAGTTTTTATTAAATCTCTAACTTTAAAACTCCAGGAATCTGCAAAACATTCATTCCGCAAGCATTATATCTTTAATTGTTTTATTTCTAAGTCTGGAATTACACCTAGTTGTGAGTTGTCTTTGTTCGGTTTGATGCTTTGGTTTTTCTTGTTTGTTTTCTCAGGATTAACAGGTTATTTTGGACAAGGAGATGTATGTGGAATCAAGCTTTTGGCGATGCATTAGTCTTGAAGCTTCTACATTACCTTGGAAGAAGATCTAACCATGTTACCTCTCTATCCACCGAACGAATCAGGGGAGTATTTGATTTCATTCTTTTACCTTTTCACTTTTACATCTTGTTATTTGAACATTGGGGACAATGTTCATCTTAAGTGTAAGGGGGGGTAAAAGTACGATACTTTAGAGAATACAATTACGCTTGATTTTTGTTTGTTTAATGTTAGATGTGTAATAAAACTGAGAGAAATACCTGTTAAGGCAATTTTAGTGCCAAATTTAAAATTTTTTACAACATATAGGAGTGAAACTTTGGTCTTAATGAGCGTCTCATGGATAGGAGTTATATGACTAGCACAAAACCGTACCACTAAAAAATTTTCCACCCCCAAATATGTGAGGTTCGCCCCTAGAATTGGTAGGAAAAGCATTTATGCTATGATGTGTGTACCGGTAGCACTTAGATTCTAGAACTTGCGTTAGGACCATTCCAAGGCCACAAGTGAGACTACATTCGTGTAGTTAGATTTACTACATGATAAGAGGCATTAGGATTAACCCATTGTTTTACACCTGTGTTTTTGTTATAATTACTTTGGCTACATTGGTTAAGTAATTCTCCCACACCCTTTGCGTTGTACTCATTTTTAGTACACGATACCCCTAGTACACCCCTCAGAGCCTATCTTTTCGTTTCGACCTTTAAGCATTTTACTTAAAGGAAGAATTTGTTACACCCCACTAAAATGTACACCCAAATCGCCTTAGCCTACCTTGTATGCACTCATTTTTAGTGCATTATTGTGACAACATTTGTTTAAACCCAAGTTAATTATCTAGTTGATTACATGGTTGCTAAGTCGAGTCATATCCTTGTACATATTGTTTTGGGACGATTGGGACTCATGGGTAAAGTACTAGTGTAATGGAGTAATGGGGAAGAACATCATTTATTACCCCCATATGTGCTAAATATTTTAAAAGTACTCCAAGTTTTCAATTATCTTAATTCGAGTCATTAGAATAGTTTTTTGTAAAGTTATGTAAAAGTTCAAGTGTAAGGGGAATGCAATGCCCCTATGATGTATTATTTTGGATGGTAGGGCAAAAGTGTATGCACACAAAAAAAAAATAAATAAAAAATAAAAAATAAAAAAAAAAATAGAAAAAACATACGGACTACCATCCTGTTTCATTTTATGTTTATTTTATGTTTTTGTTACTTTGTTATTAGCTTAAATCGAGTCGAGTCTTGGCTTAGCAACATTGTATAGTACATGTAATTGATCAAGATCATTAACTCGCCACCAGTAAAATATCCTTTATCCAACAAAACCGTGTTTTCCTTTTCCCTACACCTCACGTTATAACCCATTTAAAAGCCCTCTTTGATAGTTTATCTTAGGTGCTTACGCCTAGTGGAGGAGGTTTTCGATCCTTTCCCAAGCCTATGGTAATCTATTTGCTATGACAGGTAGTGAGAGATATTATCCGTTTTCATTTATGAGATTTATTTTGATGACACTTGAGAGATGTGAGTATCTAAACACTACTTGTGAGGTGCTAGTTTGTAATCTCCGTGCTTATTATGATTAAAGTGGAACGAATATTTGTTGTAATTACTTTTATGTTAGCATTAAATGACCCCTAACTTGTATTTTGATTAGAATAAAAGCGCATTTGCTTGAGGACAAGCAAATCTCAAGTGTAAGGGTATTTGATGAAGCGAAAAGTGTACCGCTTTTAAGGGGTCATTTAAGCCCTAAATCGAATTTATTTGATCAAATATTGCCCTAAATCGTTCCTTTTGTCATTTTAGGTACTTTTGAGGAGAAATCTGGAAAAGGAGGCATTTTGGACGTTTTTGGAGCATAAAAGTGAAGAAAACGACAAAGTCTCAAAATTGTGCTGGAAACTACCTTTGACGGCGTCAGGATTTGTTCTGGACGGCGTCATGGCTTGGCAAGAAAAGGTGGATGTGAAAATTACTCATGATAAGCCAGAGAAATTTGCATGGAATTCTGACGGCGTCATGCTTTAATGTGATCAAGGTCGTCACGGCTTAATTTAAAGAGGGACGGCGTCACGCATAATCCTGACGGCGTCACGCCTTGATAAGCCAGAACGGATTTTGGAGAGCTAAAGAGGGACGGCGTCAAGAAGGTCATCCGGGAACCCTAAAAGCGGCGAGGTGACGGCGTCACACTCCATAACGTGACGCCGTCAGATCTGAAAGTCTATATATAGTTTTGCAATTTTTTGTCATTAGTGTGGAACTTATTGAGGAACTTTGTGTGTGAAAACCCTAAGACGAATTTGGCAGCTTTTTCAAGGCTTTTTGCCTTGAGATCTTCCATGTTACATTGAAGATAAGTTATCAATTAATCATTCAATATGTCTATGTGTTGTTTGATTCTATCTTGTTCTTGTCTTTTGTTTAACATGTTAGGCTAGATTTATCTTGTGTTTGCTTAGATCTAATGAAACCTAGCTATTGATTATTGGTTATTAGTGTGTTGTTAGTTGTATTGGATGATTGTTCATCTATGTTAGGCTTAAGAAAACTGGCTAACTTCCTATTCGGTAACTTGCTTGAACGTCTTAAGAAACATGAACCAATGCGTACTAAAGGTTTTTATGGTTGTATTTAATGCATGAGCGAATTCTAGTGATCCCATGTTAGGAGCTTCCTAGCCGGCTCGACATAGGAGTGAAGTAGGAGCTTGTAGAGTTGGGGAAGTACGTACGCCACCCCACGATTGGTATTAAGGAATACACCCGTCATCCACACAATTAATACACACTAATCAACCGGTAAAAGATAGTTAGGGAGTAAGGAAATCTAAGTAAACACATTTCTCTCCATATAAGTTTTACCACCTTTTCATTTTCTGTTATTTTATTTTATTTGCATTTGTAGTAACTTGGGTTAGTTGACTAGCAACTAATTCCGCCCACTCCTTCAAACCCGAGATTTTACTTGCTTTCATAAAATTATAAAAACATAAAAAAGAATCTTCTCTCACCCTTAGACCTATTAGAGTAGTTTTTCATACCTAACGAACACTATTCCCTGTGGAGAACGATCAATCCCCCGTACTTACCACTATACTATACTACATCGGTCAGGTACACTGCCTGGTGGGGTTGTAAGCCTCTTGAGATCCCTCGAGAGGTAAAACCTGTTGTAAGGTTACAAAACCACGCATCAGAGATATTTGGTTTTAAGCTACAAATAATGAGATAAGCACAAGATAAAAAAAACTATTTCTATAACTACAACTACTTATTGAAACTACTGATAAGCTGGATTAAACTATGGGACAAGATCAGTGGGCTCATAAAGGGAAAAACAAGCAAAGGCTCTAACAAGGGACTGAAAAGCTTAAAAGAAGTTAACTATAAGCTAATTCAATCAAATCCTAGTCTAACTGATCCCAAGTTCTCAGAATAATCTCAGATTAAAGGCAAATAAGCACTATACCATTTCAATAAGCTAGCAGACTAATAAGTAGCAAACTGATTCAAAGCAACTAAACAAGGACTGATAAGCTATATAAGATAATTGGAACTTGGAATAAGCTAAACTAAAATAAGCATTATCTAACTAAACCAAAATCCTCAGAATAAGCTACACTAATAAGCTGAAAAACACTGAGAACCAAAGAAAAGCAAATAGGTACTGACTAGCAGACTAGGTCAGACCAAGGGCATGAATTGAGCTAAAAAATAAGCTCTAAGAACACATCTGGAGACCACAAAAGCTTATTACACTAAAAGATCACCTACCAATTATCAAGAAGGCCAAAATTAAGAGCTTAATCACTAATGGATAAGGAGAAAATAAGCTGAGAAATGGTTGCTGATGTACAGATTATGCAGGCATGGGGCAATATGGGCCAATTTCAAGCCAATGAAAAGCTGTCATAAGCTAATTCTAAAAATTAATAAAAATGGGCAACAAGTAGAATAGCAAGCCAATAATCTCTGTACCAAATTTTAGCTTATGAAAACTATTATCCAACAAATGATAAATCAAAGAAAACTGCTAAAAATTGCAAAATCCAAAAAAAATAATGTAGTCTGCTACATGTATACTGATGACAGATTTTGTGCGAACATGGACCAAAGTACCTTAAATCCTATTGAAACACTACCAACTGTTAAAGATATGCTTAATGCACTATTGAGGACCTAAAAACACCAAAATAAGGGCTAGAAGGGATTGAGCTTATCAGAAGCTTATATGAGCAGTGTTATCTCTAAAAGTGCATTATCCTACTCAAAACATTCAAATGCTACTAACCAGCCAAAATCCTACTGAAAACCACTTATTTAGATCAAAATAAACTCAATCAAAGTTCATACTTATGGCCAATGAACAGTACACACACTTTTTCTACCCAAAAATAAACTAATACTGAACACTCCTAACTCAAATTGATTTGATGATTTAAACTATCAAATTCCTATTTAAGCCTTGAAACTGATTAATAACTGATTATCTAACTGATTTATCACCTAATAAACAACTTTCAATTTTAAAATAAGCACTAACAAGCTATTAGCTAATTTGACTGATTTAGGCTTTTGAAGCTATTTAAGGTGAAAGCAAGTATAAACTCTAACAACCTCTCTAACTGACATCTAACAACCATACTAAGATCAAATAAGCTGAGGACAAGAGAATAAGCACAGAAAAATAGAAAATAAGCAGTTGAAATAAGAAATAAGAACTTTAAGCTAAAATGAAATTAAGCAAACTAAACTCTTATTAAAACTTGAAAATGATTACAACTAATTTAAAAGGACTTACAATTAACTGAGAAGCTGAAAATAAGTTGAATCCTAATCTCTACATTATACTACTCCTACATACGACTTAAAAATTAAGCTAACTATCTAATCTCCTCTTTGTGAGTGAGGAAAGGGTATTTATAGCCTTTCCCAGAAGCTTCTAGGGTTTCATCCTTTAATCCCAGCCTTCTAATTGTCATCTTGTCATCATAATCCATCACAACCCTTGGATCAAATGTGTGATGTGTCCCGTCCAATCAAATGCTCCCATTCGTCCACCTTGGCAATCCGTGTGCGTCTGGCATTCACTGACACATGCTCAGTCTTTCTATAATGTCCAATCATTGGGTAATTATTAGGGAGTTGGGGTCATTTGGCTGAGGGTGAAGAACAGTGAAATCTGGCGGGTTGGGGTTTTTATATTTTATTGGTAATAAAAGGGTGTCCGGGTTATAAGGGTCGGGTTTGGGCTTGGTGGGATTTGGAAATGGATTATGGATTTATTACTAATAGTTAGGTTTTAGGATTTAGGATAAATTAAGGTTTAGGCTAAAATTACAAGGACCAAAGTTGTAACTTTTGTAATTTCAAGGACTATCTTTGCCATTTTTGCAAAATACTTTCAAGGGCCTCATTTGACAACTTGAGCTCAAATACGATCCAATTTGGTAAATTCTTCCCCGGCCTCGGCTCTTTAATCTCTTTCCAAATCTCGTGCTCGGTTTTGCCGTTTTTCCTTGATTTTGTCCTTTTTTCGAGATATCCGCACCTGCATATAAACAAACACAAATATCTTTGGCATTTTGATTAGTTTTTGGTCGTTTTGGTCTGATTTTGGTCAAATAAAGGTATGTGTTTAAGCACATACCAACCATCTGGTAGTACTTCTCCAACAACTCATGAAAGCATATCCCTAGTCATTCATCAAGGTGTTGAAGAACAAGGTCATGGAATGCTAATCAACATCTTCTCACGGGCTGATATAATCAGTGATAAAGGGCTTCTAGTCAATTCTTCATGTACACGTCATTATGCTTCATGTACACATCAGTATGATGATTCCGATTAATCGTAACCATCAGGAGAGAGAAATGTGTATACCAAGGACGCACAACAAGTTCACGTGATCGGGCTTAATATCTCACGATATAAATTATAGATGATCATTGTTTCAACTTGTTACTTTGGTATTATCATTTCATGTGTACATCACGGGCTGATTAATCGTAACCATCAGGGGAGAGAAATGTGTATATCAAGGACGCACAACAGGTTCATGTGATCGGGCTTAATATCTCATGATACAAATTATAGATGATCAGTGTTTCAACTTGTTACTTTGGTGTTATCATCTCATGTGTACGTTACGAGCTGATGGGTTATATGTAAGATTACTGGAATGCATTTGGTGAGATGAAGATGATTGGTATTCTGTTCCCCCAAATGGACAATCTTGAAGAAGGTTGAGTCTACAGTCTATTCTACATTCTCCGATGTATGTTAGAAGACTAAAGACGGCATGCATTTGGTTATCAAAAGACTTCTTCATATTATGGGCATTCATCAGAAAGGTGGTCAGTGATGAGTGGCCTTTTACTCATCATTTTATACCCGGAAAACCCCACAAAAACGACCAAAAACACCCAAATGGACCATATATTGTTGCAAATATCCTTGGATTGTGTTTTATGTGTTTCAGGTACAAAAGGATTGAAAACGAGGCAAATATGGACAAAACCGAGCGTAATTTGGAAAAGAGCCAAAAACCGAAGCCGGAAAAGACAATTATTAATTCGGATTAAATTCGAGCTCAAAAATCCCAAAATGACCCTTGGATTATTTTCATTTGGCAAACTTGGCCCTTTGGTAAAATTTGAAGATATGGCGGATTTGGCCCTTGAGGTTTCCTAAATTACAACATTGGTCCTTGTGTTTAATCCAATTTCTATCCTAAACCAACTAATATCCGGATCTCACAAATATAAAACCTAACCCAAAAACCCTTTAAGCCCATTTCTACAAAAAGCCCAACCAATTCCCTTTTTAGTTAAATCAAAAGCGGGGTCAACTAACTCACAAGGGTAGGTCAATCCCCAAATTAACTACTGTGGATCATCCCTAAACCCAGTTTTTCCCGCCAATCACCATTAGCTCCATTAATCCCTTCCCAGTCACTATCTCATCCATTCCACCTCACACCACAGTCCAAAAACCTATCTCCTTTGGTCCCCCCCCCCATCCACCTCAGCTATCCGTGGACTAATTTTCATCAAACGGCCAAGGATTAAAGTTGTGGGGAGCAAGAAAAATCAAGGGTCAAGAATTAATGAAGAAGGCATCTGGGATTGTCTCACCAAAGAAACACAAGAAAAGGACAAGAAGAGAGGAACCCTAGCTTATTGTTTTTAGAGTATATATAGTTTAGTATAGCTCGGTAGTGAGGAGGTTTTTATTAGCTTTCATTTAGGTACTTTTCTTTTTTTATTATTGTTGTTTATTTTCCAGCAATGTAATTTTAATTTTAGTTAATGAAAATTTTAATTTTCTTGTTTTTGTTTTCTTGGTCAAACATAGTTAACTTTACTGTGCATCTGCTTATTTTTTGCTTATTAGGTCTAGTTTTAGCTGTCTTTGTGCCTTATTAGTTTATATTCAGTAGTGTTTACAACCCCTTTAAGCCTTGGTCCTTCAATCCTCCATATCAGTCAACCCATGTAGTAGCAGACCTGCAATTTTTTTAACTTTCCCTTTTGCAGCCATTTTCTTTTAATTTTAATTGGTTAGATTTAAGTTGGAATAAGCCCAAACTTTGCATAGTTGAAATTGGCTGGCTTGTCTAGCCATTTTTATTTTTTGTTGATTTTTAAAATTTTAATTTGATTGCAACATGAGGCCTAGATCAGCGCCTTTTTCCCCTGCTCACTTCTATATCAGCAGACTCCTAGCTTATTTGGTTTAGTTTTATGCTTGTGGCTTGTTCTGTGGCTTTTTCATTTATTGTTTTTCATTTTTAGCTTATTGTGGTTCACATAGCTTATTTCAGTTTTCATTTGGATTAAAAATCAGCTTATCTGTCCTTTTGTTTAGTAGACTTAGCTTATTAGTCAAAGATCCTTTTGATTGTTTCTTTCATTTGCACTGATCTGTTTTCAACTCAATTCTGAGCTTATTTAAGCTTTTCAAAAATTAATGTTTTTATACAAAGTGCTTATTTGTTAGTGCTAATTGAGTTTTCAAAGAGAAAAACTAAAAAAAAATGTTTGCAAAAAAAAATTGTGCATAGCTGGGGTCGAACCCCAGACCTTGAGCTCACACACACAAACACCAAACCATCCGCCCCAGGGTCTTTCTTCTGTTTGTACTTGCATAATTTAATTTATAACCCTTGTTCCTTTTAAAGCTATTCGAATTTTTCCCAGCTTATTGAAATAAGCTGGAACTTCCTTTACATTTTTCATAGCTTCAGTTTTATATAAAGTATTTTTAAAAAAAAAATCAGATTTTTCACTTGTCGTTTAGTATTTTTAATTATTTATTTTCTTTTAATTAGTTTTAAATTCGTATTTAATTATTTAAAAGTCAAAAAAATTTAATTCTTTTTTTCAAAATTTTCTTTTGTCATTTAGTAAGTAGGAAAATTAATTTGGTATCCGTAGGGTTAATTTTCATAGATTGTTACGTTTATGCTCGTTATTAGTTTCCTGTTTACGTTATTTTATTTTCGTTTTCGTAGATATTAGTAACCCAATCAACCCTCGTTATTTCAAGCATTTTAATACCAAACCGAAAACGATATCCTCAATTTCACGCCTCGTTGGGACTACGACCCGGGTAATCGCTTATCCGGTTTATTACAACTTGATTGTTTTTGCGCTAATGGTTTCAAGTTGACTTTTCTTCGTGAGAGGTTTGACTTGTGAACCGTTTGACCAAAAGTAAGCAATCAGTCAGTTTGGGGGAGAGCACTAATTAGGGGAGAGTGAAAATCCAAAATTAATCCCTAATTAAATGTGCTCACATTGCTCTTCAGCAAGTAAAGTGACGACAGCCGAGAAGATTCAGGAAGCTGAGGAGTAATGAATTTTCCTCGTATACTTGTACATATTTGATTCATATATCCTTGCATATACTTGTATATATCTTAAAACAAAAAGAAAATAGAAAAATATAAAAACTATAAAAACCCTAAAAATCAGAAAAACATAAAATACCAAAAATAGTCCTCCTAGGCATGTCTTCTGTTTATCGATAACATTTACGGACCTAGAAATGTCATTCAATAATGACACGGGTCTTTAAATGAAGCTCGAGCAAAAGTTATACTTACCGGTTAAAACATGTCTAATCGGCTTGCAGTTACTTTAGACTGTAACTTGTGCTTTATTATGGGGAAAGCATGTCGCCAAAAAGACAGCTGTTCCTCCAACTGGGTGATGTTCACCTGGGCATGGAATACTTTATATCCACGTTTCTTCGATCTAATGTACGTTTCAGTGCATCATTTCTTGTATAAGTAGAGAAGTCTTCTTTACACCAAAAACTCCTTCAATTCTATGATTCTTCAGGAGAGTTTTGGTGTTTCACAAGGTGGTAACTGGACTTAAATTTTCACAAATACTTCTCGCTCAATTGAATGACTTCAGCTCTTTAAATATAAAACGGGTCATTATTTGAGGGGGAGAGTATTTGTTCAAATTTATGACACCTTTTTAAACATTGTGCAACATCAGCAGTGACACTCTCTCTTGGTTTGAGGGGGAGCATAATATGCTCCATCATCAGAATACATTAAAAACTGACCACATTTTCTCCTATGTTTTCTAACTTATTTAAATCAATTGGGATCACAAACCTCAAAAGGTTTGAAATTTTTTATCGGGGGAGAGAATGTGATTTAAATATGAAACCTGATGAAAATGTGAATCTTTGGACTTAATTGTAGGCTCTCCCATATGTGATAAACTCTTTCGTATATCGATGCACATATTGAGGGGGAGCGAATGGATGAAAAAGGATGTGGCATCTCACGTGAGTGTGACTCAGACCTTACCAATGAATTGACGAAACACGAAATGTCATTAATCGAAAGGACATATCCTGGCCGGGTAATAATTTCAAGCTGGTCTAACCAGTGATGTAAGCGTGTCTCGAAGAGGATATGTCTGAGTAGAGTGTACCGTTTCGAGAAACTTTCTGTGAATTTAACCAGGTCGGGTAATAATTTCAAGCTAGTCTAACTAGTGATGTAAGCGTGTCTCGAATCGGTCATGTTCACTGAAAGTGGATCAATTCAAAAAGTGCAATCTCTACCCAACATGTGCAAATTTTAAATTAAAACATATGAGCACATGTTAAGGGGGAGCCTTTGAAAATTATAAAACTCTCAAAGTGTTAGCAAAATGTGTTTCATAATCATGAACATTTTGAGAGATTTTTCAAGGATTTTGGTAAATGGCAACATAGGATAGTCATGAAGTTATAAGGTGGCTAAGGTTAGGAAAACCGTCCTATGATCCGCCAGAGCCGAAGGGATCTACCCAGGGACAATACCGAATAGTTAGTATTAGAAAGTCCTTAGGTATGATCAAGAAAAAATGAGTAATATGAGAAAGGAGAAAGAAGGGGTTGAAGAATTAAAAAGAAATGAAATGAGAAAGGGTGAAAAAAATAGCCCTCCAATTATTCAACCTTAGGGCAGAAACCGGGTTCAATTCATATTGTAACGCCCCGTGACCACTTATACCAAAAGTTTTGAACTTTATACTTGGGAACGATTGACTCAATTGGACTCATACAAAATTTTTATGTAATGACCATGACTTATAACATTTAACCTTTTGAATATACTTGCAAGAACATCTACTCAAAGACCCTTCCAAACATTTCACACAAAATTTTCTAAAAGAACCAGACAACCCTTCTGAGACCTAGATACGCCGCATCCTTTTTAAGGATACGCCGCATCAAAACCGAAAGACAATACGCCGTATCAATCTGAAGTGATGCGCCGTATTATCCTAAACTTATGATACGCCGCATCTATTAAATTAGATACGCCGCATCCTTCCACTAAGACCGAAATTTGCAAGAAAATGGCTACGTTGCGCCGCATCCCAACAGGAGATGCGCCGCATCACCTGATACGCTGTATCTCAGAGGAGATGCGCCGTATCTACCCTGCATCACAGAAATCTGGACAGACCCTACTGGTCAAAATATGCAAAATCAACAGCCCCGGCTGGAAACCCGGCCTCCCGGACTCGAAACTTGACGAAACTTTCCAGAATCCTTTAATATGCCCATAAGATTAATTTCATGCAAAAACATCACCCATTTAACCACCCGTAATAGTACTTCAAAATTTGACGGGTTATACACTAATACCCAACATAACCCATTACACTACAAGACCATTTACTACTACCAATATACAAATAACTTGACCATAACCATTAACTTGACATATCAAAAGCATTCCCTGCGTACATGACCCGATAACATCTCAAAATGGGTAGGAGCATGCTTATACCAAACACCCCCTTAAACGTCCATAACTACTAATATGTACCATAGAGAATTCATGACATTACACACTTAGTTAAACCATAATCTAGACATCAAAACACGACCGTGAACGTAACAAAATGACCATATAAAGAGAAGTGTACCCACGACACAAAAGGACACTTGGGGGCTTCCAACTTCTATATGCTTGGTCCAAAAGAGTTCCGATCTTCTAAACTACCTTCTTATGCTATAAGTTAAGCTATATCCTTACCCTTGCTTCCTCCGCTAGAACCTACAAAAACATTAACATCTAAACCGTAAGCGAAAACGCTTAGTAAGTATACAAGGTATAATCACAACACATTTACACAAGATTGGTGATTTCCACCAATCATAACATTAACAAGGAGCATCAAGTGGGATTATTACTTACCTTGATCAAGCAAGTAATATTTATATATAACATTTTCATATCTAGCATTGGATCCAAGCTAACACATCATTACAAGCTCCATAAAACATCACATTAACACAATCAAAACATTAATAGCATAACATTACAAGGATTATACTCATATACTTACCTCAACTCCTACTAGCTTCCTTCTTGACTTTGAATGGGCTTCTATAATTGCTCCCTATCACAAGATTAACTACATTTAGCAACTAACTAACTAAGGGGATCATTAATTCACTACCTTTTGCCATAATCCTCAAAACCCACCATATGAACCCTAATTTTCACATTTGGGGAAAGTTACTTACTTGATGAAAAGAACACAATTAAGGCTTCCTTAAAGCTTCTTGATCACTTCTTGATGTACAATTGAGACAAGATGATAATTTTGGCTTTCCCTCCTATTTCTCTTCTATATGTTGACTCACCAAGAACTCTCCAAATATTTCCAGACAATTCCAAGTCTTGTTTATTTAATCATGTGCTAGTTACTAGTTTGGATTCTTGGCAATTATGGTCCTTCTAGTTCTATACTTCTCATTTAGTCACACCTTAAGTTATAAATAATCCCTAACATATTTACATGACATAATATTTACATTAATGGTACCTTGTCGGGGTACGGGTGTAACAATTCTCCCCTCCTTAAAATGAGAGTTCGTCCCCGAACTCTACTCGAAAAATAAGTGAGGATACTTGCTCTTCATGTTTGCTTCCGTCTCCCATCTAATGCTTGTACCCTTACGATGTCTCCATTGCACTTTTACCAACGGGATCTCCTTATTCCTTAGTTGCCTCACTTTTCTTCCTAATATAGCCTCCGGTTCATCTTCTTGCGAAAGCAACTCCGGATCAATTTCAATGTCGTCTAAAGTGACTACACTCGTTTCGTCCGCCAAACATTTCCTTAGGTATGACACGTGAAAGGTATTGTGAATACCCCTCATTTCTTCGGGTAATTCCAACACATATGCTACTTCACCTACTCGTTCAAGATTTTGAAAGGTCCTATAAACCGAGGACTAATTTTCCCTTTGTTTCTGAACCTAAAAACGCCTTTCCACGGGGAAACCTTTAACATAACTAGATCACCCACCTCGAATTCGATTGGTCTTCTTCGGTTATCGGCATAACTTTTCCACCTATCTTGTGCCACCTTAAGTCTTGCACGAATCGTCTCTATCTTTTCTGTTGTAGCCAACACTACATCCGTGCTCGCCAATTCCCTCCTTCCGACTTCTTCCCAACACACGGGTGTCCTACACCTCCTACCATAAAGCATTTCATAGGGCGGCATATCTATGCTTGCATGGTAACTATTATTATAAGCGAATTCGACTAACGGTAAATGATCGTCCCAATTGCCTCCAAAATCAATCACACAAGCTCGTAACATATCCTCCAAAGTTTGAATCGTCCTCTCACTTTGCCCATCGGTTTGAGGATGAAAGGCCGTGCTCATATGAAGTTTTGTACCCAATTCTTCTTGGAAATCTTGCCAAAAGTTTGAGGTGAAACGTCCGTCTCTATCGGAGACTATAGAAATAGGCACCCCATGGCGTGCGATTATCTCGTTAACGTAAATCTTTGCTAGCTTATGAACGGGCATATTTTCTCGGATTGGAATAAAATGAGCACTCTTGGTTAGGCGATCTACTATGACCCAAATCGTGTCATTCTTCTTTTTCGTCCTTGGCAATTTAGTAATGAAGTCCATCGTGATCTTTTCCCACTTCCAAACTGGAATATCCAAAGGTTGAACCTTCCCATACGGTTTTTGATGCTCGGCTTTGACCTTTAAACAAGTCAAGCACTTCTCACGTACTTTACACAATCTCTTTTCATACCCGGCCACCAATAGTTCTTCTTCAAATCGCGGTACATCTTTGTAGCTCCCGGATGAATAGAATATTTCGACTTGTGTGCTTCCTCTAGAATCAATTCTTTGATGTTGCTACGAAAAGGGATATAAACCCTTCCATACCGAGTCTTAATTCCTCGACTATCTTCTTCGAGATGCGGAATGTAGGAAGTGATACGCTCACCTTCCCTATTTTCTTCTTTCAATGCCTCCTCTTGAGCTAACTTGATCTTATCAAAAAGGTCGGTGGTGACAACCATTCTCAAGGAATGAATTTTAGTAACCTCATTTTGATCCTTTCGGCTCAACGCATCCGCCACCACATTCGCTTTACCTGGATGGTAGCGAATTTCGCAATCATAATCCTTTAACAAATCTAACCACCTTCGTTGTCTCATGTTGGGATCTTTCTTATCAAGGAAATATTGAAGGCTTCGATGGTCGGTATAAATTACAAACTTGACACCATACAAATAATGCCTCCAAAGTTTTAAAGCAAAAACTACAGCCGCAAACTCAAGATCATGAGTCGCATAATTTTCTTCATGCTTCTTTAATTGTCTCGAGGCGTAGGCAATCACTTTTCCCCTTTGCATAAGAACACATCCAAGACCGGAATAAGACGCATCGCTATAAACCACCATATCTTCGGTCCCCTCCGGCAATACTAGAACCAGTGCTTCACACAATTTCCTCCGTAGAGTACAAAAGGCTTTGTCTTGTTCTTCTCCCCACTCGAAGGTAGCATTCTTCTTAGTAAGTTTCGTTAAAGACGATGAAATTTTGGAGAAGTCTTGAATAAACCTCCTATAATATCCCGCAAGACCAAGAAAACTTCGAATTTCACCAACATTCCTTGGTGCATGCCATTTCATTACGGCTTCTACCTTTGAAGGATCGACTTTGATACCATCGGCATTAATAACGTGACCAAGGAACTGAACTTCTTGCAACCAAAATTCACATTTCGAGAATTTAGCATACAATCTTTCTTTTCTCAAAGTCTCAAGAATTTCTCGAAGATGTAGTTCATGTTCTTCCCTGCTCTTAGAATAGATAAGGATATCATCAATGAACACTATAACGAATTTATCCAACATCGGTCTACATACACGATTCATGAGATCCATGAAAACCGCAAGTGCGTTCGTAAGACCAAATGGCATAACCGTAAAGTCGTAATGTCCATATCGGGTCCTAAAGGCCGTCTTAGGAATGTCTTTTTCTCGAACTTTCAATTGATGATAACCCGAACGGAGGTCGATCTTGGAAAACCACCGCGCACCTTGAAGTTGATCAAAGAGGTCATCGATTCTTGGTAACGGATACACATTTTTCACCGTGACTTTATTCAACTCGCGGTAGTCAATGCACATCCGCATACTACCATCTTTCTTTTTAACGAACAAGATTGGTGCTCCCCATGGCGAACTACTAGGACGAATGAAACCTTTGTCAAGCAATTCTTGAAGTTGACTCATCAATTCTTTCATTTCGGACGGAGCTAGACGATAGGGAGTTTTAGCAATAGGAGTAGCACCCGGAACAAGATCAATACGAAATTCGACTTGCCTTTCGGGTGGGATACCCGGCAAGTCTTCCGGAAAAAACATCACGAAATTCATTCACAACCGGAACATCATCGATATTTTTCTCCCCAAAGCTCGTATCTACCAAGTGAGCCATGAAAGCATAACATCCACGTGATAGATATCTCCTAGCCTTCATCACGGTACATAACTTTAGTTCACCTTTTCTTTTATCCCCATAAATAATCATTTCACGACCGCTAGGATTAACAACTCGAATGATCTTTTGGCTACAAAGGATAGCCGCGTTATATTTATCAAGCCAATCCATACAGATAATAATATCAAATTCCCCGAGCATAATGGGAATTAAGTCGATCTTAAAGACACTTTCATCGATCTCTATCTCTACGTCTCGATATACATTAGATACAACAACGATTCTACTATCGGCTATTTCGACTTCTAGAGGTATCGGAAGTTTAGCTAGTGGGGAAGTTATTTGCTTGCTAAAATCATAAGACACGAAAGAAACACTAGCACCCGAATCATACAAAACCCGAGCGGGTATGGAATTTACAAGATGAATACCTGTGATGACATCGGTCCCCGATTTGGCTTCTTCGACACCCATTTGATAGACTCGAGCTGTTGGTTTTGGAGTCTCCACTTTCTCTTGCTTGACGGTTCTCAAAGGCTTTGCTTCAATCGCCTTTGTTTTCGGGCAATCCCTCAACCTATGCCCTATCCCATTACACCCATAGCATACTATCATCGGCTTGGTACAATCTTTGCTTTGATGATCTAAAGCTCCACATTTGTAACAACCCGGCGTATTACGCCTACACTCCCCAAGATGAAACTTGCCACACTTAGAACATGCTACCTTAGTTTTGTTTCCCGCACTCTTCTTGCCATGGTCAAATTTAGCTTTCTTTCCATCCTTATCCGCAAACTCTAGTTTCCTTTTTGATTCTTTCGCCTCCTTCTCCTTCCTCCTAAGTAAGTCCGCTTCCCTTACCCTAGCCCTACTCAAAAGATCATCCAACGTAGTACATTTGAATGGTGAAATCACTTCACGAATGTCATCCTTGAGCATCCTTTGGAACTTGTCAACCTTAAGCTTGTCATTCCCAAGATATTCGGGACAATAAGGAATCATATCATTAAACATCCTCCACATCTCATTTACCGTCTCGTTAGTTTGAGTGAGAGATTGGAATTTCTCTCGAATTTTGTCCACCTCTTCAACCGGAGCATACTCGGCACTAAACAACTCCTTGAATTCTTTCCACGTACAAGTCTCCACCCAAGGTTCACCTTTCTCACACACTTTTCCTTCCCACCAAGTCTTCGCACTATCACGAAGAAAGTTAGTAGCATAGATAACCTTTTTCCTTTCTTCACAGCCACTAGTACGAAAAGCGCCTTCCACCGCCGTTATCCACCTATTACTAACAATGGGATCAAGAACACCGGTAAACTGTGGCACATCACAAGCCGTGAAATCCCGGTAAGTAGCTTTGTCATTCTTAGGTTCTTTTGTCGGACCACATTCTTTCTTAAATTCCTTAAACTCTTCCTTCATTAGCTCCTTAAGATTTTGCGTCGTTTGTTGAACATAGTAGGGCATTGCTTGCTTAATAGCCTTACCCACTCTTTTTGCTAACATTATGTCTAGAGCTTTCATTTCATCTCCCGTGAAGCCTCTAAAGTCAAGGCCTCCGGAGTTTGAGGAAGAACTTTCATTATCCTTATTAGCATTGCCCGGATCACTTGCCGAAGTTTCGGCATGCTTGGAAGCCGTGGCTTTCGCGACTTCCTTCGGGTGAGGGGTTTCCATTTCTTCTTACTGAAAATTAGCAATTCACAACATTAAACACAATTATAAATACTTAGCCAATGCATGAATGACATTTCTATCTTATTCTAGCACCCTAGCTTGTCACTCATGTATGATCTAAATGATTTCAATTTCACATATGTCCCGTATTTTCATTACTACGGTGGCCAGGCGTAGTCATGGAAATATTGGACATATGGGTCCTCAAAACCATCCAAACAATACATAAATAACAAACACTAGCTCTAACCGCATCTATCCAAGGCCTAAGTCTAGGAAATCCTAAAATGAAATCCTAAATCTCTTAGACCGAAGCTCTGATACCAAGTTGTAACGCCCCGTGACCACTTATACCAAAAATTTTGAACTTTATACTTGGGAACGATTGACTCAATTGGACTCATACAAATTTTTCATGTAATGACCATGACTTATAACATTTAACCTTTTGAATATACTTGCAAGAACATCTACTCAAAGACCCTTCCAAACATTTCACACAAAATTTTCTAAAAGAACAAGACAACCCTTCTGAGACCTAGATACGCCGCATCCTTTTTAAGGATACGCCGCATCAAAACTGGAAGACAATACGCCGTATCAATCTGAAGTGATGCGCCATATTATCCTAAACTTATGATACGCCGCATCTATTAAATTAGATACGCCGCATCCTTCCACTAAGACCGAAATTTGCAAGAAAATGGCTACGTTGCGCCGCATCCCAACAGGAGATGCGCCACATCACCTGATACGCTGTATCTCAGAGGAGATGCGCTGTATCTACCCTGCATCACAGAAATCTGGACAGACCCTACTGATCAAAATATGCAAAATCAACAGCCCCGGCTGGAAACCCGGCCTCCCGGACTCGAAACTTGACGAAACTTTCCAGAATCCTTTAATATGCCCATAAGATTAATTTCATGCAAAAACATCACCCATTTAACCACCCGTAATAGTACTTCAAAATTTGATGGGTTATACACTAATACCCAACATAACCCATTACACTACAAGACCATTTACTACTACCAATATACAAATAACTTGACCATAACCATTAACTTGACATATCAAAAGCATTCCCTGCGTACATGACCCGATAACATCTCAAAATGGGTAGGAGCATGCTTATACCAAACACCCCCTTAAACGTCCATAACTACTAATATGTACCATAGAGAATTCATGACATTACACACTTAGTTAAACCATAATCTAGACATCAAAACACGACCGTGAACGTAACAAAATGACCATATAAAGAGAAGTGTACCCACGACACAAAAGGACACTTGGGGGCTTCCAACTTCTATATACTTGGTCCAAAAGAGTTCCGATCTTCTAAACTACCTTCTTATGCTATAAGTTAGGCTATATCCTTACCCTTGCTTCCTCCGCTAGAACCTACAAAAAACATTAACATCTAAACCGTAAGCGAAAACGCTTAGTAAGTATACAAGGTATAATCACAACACATTTACACAAGATTGGTGATTTCCACCAATCATAACATTAACAAGGATCATCAAGTGGGATTATTACTTACCTTGATCAAGCAAGTAATATTTATATATAACATTTTCATATCTAGCATTGGATCCAAGCTAACACATCATTACAAGCTCCATAAAACATCACATTAACACAATCAAAACATTAATAGCATAACATTACAAGGATTATACTCATATACTTACCTCAACTCCTACTAGCTTCCTTCTTGACTTTGAATGGGCTTCTATAATTGCTCCCTATCACAAGATTAACTACATTTAGCAACTAACTAACTAAGGGGATCATTAATTCACTACCTTTTGCCATAATCCTCAAAACCCACCATATGAACCCTAATTTTCACATTTGGGGAAAGTTACTTACTTGATGAAAAGAACACAATTAAGGCTTCCTTAAAGCTTCTTGATCACTTCTTGATGTACAATTGAGACAAGATGATAATTTTGGCTTTCCCTCCTATTTCTCTTCTATATGTCGACTCACCAAGAACTCTCCAAATATTTCCAGACAATTCCAAGTCTTGTTTATTTAATCATGTGCTAGTTACTAGTTTGGACTCTTGGCAATTATGGTCCTTCTAGTTCTATACTTCTCATTTAGTCACACCTTAAGTTATAAATAATCCCTAACATATTTACATGACATAATATTTACATTAATGGTACCTTGTCAGGGTACGGGTGTAACACATATACTACTGGTGGTTACTAAGGTAACACCGGTATTGAAGACAAGACGTCATGGACCCAGTGACGCACTGCACTAAACCTTCTAAACCACTCAAGTTCTCTTAAAAGGACTTGTTTCATTCTCACGAGGAACCCTGCATAATCTATCGACCGCTCATTACGAGTTATGTTGATATTTAAACAGGAGACACCGCTCCAGTCTCCGACTACCAAAATTGCACTTATCGAGTCTAGAGCCACGAGATGCATCATAAGATCTCATAGGAACACGTGTTACTTCTACACTGGTTGTTCAACATTAAGGACACCAGTTGTAAACTTATGAGTCCTACGCAGATCTTAGCAATCTGCCAGAACATTTATGAGGGAATTTACAAATGTAATTCTCAGTGATTGAATGGAAATTCCTGCCAGGGCCAACATCAAACAGCCCTGAAAGCAGGTCACTTCGGTAATTCCTTGTGAATTACGCTTAGTGGTCGCGGCGGTTTCAAAACGGTCTACAGTCGTGGAGTGAACTCCAGCAACTCACCTAATCGTTGATTTACTATGGTAAATATTTAAAGCCCTCTGTGGGTTTCCGAGTTAGGAACGGCCTTGGTAAGGATTAGAGAGAGTTTACACACTATGCTGTTAACAATCTCGAAATTCGAACCTGTAAGTACCGGACATTTTATTGCTAACTGTCGTATGCAGGAACACTTGGCAGTTGTAGCTGATTGCTGTTGCAGCAGATTACGGTTGTAGCTGATTGCTGAACAAGATGCCAATCCATCACCACATGCTCACACTTCAACATCATCATATTCAAAGAAGTCATGATAAAGTAAAAGACCTTTGACACTGCTTCTGCAAACTCTGATGCTAAAAATCATGACCCAGAATAGTGTGAGCATGTCGGCTAAAGAATACTACTTCACATGGAGATATACTGCTGCAAGATGACTTGAAGACATATGCTGGATGATAACTTCAAAGAATACTCAAAGATCATCCAAGTAAAAAGATCAGTCATCAAAAGTTCACTGTTGAAGGCAAAAAGATCAATGACGTTGAAGAATCAAAGACTACGAGCTATGAAGTCAAGTTCAGAAGATAGAATGCTAGAATTCATAATATTATTTCCGAGGTAACCTCCCTTAGGGGGAGATTGTTAGAATATAAATATTCATATGAAGACTCGGTCACCCCGAGTATCTATTTAGCATTTATATAGCTCGTAGGCTTATTAATATTAGTTTAGTTTTAGTAATATTAGTTTAGCTATATTAAGTATTTGTGGAGTTGGGTCGGGTCTTTACCCACTGTCAGCTCACTTCACAGCCCACTAGGGGCACCTTAAGTTAGGAACTATAAATACCCCTTCCCATGTGTGGGAAGGGTTGGAAACTCTTTACACCTTCAATCTAATATTACACATTTTCTCTCAAGTTCCCTCTCTACTCTCTCTCTCTAACTCTACCATGGATTTATTCTTCCACAATCCAAGACCTCCCGATCTACACAATCAATAAGTATAGATGTTACAGAAAGCATGAGGCAAAACAGTTTCATGTCCCGGAGGTGTCGTGGGTTCCATCGGAGCTGTAGGGTCTGTATTGGTTTGTGTTTGTGTGACAATAGGTGTAACTGAGCTGGGCGTGGGTGGGCTGTTAATAGGCTGTTGGGCTTGGTAATGTTGAGGGTGGTATATTGGATTGGTGTATGATATATTGGAAGTGGCATAGGCTGGTATAAAACCAAACCCAGGTGGGGGTCCAGTAGGGCGGATATGAGTGTAGTTTGGTGGGCTTATACTTGAGTTGTGGGTAGAGTAATATGCCTGGGGTCCAATAGATGAGGGATTGTTGTGGTGTTGTGTACCAGTTGTAGCACCCATATTTCCATGCAACCCCAAACGACTAAGCAGTTTCATTACAACTTCCTCAGTATCATTTTTTGGTTTAAACTCAAGATTATTGGCGGATGTTTTAGCGTGATTATCATGCACAAATTTACACCCAACGCCATAGCGACACGACCCTTTAGCAAAATTTATACAAGGCCTCCACGATTTCACTTGGGGATTAGTTGGAGTTCGAGATATACCTTTTTCGGCCATTAGTACAAATGGGGAGGAGGATGAAGAATCAACCGCTATAGCAGGCGTTTTGGACTTCAGCCTCATTTCCTCGGTGATGAGCATGGAGCGCGAGGTCTTGAGATCGGGAAACGTCTCTCTGTAGTGCATATATCCACAGACTTGGTTTTACTTTTCTGGGAGACCATCAATGGCATAGTGAACCGCATCTTCATCACTAACGGGCGAATCAAGGCTAGCGAGAATTGTCATAATAGATTCAATTTTCTGAAAATATGCCTCCATGCTTAGGGTTCCAAGTTTGATTGAACGTAATTCCATCATCAACGCCGAAGTTCGTGACCGCTTGTTGTCTTTCACAAGGTTACTAATAAATTCCCAGGCCGCCTGTGCAAATTTAGGTCGAGCATTGACCAACCGTTTTTGTAGTGAATCCGAGAGAGTCGCGAAGATCCAAGAGAGGATGATCTTGTCGACTTTTTGCTCTTCCGGTGTGAGATCAGTGGTAGTACTAGAGGTCGCCCCATTGGTGGTGCCATGAATGAACTTAGAGACATCATAGCTTTCACATAATTGTTCAAAGAAAAACTGCCAAGATCCATAGTTCCATTCATCAAACTCAAGTTTGACGGGGACCCGGGTGATGAGGTGATGATGAGTAACAGCCGACAACTTGTCCGAGAGAGAAATAACGGGAGTTGTTGTTGCGCCGGTCATGATAAAGGGTGGTTAAGCTTTTGGAGAATCGTTGTAGGGTATGTATGGCTTATATTAATTTGGTACGAGGGAACAGTGGGATGTTTGAGGTTTGTATGAATGTTGGAGCAGGTTATGATATTGCAAGAATTAAAATAACAAACACCAAGATTTGTGACCTAGCACGAATAACAGATAATTGTATTTGAGTGTGGATTTATGACCTTAGCACAAATCACCAACACTATGAAGAAGGTAGGCGGATTTTAGATTTAGGGTTTTTTTGGATCGGTTTAGAAGTTGGCGCTCTGATACCATGAAAGTGTGTGAGATGGACATAAACGACTGAATTGAAATTGATTGTCTTGATTTCCTATTGCCCACTAAGGGCTACAATATAAAGGGATAATTACAAGACTATTAAGGGTAAATCCCATAAATTAAGGACTACATTAATTAGGAGATATGACAAATTACAAAATATTATACAACTTGATTTGATCTTATCATTGTACACGTCTAACAGATTTAACATGTGTTATTTACTATTTATTTCTTTTCATGATTTGCGTTAAATCTTGTCATGATCTTAAAGTTATAAGGATAAGTAAAATCACAAGGTAATAAGATTTAAGTGTTGTTTGATTTCGACTTTGTGTTTTAATTGAGAAAAAAAATTATACATTTTTATCCATATAGTTTACCTAAAATCACATTTTTCGCCTCTATTCGATTAAACAAATGATTATTAATTTTCAAACTAGTTGCATTGATGATACCTATTTTATAAAGTTGGGATTATCCGTATATAATTTATAAATTTTTATTACAGAGGTAATTTTTATCTCTATTATATATTTATATACTAGTTGTCGAAGCCCGCCCGATGGGCGGGCATGCTTTGTAATTTTTTCTTTTGTAATTTTCACGGTCTTTATTATAATTGTTAACAACTGAGACACATAAAAAATGAATCTTGAATTATTTAGCGATTAACAATTGCCAACGTTGTTTTTATTTTGTTTTGTTGTGTTTTACATACGCAGTATTAGTGTATTTGTAGTTTTTAGACAAACTATTATTTTGAAGATACTGCTTAATAAGTGTACGTTGGTTTATGTTTGTATAGAAATGCCTTTGGATTTTCAATGCATGTTAAATATTTATAGAGTGTTGCATTAACAAAATAGGTAATCATTACATCTATTTTTATGTTGATTTAATTTGTAACCATTTAATAAGGTAATGTATTGTTTGTATCTTTCAATCTTCCTGTAACTAAACAAACAGACACACTTATCACCATCATCTGACTTTTTCCTGCGATCATAAAAGGTTTTTTTTTTTTTTTTTTTTTTTTTTTTTTTTTTTTTTTTTTTAAATTTATAAACCTAGTATGAATATTGAGTTAGTTTAAGTGTATGTGTTGATATATTATTTAGTTACATTTTAAGTTCTTAGTAGTATAATAATGTCATTAAAATAAGATGTTTCGCCAGATCAGGGATTGGTTGTAATTAGATTTATTGTTTAATTGTAAGATTTTGCTATTGCATGTTGGATATGTTGGTTTCTTTAAGAAACCCCAAATGTTGTAATTAGGTATTTTTTTATACATGGTAAGTGTCTTTTTATGCAGTTAAGTAATTTTTTTATGTGTGTAACATTATAGTGTAATACGTGAATGGTTTACGTATATTACAATTATGTTTCCTTTTCTATTTATATTGATTATAGATTGTGATTGGCATGATTTTATTGCTGGTATTTTATTTGGCGTTTTTATATCTCAAATTACATATAATGTTTGTTTAGTTGTATTTCATTTTGGCCTAATGAGGAATTTTAGTGCTTTTTAGGTGTGGTATATTAGACTTGATTAGTCTGTTAGCTGTTAGAGTGCTTATTCAGTTGCTAAAAATCTTTAACAGTACTAAATTTAAAGGAGTAGTGCTAACTTGAAAGTTAGTACTGCTGGAATGTCTGTGTCGATAAAAGCTTTAGCAATACTAAGTTTAAAGTAGCAGTACTAAGTCCAAAGTTATGTTATTTTAGAAAACGTTTTATTATGTTTAAGTTAATAATATGATATCGTTTTTTTCTACAAATTATGTACTTAAATAGCATTGTATGTGACTAACATTAAATTTGTTAAATCTTACAGATGGCATTTTTAGTTAAGTTTGAAAATGGTGATGAGTGTGGTTTCAAAATTCCAATAAAATTGTTTGAACTAACTGATAGTAAAGATTGTGAATGGTTAATTGCAAAGATCATGGATAAAGTGTATGAGTTTAAGATCCGCATCGTTGATGGTAATGTTGGACTGATATATGGAGAGGAATGGAAATGATATGTAGAAGAGAGTGGGCTTAAGCAGGGTTGGTTTGTTTTATTTGACATTAGGAATGCTCAATATGTTCTTGTTAGCCATTTCGATGAACATGGTAATAGTGGTAATGGATTTGTCAAGATAGCGGATGGAATAAAAATGTCTACTTGTGTTGCACAGACGTCAAAGACGAGTTCTTTAAGACAGGTACACTGTAAAGTCCCTGTTTGTATGTTAGAGAGTTAAGAAACTATGTATTTCCGATTTTTATTAATCTAATTAGATAATTTTGTATTATTCGTCTGTAGTTGCTGCCAAAAAGTTTTTTTAAAGGATATGAATTTAAAAAACAGACGTTGTATTGTGTTAGAACTTGCGATGGGTGGATGAGGGTGTATTTGAATTTTGAAGAGAACAAACCGACTGGTTTTTGTGGGTCTGAATGGGAGAAATATTGCGAAAAACATATGATTGACGGTAGTCAAACTTTTGTTGTGTATTTTATCGTTGGGCATCATTTTATCGTGACCATCCATGATGATTGTGGGTTTTGTTAGGACTCTGAATTTTGACATAAGTTATCATATATATATATATATATATATATATATATATATATATATATATATATATATATATATATATATATATATATATATATATATATATATTGTAAATTTGTTTTGTTCTGATGGTGTATATGTAGTATTTTTGTTCGCTGACATACAAATGTTTCTTAGATTCTGCGTTTTGGAAAAATGCTCGTCCTTGGTCATTGACTTCATCGGATAGTCGTTTAAAATGTCCTCCATTTGAGCTGGTTGGTATAATTAAACAGTTTTTAACTTTTTACATGTTAAGTTTTTGTTATGTTTTTTGATAATCAATATATTGTCATGATATACTCAACTCTAGGGAGTGAGTGTGGAAAAAGTTATAAAGGTTGAAGAAGGTGATGCTTTTGGATCTGATAAGATTGTTGGAGCTGATAATAATTGTGAATCTGTGAAAAGAAGAAAAGGACCTTGTCGTGACAAGAAATGGTTTACGATAATAAAATTTGTTTCAACTACGTTGTACTCAAATTATTCAATATATTTGTTTTGGTTTTTGATATAGTAAGATTTTTTAGGAGTGTGGCAGTTCAAGCCATAAAAATACTGGCGTGTTAAATAAAACAATTGATGATGGCTGTAGTTTTGTTAAGGAGCTTGGCCGTACTGTTATGAAGGGTTATATTGTAAGTGCATACCATATTGATATAGTAATTCTTATATACTTTTTTTTGGTTTAAATTATAAATGTGTGTTTAATACATCTGAACAGACAATACCAGCTGGTTTTGTTCGAAAACACAAGTTATACAATTATTTTGGTTATAATGATACAACCAAGGTCAGACTGTGTTACTTGCATTCATCCTTTGAGAAGGACCTTGTGTTAAGAAAATACAGTGGTAAATCAAAAGTGAAAGAGTTTGATGACCATGTTGTTATGCTTGGAGAATGGAAATACATTATGAATGAAGTTGGATTCGTTGAAAAGCAAGCAGTCAAGTTCACTCTTGATGTTGGAGTGTTGTCAAGGAAGGGTTATGTTGTGCTTTCAATGGAATGAGTATCTGGTAGTTTAAGGTGTATCTAAATATAGAGAATGAAGTTTAGCTTGTTTAATGCTTATTTATAAGGATGTATTTTGGTTTTGGTAGCTTGTTTTTGTATATATCAAGTGTGGTATGTAATTACAATGTATCTGTGCTGGTAGGTTTAGGATTAGTTGAATTCGTATATAAGTATAGAAAATGGTGCTTAGTTAGTTTGACACTTATTTATAAGGATGTATTTTGGACTGAATGGTTAATGAAGGTATAAGTTGATTTATACTGCTACTGGTATGGTAATATTGATATTCAGGAAAGTTAGTACTGCCTATAGTAGTTAATATTGCTATTGATACGTTTGTACTGCTGATATGCATTGATGTTAGTACTGATCGTTTATTTTTAGAATTGCTACTTAGTATTGCTACTTAGTACTGCTAGGAAATTGTTTGTACTGATTTCATTGATCGTTAATACTGCTCATGAAGTTTTTTTTATGTTCATCTATGTTAAGAATAATCTTGCATATCTTCCGATAAATCCAAAAAAACCAAGGGTAGCCAACGTAGTATCTTCAATATGTGTATGATCATACGATGTCGTGTGATATGTTGGCCAATTTAATGGTTAACATTAGTATATGAATTCATGTAATGTTTTGGTGTGTAACATGTGTATGAGACACAAGTGTAAGTTTCATTTGTTGTTTTTGTTAACGTTGTCTGATTCTATTGTAATTGTAGATACGTTTAATCATTAAGAACGGGAACATCATATATGATAAACACTATTAAGTGTAACAGAACAAATTAAAAGTTTTATCAAGTTAGAATGTTATTTAATTTTGAACATTGTTTATTTGTAATGACATTAAAATGTTATCAAGAGGGATTATAAGTTTGATATAAAAAAACATTAAATAAGGTTCACTCATGTTAACTTATCTTAACAATTAACATATTGGATTTGTTAGTAGCACAATATTTATAACATGAAATCTCTTATAGCCCAACAATTAAAGATTTTTTAGTTTGAATGTTTATAGCTTGTTAGTAGTTTGTAAATGATTATCGGCTACATAAGGAAACTTGCACCCTATTAGTTATTTTCTATTGAAGTTCCAATTGACTTGTTTCGTCTTTTTTTTTTTTTTTTTTTTTTTTTATTTGATTTGTTTTGTATTTGTTTGATATATATATATATATATATATATATATATATATATATATATATATATATATATATATATATATATATATATATATAATATATATAGTATTGTTATTTAACAAAAAAATGTTAAGCATTCATATAAATTTCTATTATAACTGGAGCGGCTAAATGTATAATTACAAATAACCGCCACAGATATAATAGAACTTCATACTAAGCCCAACACATACATGTCATGGACATCACGTTTTATAAAGTAGGTTCAAGTTTACTATTTCATCTATGTGGGACATCATATAGTTAGTTACATAAAGCTTATAAACTCAATAATGTTGTACAATGTTTTGTTTTAGCTTTCTCACTTTTATTGTGTATTTTGTATAATACACAGGAAGCCTACATTTTTATGATCATTGCATATAAATAAGTACGATCCCTATAAATTATAAAGGTGTAGAGCGTATGACCGTCTATCACGTTGCATTAGATTATCAATAAAGCTTCTTTATACACAACATTTTTACTTGATTTACCGTAGTTTCCATCTTCGTCACAACATAAGATTTTCATTCGTTTCTTGCTTTTAAATTTTCATACGGCTATGTATAGTTGTCCATATACTGGTATAAAAAAACATTAAATAACGTCCATCCATGTTAAAGTATCTTAACAATTAACATATAATGGCCATGATTTCTACAAATAAATCGTACATGATTATAGCGTGTTAGAAGTTTGTAAATGATTATCGACTATATAAGGCAACGTGCACCCTATTAGGTATTTTATATTAATGTTTCATTTGTATTAGAGGTTTGAGGCAAATGTAAAGGTTTTTCCTTTACATATATATCAGTAACAAATGCATGGAGTACATGCAAATATATAGATGTAAAAATTGATGTTTTATTAAATCTACATATTGTTGTATATTACACATGTTATAAATTTTATTTGCATGTTAAATACATAGTCTATTAAATTAGCAAAATTGGTAATCATTACATATTTATTATTATTAAACAAATTTTATGCTGTATATAAATTACTAATTAATCTTTAGTTACTTTATTTTCTACTGAAAATTTAATCCGATAAGCAAAAAGGGTGCAACCGATCAAATTCAAGACGTTGCTAAGGTGCTGAATCAATGATCAGTATTATTCAATTAAAAGCCTAATACGAACTTGGTTTAGCGGAATACTATTTTCTGATATATATTGTATGTTGTTTTTTCCCCAGTACTACATATGAAGTTAATTAAGATTGGGGTTTTCCATAGATTATGTAGTTATTTTGATAATAACATGTGTTTAGTTATAAGTTTCTTATATTGCATGTTTGTTGGTTTGCTTAGAAAATAAACCCCCAATTATTTATTAGGAAAACCGAATATTGTTATTAGTTATTATTATAATAATTTTGTATTAAAGTAAGATAAATGTGTTTGTATGTAACCACAATCTTCATGTGACACAACCCAATTTGAAACAAAGATGGTTGTTTGGTATATGATGTTTTAAAATAATATATCATTTACCACATGTTTGTTTTCCTTTTGTTAATATGATGTCGTTTGCCTAATAAAGCATCAGATGCAGTTTTTTTTAAAACAGATGTTCTTCTGTGTGGACCGGTTTATATTGTGTTTTAATCTCTTGCTGTTTGTTTAAAGGAAAATGGCTATCGAATTTATTGCCTGGGTGGATGAATTTCTTTTTCCAGATACTCAGGTAGCATAATGGTTAATATTGCAATAATGTGAGTGATTCTTGATTGTTTATTGTTAAATAAGCTACTAATATTGAAATATTTTTTTGGAAGGTGTTACCGGTTGTTTACAATTTAGAAGCATACAACGGTAATAACCATATATACATAATAAGTTCAGACGGGTATCGATACAAAGTAGAATTAAACACACCAAGATACGGCCTCTGGTATTTATCAGGGAAAAGATGGAGACAATTTTGCAACCGTCACCTGAATGATCATGTGCAAGTGTTGCATTTCATTGAAGAAGGTAATGACTGTTTCTATGTGACTGCGTACAATACCAACGGTAAAGAGGTTGCCGGTTATGAAGGTTTTAAGTCTTCCTTTTCAAGGTTCAAGACAGTTGTTTACCCAGACCCACGTTTGCCTCAGGTATTTAGAGTTTAAAGTGATTATTTTCAATTTCTTAAAGTTGTCCATTTTAAAACATTACAATGTTAGACTGGAAACAATATATTGTACTTTTCCATTTTGTTTGCCATCGTTATGTATAAAACATATTTGATTTTCGCATCTTTGGTGTTATTTCTTATGCAGTCAATTCCTGCCGAACTTCTACCGGGAATAGATGTGCTCGATGAAATAAATATCCAGGTTAACGGAGTTTCTTTTCCTTTTCATGTGCGACGTATAACGGGATCAGAGGAGGGCGGGAGTGATGTGTATCAGTTGCTGGGTGATGCATGGGATACGATGGTAGAAGGGGTTGGTCTCGAAGCTGGGACAATGTGTGCATTGACCAAAAACAGGGGTAACAGACTCTGGCTTGATGCATTCAACGATAACGGAAACATGATTACGGAGGTTCTCTTCAAAGTAGCAGCAACCTTGAGGAAGCAACAACTACAGTTAGACAACAATGAAAAGTGTACGTATAAATTTTAAAAAAAATCATAAACCAAATATGATTGACTGTCTTCTGCATGTACATCTGAATATATAAAATATGGTTCTGTGATTTGTAGTGGGCGATAGAATGACTCATATATGCTACTGGCCATTCCACACGGATCATTTTGGAGAAGGATATCATAGTTTCTATAAGAGATACGCACATATCCACTCCAATAACAGATTGGTAATTGCGTAATATATTTTGTAAACAGTTTATATGAGTGTTTAAGATATAGTCGTATTATTAATTGTTGGTTAATCGAATTACAGGCAATTCCTTCTAAATTCCTTGTTGTTCACCCAATGCACACCTATAGTAAGACTCTGGTCGTACACCAAGAGTATAGAGACGAAATGATAATGAAAATGGAATCACACAAAGAAAAGCCTAACAGGACTAATCACGTGAATATCCATGGCCAGTGGAGGGTGTTAGCAGATATATGTGGATTTGAATACTCAAAAATGATAAGGTTCAAGTATGTAGGCAATGGTGAAGATTTGGATGCCCCGGAAGGTGAAAAATCCTATTTTCCCGATATTCCATATCTGCTAAGCTTATCACCCTTTATGTTATCCTGTGTTATATGTTTATGTCGCATGACGGTATGTATGCTAGTTGATGTTAGACAATGTCAGTATTATGGACATATAATTGTGTTTGAATGTGTAGCATTTGGTAACTATTTTATGGTTTGTTTGAAAATAGCTACTGTAAATCTTTAGGTTATGGTAAACATTATGGTAGTTTAAATGATTGGTCTATCGACCAAGTTTTGATTTTGACTACTGATGTTAAGCGTTTTTCTAGTGTTGTTTGTATTTTTATATTTTTAATAACAGTTCTATGGCGTGTCTGGATGAGTTTTATGGCTTTCAATTATTTGTTTGTAAACTGATGAAGCGAAAAGTGTACTGCTTTTAGGGGGTCATTTAAGCCCTAAATCGTATTTATTTGATCAAATATTGCCCTAAATCGTTCCTTTTGTCATTTTAGGTACTTTGGAGAAGAAATCTGGAAAATGAAGCATTTTGGACGTTTTTGGAGCATAAAAGTGAAGAAAACGACAAAGTCTCAAAATCGGCTGAAAAGTACATTTGACGGTGTCAGAAATTACCCTGGACGGCGTCACGGCTTGGCAAGAAAAAGGTGGATATGAAAATTACTCATGATAAGCCAGTGAAATTTGCATGGGAATTCTGACGGCGTCACCCTTTGAAGTGATCAAGGTCGTCACAGCTTAATTTAAAGAGGGACGGCGTCATGCCTAATTCCGACGGCGTCAAGCCTTGATAAGCCAGAACGGATTTTGGAGAGCTAAAGAGGGACGACGTCAAGAAGGCCATCCGGGAACCCTAAAAGCGGCGAGGTGACGGCGTCACACTCCATAACGTGACGCCGTCAGATCTGAAAGTCTATATATAGTTTTGCAATTTTTTGTCATTAGTGTGGAACTTATTGGGGAACTTTGTGTGTGAAAACCCTAAGACGATTTTAGCAGCTTTTTCAAGGCTTTTTGCCTTGAGATCTTCCATGTTACATTGAAGATAAGTTATCAATTAATCATTCAATATGTCTATGTGTTGTTTGATTCTATCTTGTTCTTGTCTTTTGTTTAACATGCTAGGCTAGATTTATCTTGTGTTTGCTTAGATCTAATGAAACCTAGCTATTGATTATTGGTTATTAGTGTGTTATTAGTTGTATTGGATGATTGTTCATCTATGTTAGGCTTAAGAAAACTGGCTAACTTCCTATTCGGTAACTTGCTTGAACGTCTTAAGAAACATGAACCAATGCGTACTAAAGATTTTTATGGTTGTATTTAATGCATGAGCGAATTCTAGTGATCCCATGTTAGGAGCTTCCTAGCCGGCTCGACATAGGAGTGAAGTAGGAGTTCATAGAGTTGGGGAAGTACGTACGCCACCCCACGATTGGTATTAAGGAATACACCCGTCATCCACGCGATTAATACACACTAATCAACCGGTAAAAGATAGTTAGGGAGTAAGGAAATCTAAGTAAACACATTTATCTCCACATAAGTTTTACCACCTTTTCATTTTCTGTTATTTTATTTTATTTGCATTCGTAGTAACTTGGGTTAGTTGACTAGCAACTAATTCCGCCCACTCTTTCAAACCCGAGATTTTACTTGCTTTCATAAAAAATATAAAAACATAAAAAGAATCTTCTCTCACCCTTAGACCTATTAGAGTAGTTTTTCATACCTAACGAACACTATTCCCTGTGGAGAACGATCAATCCCCCGTACTTACCACTACACTATACTACATCGGTCAGGTACACTGCCTGGTGGGGTTGTAAGCCTCTTGAGATCCCTCGAGAGGTAAAACCTGTTGTAAGGTTGCAAAACCACGCATCAAGTTTTTGGCGCCGCTGCCGGGGAATAGTTATTGTTTAGGTTGAATTTTTATTTTATAGGTCTACTCACTAGATTCCTTTCTAGTGAGATTTTTATTTTATTTTTCTAGGTTTTCTTTAGTCTATCTTTTTTCTTCGTTTCTTTGTTCGTAACCATTACCATCCGACATCATGGAAGGTGGTAATATCCTCGATCCCAACAACCCACCACCTCCTAGAGCCCGTACTCTAGGAGAGTATTCCCGTCCTAGCCACCATGGCTATCGAAACACTATTGAGCTCACTCAAGGAGCCAATGTCACTCCCTTGCGATCCGACACCATCCGGTTGGTGCAAAGCGGATGCGCATTCCATGGACTTCGTTCTGAAGATCCTAATCAACATCTCAAGGACTTTCTCAAAATCGTTGATTCTATAGACCTTGATGTTGCCACTCGAGAGACGACCCGACTGCGTCTCTTTCAATTCTCTTTGCGGGACCAAGCTAGTCAATGGCTAGAGCGTCAACCCGCAGGTTCCATCACCTCTTGGGATGATCTCACCACTCGTTTCCTTGCTCAGTTTTTCCCGCCGGGAAGAACTACCAAGCTAAGGAATGATATCTTGATGTTCCAACAACGTCAAGGCGAAACCCTCAACGAGGCATGGACTCGATTCAAGGACTTACTCCAAAAAGTCCCTCACCATGGCATAGAACTTTATCTCCAAGTCCAAATCTTTTATGACCATATCAATCTCTACACGAGGCAAACCATTGACCAATCGGCCGGTGGCAAGCTACGTGATCTAAGTGCGGAACAATCATGGGCTCTCCTAGAAGATCTTGCTCTTTATGACAACGAAAGTTGGAGTGATCCCCGTGATTTGAATAAAACGGTCAAGGCAATATCTTTGCCTTCGAACAATTCAAGCACTTTCGACCGTAGGATCATAGAAACTTGAAGACCAAGTCAAGTTTCTCATGAAATCCTACGAGGCTCCTAAACCTTCAAGCCAAGTGAACAAAATCACTTCTTCATGTGAATTATGTAGTGGTCCCCACGACACTCGTGATTGCATGGAACTCCCCGAACAAGCTTTTGCGGACTACGCATCCTCGCATACCGACGGAGCGGGAGATAAGTGGTACACTTTCAAACCCGAGCCAAACCCCTACGGTGATACATACAACCCCTCATGGAAAAATCACCCGAACCTTAGGTGGAAACAAAACCAAAACGCACAACAAACCAATTCTTCCAACCCACCTAATCGTTTCCAATCAAGCGGTTCCAACTCGAACCGTACTTTCAACAACAATCCTTCCGGCAATGGTAGTACCAATAACTTTGAAGGATTGATGTCCCAATTTATGGCATCTCAAGAAGCTCGGATAGCTAGATTCGAATCCGAATTCAATCAACAACAAACGGAGATGACCAATAAAATTGACAACTTGTTGAAAGCCCTCAATAACCAAGTGTTATCACCTCCACATAAGGACGCTAGGAACACAAATAGCGGACCCCAAGTAAAAGACCCCTCTTCATCCAAACACGTCCACTTCGTCAATGTTGTCACTATCAAACCAATTGATAGGAATGAGGATAATAGTGAACCTGAGGATGAGGTTAAGAAAGTCGAGGTTGATAAAGAAGTTAGGAAAAGTGAGATTGAAGAAGTAGATAATGACGAGGACCACTTCAATAGGCTACCCACTAAGGAAGAGCGCGCATATCATACAGACTTATTCGATGACCCCGAGACACCATACTTCCTAGGTAGACCAATTATAAAAATAGGCGACCCTTCTAATCTAAACATACCATGCAACATCGGACATTTACATGTGTGAAAAGCCTACATCGACCTTAGATCACCCATAAACATCATGACTAGAGCCCACTACAACTTGATAATGAAAAATCAACTTGGGTATAGGATGTTCCCTGACAAGGGTTGGATGAGTAACTTCACGGGAAGAGTTAAGGGATTACCGGTTTATGTAGGAAACTTCACCTATGTCACCGACTTTGTAATTGTTGAAGATATCCGCCCAATAGTCGATGCATCCTTAACTCAAGTGGTTTTTGGAAAACCATTTGTTGAGGTCTCTAGAATGACTTATGAACCTTCCTTAGGGATAGTTAGATTTAAGGATGAGACCGATGAGGTAAACTACCAAATGCCATATAAGATAGAACAATTCCAACACTTGTCAAATGTTGAGAAGGAGCTTAAGCAAGCGGTCTACTATAGGAATAATGAGGATAGAAATAAAGGAGTAGACTATGTTATGGAAAGGATATCCGGTTTCTACAAGGATTGTTTGAAATTAGGACCGGAATATAAAACCGGGAATGAAAATGGCCTAGGAACCGTGACCAATGATGGAATCACGTAATGTACGTGACTTTGAGTCTAGCTACAAGACTCGTTAATAAAGAAAAGCGCTTCTTGGGAGGCAACCCAAGCTTTATTTGTTTTGTGTGTTTATTTATTTGTTTGTTTGATTTTATTTGTTTCTGTATGTATGTTTAAATATTATTATTATTGATTCATGTTCAAAACTAATTTGTGAAAATGCTTTATTTTGTTTTTAACTTCGTCTTAACTACATATAAAGGTATTTTGCAAAAGTTAAGTGTAAGGGAAATCCAAATCGGTTTATTAGAACACAAATAAACATGAATCATAATAATAATAAATGAACATACATATTAGTATTTGTTTGAGTCAAATGCTTGTATCGAGTCATAATGATGTTTTGCAGGAATTCCAGGAAGTAAGGTATAGGTTTTTCCAAAAATTTTCCGGAAACGTAACATGAGAATTCTGTCAGATCATTTCTGACGGCGTCAGGCTTTACAACCTGACGGCGTCAGGTTTAATTTTCTGAAAATTTTTGAAAGTTTTGTTTTCATAAAAGTTTTTATTAAATCTCTAACTTATAATCTCCAGGAATCTGCAAAATTATCATTCCACAAGCATTATATCCTTATATATAGAGTTTATCCCGCCGATGTTATGTAGGTTTTCGTGTTTGTTTTCTCAGGTTTAACAGGTTATTTTGGACAAGGAAATGTTTTGGATCAAGCTTTTGGCGATGCATTAGTCATGGAGCTTCAACATTACTTTGGAAGAAGATCTAACCATGTTACTTCATTATCCACCGAACGAATCAGGGGAGTATTTGATTTCATTCTTTTACTTTTTTTTCTTTTACATCTTGTTATTTGAACATTGGGGACAATGTTCATCTTAAGTGTAAGGGGGGGGTAAAAGTACGATTAGAGAATGCTATTACGCTTGATTTTTGTTTGTTTAATAGTGGATGTGTAATAAAACTGAGATAAATACCTGTTAGGGTAATTTTAATGCCAAATTTAAATTTTTTTACAACATTTAGGAGTGAAACTTTGATCTTAATGAGCGTCTCACGGATAGGAGTTATATGACTAGCACAAAAACCGTACCACTAAAAAATTTTCCACCCCCAAATATGTGAGGTTCGCCCCTAGAATTGGTAGGAAAAGCATTTATGCTATGATGTGTGTACCGGTAGCACTTAGATTCTAGAACTTGCGTTAGGACCATTCCGAGGCCACAAGTGAGACTACATTCGTGTAGTTAGGATTGACTACATGATAAGAGGCATTAGGATTAACCCATTGTTTTACACCTGTGATTTTGTTATAATTACGTTGGCTACATTGGTCAAGTAATTCTCCCACACCCTTTGCGTTGTACTCATTTTTAGTACACGATACCCCTAGTACACCCCTCAGAGCCTATCTTTCGTTTCGACCTTTAAGCATTTTACTTAAAGGAAGAATTTGTTACACCCCACTAAAATGTACACCCAAATCGCCTTAGCCTACCTTGTATGCACTCATTTTTAGTGCATTATTGTTACAACATTTGTTTAAACCCAAGTTAATTATCTAATTGATTACATGGTTGCTAAGTCGAGTCATATCCTTGTACATATTGTTTTGGGACGATTGAGACTCGTGGGTAAAGTACTAGTGTAATGGAGTAATGGGGAAGAACATCATTTATTACCCCCATATGTGCTAAATATTTTAAAAGTACTCAAAGTGTTTCGATTATCTTAATTCGAGTCATTAGAGTAGTTATTTGTAAAGTTATGTAAAAGTTCAAGTGTAAGGGGAATGCAACGCCCCTATGATGTATTATTTTAGATGGTAAGGCAAAAGTGTATGGAAAAAAAAAAAAAAAATCAAGAAAAATACAAAAAAATGAGAAAAAGAAAAGTAGAAAAAACATACGGACTACCATCCCGTTTTATTTTATGTTTATTTTATGTTTTTGTTGTTTTCTTTCATTAGCTTAAGATTGAGTCGAGTCTTGGCTTAGCAACATTGTATAGTACATGTAATTAATCAAGATCTTTAACTCGCCACCAGTAAAATATCCTTTATCCAACAAAACCGTGTTTTCCTTTTCCCTACACCTAACGTTATAAACCCATGTAAAAGCCCTCTTTGATAGTTTATCTTAGGTGCTTACGCCTAGTGGAGGAGGTTTTCGATCCTTTCCCAAGCCTATGGTAATCTATTTGCTATGACAGGTAGTGAGAGATATTATCCGTTTTCATTTATGAGATTTATTTTGATGACACTTGAGAGATGTGAGTATCTAAACACTACTTGTGAGGTGCTAGCTTGTAATCTCCGTGCTTATTATGATTAAAGTGGAACGAATATTTGTTGTAATTACTTTTATGTTAGCATTAAATGACCCCTAACTTGTATTTTGATTAGAATAAAAGCGCATTTGCTTGAGGACAAGCAAATCTCAAGTGTAAGGGTATTTGATGAAGCGAAAAGTGTACCGCTTTTAGGGGGTCATTTAAGCCCTAAATCGTATTTATTTGATCAAATATTGCCCTAAATCGTTCCTTTTGTCATTTTAGGTACTTTGGAGAAGAAATCTGGAAAAGGAAGCATTTTGGACGTTTTTGGAGCATAAAAGTGAAGAAAACGACAAAGTCTCAAAATCGGCTGAAAAGTACATTTGACGGCGTCAGAAATTACCCTGGACGGCGTCACGGCTTGGCAAGAAAAAGGTGGATATGAAAATTACTCATGATAAGCCAGTGAAATTTGCATGGGAATTCTGACGGCGTCACCCTTTGAAGTGATCAAGGTCGTCACGGCTTAATTTAAAGAGGGACGGCGTCACGCCTAATTCCGACGGCGTCAAGCCTTGATAAGCCAGAACGGATTTTGGAGAGCTAAAGAGGGACGGCGTCAAGAAGGCCATCCGGGAACCCTAAAAGCGGCGAGGTGACGGCGTCACACTCCATAACGTGACGCCGTCAGATCTGAAAGTCTATATATAGTTTTGCAATTTTTTGTCATTAGTGTGGAACTTATTGGGGAACTTTGTGTGTGAAAACCCTAAGACAATTTTAGCAGCTTTTTCAAGGCTTTTTGCCTTGAGATCTTCCATGTTACATTGAAGATAAGTTATCAATTAATCATTCAATATGTCTATGTGTTGTTTGATTCTATCTTGTTCTTGTCTTTTGTTTAACATGCTAGGCTAGATTTATCTTGTGTTTGCTTAGATCTAATGAAACCTAGCTATTGATTATTGGTTATTAGTGTGTTATTAGTTGTATTGGATGATTGTTCATCTATGTTAGGCTTAAGAAAACTGGCTAACTTCCTATTCGGTAACTTGCTTGAACGTCTTAAGAAACATGAACCAATGCGTACTAAAGGTTTTTATGGTTGTATTTAATGCATGAGCGAATTCTAGTGATCCCATGTTAGGAGCTTCCTAGCCGGCTCGACATAGGAGTGAAGTAGGAGTTCATAGAGTTGGGGAAGTACGTACGCCACCCCACGATTGGTATTAAGGAATACACCCGTCATCCACGCGATTAATACACACTAATCAACCGGTAAAAGATAGTTAGGGAGTAAGGAAATCTAAGTAAACACATTTCTCTCCACATAAGTTTTACCACCTTTTCATTTTCTGTTATTTTATTTTATTTGCATTCGTAGTAACTTGGGTTAGTTGACTAGCAACTAATTCCGCCCACTCTTTCAAACCCGAGATTTTACTTGCTTTCATAAAAAATATAAAAACATAAAAAGAATCTTCTCTCACCCTTAGACCTATTAGAGTAGTTTTTCATACCTAACGAACACTATTCCCTGTGAAGAACGATCAATCCCCCGTACTTACCACTACACTATACTACATCGGTCAGGTACACTGCCTGGTGGGGTTGTAAGCCTCTTGAGATCCCTCGAGAGGTAAAACCTGTTGTAAGGTTGCAAAACCACGCATCATAAACCTATTTATTCTGGTTTGATTTATTAGAACAAAGTATATGTGGTAAATAATTATTTTGCTAATGTAATTGGCATATAGGAAAGTTTATTTAAATCAAATACGAAATAAAGCTTCTTTATATACAATGTTTGTTGTTGAGTTGGTGTATTTCCCTTCTTCGTCACAACAGATGATTTTCAATCCCTTTCGGTTCTTGACTCTAGATACCGCCACATAAAGTTGACCGTGTGAGAAAACTGGTCGCTTTAGGAACAACCCGACTTGTGTCAATGTTTGGCCCTGACTTTTGTTAATAGTCATTGCGAAATACAAAGCAACTGGGAATTTTCGGCGGTTGAATTTAAATGGCATCTTATTATCTGATGAGCTAAGAATCATGCGTGGTATTGCGCAAATAGCACCAACACTTCCTCCAGATATAATCTTTGCTTCAATTATATTTATACCCATCCGTAGAACCTGAAGCCTTGTTACATTGCATAACCCAGCTGTTTGGTCAATGTTCCTCATGCACATAACCGGAGTGCCTACCTTTAACTTTAATATGTGATGAGGAATACCAGCAATCCGAATGTTGTTAAGGAAATCGCACGTGTATATTGACTCATTGAAATTTGTGTCTTGATCAACAATACCAACTGTGTCAGTACTTTGGTATGTATGTTCTTCTCCGAAAAGTAGTTGTAGCATTCGATCGTTCACCATATCCACAAGCTCGTGTGTTGGTGCAAGGATTGCTTTTTCTTGGAAAAATGTTAGATTGTAAAGGTTGTCTTTTAAGTTTGGGTATTTTTCTTTTATTATTGATCTGATATGATCATCTGAGTCCGAAATCAACATATCCTCTGGGAATTCGACAGTTGCTTGCCCATCGTTTTTACCTCCAATTGTTCCGTTTCCAATCGATAAAATCCAATCAGCGAAGTCTTGTATTTCTTTTCGTTCGGTACTATCTGAACCTGTTTTTAACCTCATGTTAATGGTCAGATGCAATACAGTGCAATGTTGCCATAAATATGAAGAGTTTAGAGCTGCGTGCACAACATTGTGCCTGGTACCGTTTGTGATAACTGGTAGGATTTGTCTAAAGTCTCCACCAAACAAAACTACTTTCCCTCCAAAAACATATGAAGAAGGTTCGGATGGATCTGTTCTGCATATATCCCTAAGTGTTCTATCCAATGCCTCATAGCAATGTCTATGAGTCATTGGAGCTTCATCCCATATTATTAGTTTACACATCCTTATCAAGTCAGCCAGTTCGCTGTCAGCTGAAATATGGCACATAGAATCCTCTACTATATTGATTGGGATAGCAAACCGATAATGGGCAGTCCTGCCACCTTCCAACAAAAGCACTGCGATCCCACTTGATGCAACATTTAACACTATCTCTCCTCTTGACCTTAGTGCAACAGACAATGTCTTGTAAACATATGTCTTTCCAGTCCCTCCATACCCGTACACAAAGAACATACCTCCATTTTCAGAATGAACAGCGTCCATTATTGTCCCGTATATCTCTTTTTGTTCATCTATCAATGAACTATACATTCTTTTGTGTTGATGGCGTAACTCATATTTATTGTATGCCTGCTCAGTCGACACTAGCCTGTTGTAATTTACCATTGTGAACATTTCATTCGGTAATGTCATGTTTGGTATATTTCTTAAACTTTTGTTGTTATAAAGTAACATGTGTTCTATATATATCAGACAAATGTTTTTCCTTTGAATATCTGATAGCTCCAAATCTGTAAATAAAAAATAACCGTTAGCTTCTGTGTTGTTATTTTTCACTTTGAATACTTATATTGTGCATTTGTTATTTTCGCCAGTTTTTGTTTCTTTTTTTGGAAAATAAGTGTTTTAAATTTGTAATAAACTTTGTACTTAATATATATGATGCTTTAAAGTATGTAGATAGGTTGTAATTAATATATGGTTATTATTGAAAACATTTCTCACCTGGGTCGTTCCTCTTAACTCGTTCGATATGCGTGACATCAGCTGCCATTACTTCCCAATTTTTTTCGTAAACAACATTTGGTCGAGACATGCTGTCTGTCATATGTAGCATGAAATAAAATGTGCGCAAATATGTTCCTGTTCCCCAATGGCTGGCTTCCAACAATCCATCGATGTATTCCTTGTCGTCCACCAACAGCCCTCTTGCTTGGCAAGCGTCTTTATATGTAGGATACGTGACACCCTCAAATTTTTTGAAGTCAATCCAGTCCGTGGCACCTCTAACTTTGTTGAGTAATACTCGCAAATAGAACAATTCACCCATAGATGGAGGAACATGTTGCACACGTCCAATACACGTCCCTTTTGCCTTTTTAACCATTTCCTTTCTTCTTGTCTCCATACATAGTATTCCGGAAACTCGTGGTAGAGTAGTTTTTTAGCATCTTCATCTGTCTTGTTTGTTTCCATCCATGCAACAAGCTTTGTTTCATTCACCGATGGCCTGTCCAATGTGAAATCAATAGATTCTGTTGCATCAAATATAACTGACTGTTCTCCTTCTAAATGAAATGGTAATCTCTCAACAGGCAGAAGCCTGTAATGTATATAGAATCCGTATATTCTCCAAGCTGCTTCACATGCAGAAAGGTATCTACAATCGTAAAAATCCTTGACTTCATCGGCATCTTCGTCATCTAGAGCTGCAGTAACTCGATCAGGTCCCTTATTTATGTATTTGAAAAGATATTTTATAGAACCAATTTGGTTGCACCATTCGACATTAATATGTGATTGGTATCGACGTAGCAGTCCGGGGTTGTATGAAACCACAAATCCGTTGTGCAAATCCGTTTTACTTTTTGTTATAGTAGACCCGTCATTCCTTCTTTTATAAATGGCATAACCAGTCTCATCAATGAATGTCTTTTCATTAAACTCTTTTGGGAACTTCTTTGTGCATTTGTTCTTTACGGTGCAAGGACAACTCGGTTGTTGAGGGCCACACGGACCATGCATCATGTGGTCAGTTACAATTTTGTATAGTTCCGGATCCTCATTCTTATCCGGTATTTCAGCGGAAATGAAACCGTCAATTTGTGATGGGGTCGTTATTTTATGTTCTTCATCCAAAAAAAGTAATATGTGAGCATGTGGAAGCCCTCTTTTTTGGAATTCGATTGTGTAAACAGCTGTATTAATAACATAATATCAGATATAATATATAAAGAATTAGTTGCTAGGAGATAATGATGTTAAGAAATAGAGTTGTCAAGTAGATACCCGCTTTGAGCTTTCCAAAATATTGTCGATCTTTAAAGTCTCGCATAAGGGTGTCGAGTTTTTGTTTAAAACTCGAGCAATTGCATATGGTCTATCTTCTGATTTCAAGCCCCTCTCAGCCACAAAGCGTGCAATCTCTGGCCAATTCGGGTTGCACGTAAACGTAATAAAGAGGTCTGGAAATCCATACACCTTGAAAATTGTCATGGAATCCAGATAGTTTTGCATCATATACCTTGGGCTCCCGGTAAATGATCAAGGCAAAATTACTTTTTTCCCTCGTAGTTTCACACCAGAATTTTCGTCTTCAACCAATTTTGCTAATTTTGAGTATGTTTCACTTCTCAAGTCTTTTTGTTGCTTTTGGATGTATGACATCCGTTCAATTCGACCATAGTGTATGCGTCCACAATGAATTGCTGAGTAAGCCTCCTTGCATTTAGACACATAGAAAAAACACCTGGCCTTTCTTGCAAGCGGTATGAAAAATACTCTTTCATTGTTACCCTCGTTTTTTTGTTTGTTGGTGTGTGATCAGTAATACCAAAATGGTATATGTCTATCCGATAACCATCTTCGGCATACGAGAACAACAGAGGATACTATAGTGCGAGATATAAAGGATGTAATTCGCTAATCCTTCTTTTACCTCCCTCCTGCATGTGCAGAATAATGTCCCTTTTATTTGTTGTGCTGTCAAAATCTCCCACAATCAGTGCTGCTACTTCAGAAGCAGTGGGTAAGTTATAATTCCTACCATCTCGTTCTCTTGTACCAATGAGACGTATTTTTAATTTATTTCGGTCCCTTTCTGAAACAAACCGTTCACCCGCCATTCGAAATTGAGCAACTAATGGGTTGATGGAATCAAGCATGTCACGTAACTCCACTGTTAGTTGGTGATCTATGCCGTGATTCTCTGCTGGTGTTGATGTGCCGCTGATGAAGTCACAAATATAGTAAGTTAAATACGAATTTGTAACATAATGTATTTAATAAAAATCGTAACATTTTTTAAAATATAATCAAAAAACATAAGTTTCTTAACATTACATTATAAGATTTGGCACCATACCTGAAACAATTCATCCTATTTTGGATTTCATTGTCAGCATCGTAAATATATAGTTGTGCAAACATTGGAGGTTCACCTTCGTTTGGCAATAACGAACCCATTAAGTGGTAATTTTCACCCTGTATTCTTTAACAATATGCACCATATCTTTGATTAACTGACATATCTTGTCTAGCACCCATTGATGTGAATGCAAACATTGAATTGTAGCGTCTGATATTTTCAATGAATGTAGTGCTTTTTGAATGGTTTCCACTGATAAGTTCCATCAACGTCTTTGGTGGATTGAGTATTTCATTTCCCAATTTCACCTTTCCTTTGCCACAACAGAGTGAATATGAATCTGAATTTGTATGTGTATATCCTACCATACTTTCAGCTTGCCATAATAGTACGTCACAAGAAGCGCATTTGTAAGTTGGATCTCCATGGTCAATGTAATCTGTACAGCGATATAGTATTAAAGCATACATAATTTATAAATACATGCCAATAAATTGTGCTGAACAATTGTTTTGATGAAGGATATAGTTTGTGTACCGTTAGATATTCCAACGAAGGTATCTTTTTCTGTAACATGCTCGTCTGCCAAGCGTGTAGCACTAAATTGTAATCCTTGCAATGTCTTTTGTCTAACTATTTTTGTTTTTTGCTTAAGCCTTTCAGATTTGCGTTTAGAAGAATGTGCACCAGATTGGTTGTGGTCAATATTTGTAGGTGTTTCTGTTATTGATGGTATAAAACTCAATATGGAAAATATAATAAAGACAAATTAACTTACGCGTGTTTATGCTGCACTAAATTTCTTACGTGGTTGAGTTGCGTTCTTGAAAGGACGTCCCCTTGGACTAGGTACTTTATTCACGCGTTCATTGTTTATTTCCACATTCATCCATTGTGGAAGTATTGTTGTTGGAGGCCTCCCTCTTTGGCGGAGTTGAAAGTCGTTTAATTCTGTGTAAAATATAAACAACTAAACTGTTAAGCTAAACTATTATCACATAATTGTGTGAATCCTAGTATGAGTGAAATAAAGATATGTAGATTAATTCAAATGCCTAACGTGTTTCGTTTTGTTGCACGCGAGGAGTTCCCCTTTGTTGATTTATCGCAGGTATTATATGTTTGTTAACAGGTGCTCCTCTGCGCGGATCAACTTCTTCTTCAGGTATTGCATGATAAATTGGTTCTGAAGGTACGGGGTTGCTGGTGTTGAGTGTATTTTTGAACTGAGCGTTGAATGCGTTATCTTCTGATGTTCTTTGATCTTCAAAAAAAAAAAAAAAAAAATAAAAAAAATAAAAAAAAAAAAAAAAACATAATGTATAAACAATTTGTTGTTTAATAACTATTGTTAGGAAACAAAAAAATGGATTATTTGTCTAACCTTGTTGTATTTGTTTGTTTTTAGGTCTGTCCTTACGCCAGATAAGTAAGTCGTTCGCATTGTTTTCCATTGTTGAATCAATGATTTTCTTTGTGATGTCACATGCAAAAAGATGAACGTTAAAAAGCAGTTATCAAAGTTTGGTATATATGAACTTTATATATGTTTGGTAAATATCTATACAAAGTCATATCTAAATAATTCATACTTATAAACACTATTTTATAGGAATGTATAATTTATTAAAATATATGTATAGTTTTTTTTTTCAAAAAAGATATATATTCGATATTTTTCCATTTGTAATAATCTAATAATAAATAAAGCTTTTGGTTGAAATTCTAATTTAAAAACCGATACATTATTTTTTTTAGTGTGTTTTACGCATTGTATCATATCTTTATATATGTTTGGTATATATCTATACGAAATCATATATAAATAATTTATACTTATAAACACTATTTTATAGGAATGTATAATTTCTTAAAATATTTGGATTTTAAAAAAAAAATAGCCATTGGATATTTTCCATTTGTACTTATCTAATAATAAAAAAAATCTTTTGGCCGATTTTTTTAAAAAAAAACCGATTAGGAGCAGTACTAACTTAAACGTTAGTACTGCTGGTTATGTTTAGCTTATTTCCAGATTAGTTAAAAAGTTTTATAAAAAGTGCTTTCATATAAATTTGTTTATGCATGTTTTCAAGTTAGTACAGCTCCTTTAAATTTAATACTACTAAAGTTTTTTACCAACTAAATACGAAATCTAAAAGCTAACAAACTAACCATCTCTAAATAGGAGAAACAGTTAAATTTATTATACATGATAAAGGATGGTGTGCATGGTATGTTTGGGTTACTTTTAGTTTAGTATATTGTTCTATTATAAGCTGTGCAGATATTTGGTATTATGTATACATGTTTCTACACAAATTATAATGCAACTTTATATGAATGCTTAATTTTTTTTAAAATAAAAATACTACATGCTATTGATACTAATTAAATATGTAAATTTGATTACTAATAAAACATAAATCCCGTGAACATCTTAGAAATAAAATAGTAACAGTCGCAACTCTTTAAAATAAAAAAAATTCAAGAAACATAATTTTTTAAGATTCTTTGTATGCCTCATCAAATATCATCATCACTATTCTAATCCTCGGTCGTTTCATATTCAGTCGAGCCGTCATTAATAAAACTTGCTATATCATCGTCAGAAGATACATATCTAACACTATATGCGATTGAATCGACTTCCCATGCTTCGTCATCGATGTAGCTGTTAGAAATATGTGTTCCCCCCCCCATTTTTCCATCAATATCAACCATATCATCCCACATCTCAAGCTCTCTATCATATTTCTCATCCATGGCTATATATTTGTCTTGACCATCATCATGATGATAATCCTCACCCATTGATTTTTGAAAAAAATAATATATATATATATATATATATATATATATATATATATATATATATATATATATATATATATATATATATATATAATATAAAATAATATATAATTTAAAAAGCAAATATATAAGTTCAACTTTAAATTTTCTAGACACTACTCACAAACAAAATTGTATATGGAATTACTTTTTAACAAATAACCTGTTGAAGATTCTTCATTGATATCTTCATCAAGAATAGTATATTTTGGTTTATAGTCAACTAAATCATAAAAAGGTTCATCCAGGTCATTGATATTAACCCACACACCTTCTTCAGATACGCTGTTGTTGTTCTCATGTTCGTCATCCGTATCTTCATCATAGAGCATATACTTTTGTCGGTTCGATGCTACAGAGTCTTGTGTTGTTTTTGAATACGTAAATGTATTTGGTTCTTCATCATCAGATATCTTTGATAGATCTCGATAAGAGAATGGACCCAAGTGTTGTGACGCGTAATCTGTAAGAACCCATGGGAAAACGGGGTTCTACATACCAAAACATAGTTAGTAGTTACTAACAAATTATCTGTTATGGAGACTGTTTGATTTATTTGTTTGGAATAGCTTAAATCTAACATTTACATTACTTATGAACATTGATTTTCGTACAATATATATGTTATATAAAAATTACATGTACAATTGTAAATTATTACCATTGGGGTTTTTTCCCCAAGATGATTAGCAGTCAGAGATTTCACAACTGTTGATTGTGTCTTTTCATCATCAGATGAAGTTAGATCTACAACTTTGTTTGAGTGTGTCTTTTCATCGTTTGATGAAATCAGATCAACAACTATGTTGTTGACTAACTTGTCGTCTTTAGTCAGTCTACGGCGTTTACGTATAACTGGGAGAGGCTGCAATTATCATAAAGGTATTTAGTTTTTCTGATTGATAAGTATTACATGATATAAATTACAATTATTTTTTATACCTCTTCATTGTCATATGATTTTTTCGCCTTTTCATCATCTGATGAACTAAAATAAAAAATTTTGCTGCTGACTAACTTGTTGTCTTTAGCCAGTCTACATCGTTTACGTGTAACTGGAACAGCCTGCAAGTACTAGGAAGATATTTAGATTTTCTGATTTATGAGTTTAACATAATAAAATATCATCAACATTTAATAAAAATACTTCATTATCAGATTTATATTCAGAATAATCAAACTTGCATATGTTTTTACCGGTTTCAGAATTCGCCTTTGACAATCTCCGAATGTTGTGTGTCAAACAAACAACCTAAAGAATGAATAAAAAATTAAAAAGTAATAAATATTTTATGTTTACTACAATGTAAAATAGTACGTAATTAAAATTTTATATAATACCTCATTATCAGTATCATGTAAATCAACATCATCAACAGATATGTTGTATACATATGGATTGTTTTGTTTTTGTTTATTCCAATTTGGAGTAGTTCGATAACCATTGACACCAGCAGCATAAATCTGTATATATTACGTTTATAATTAATTTTGTAAATCTAACACAAATAAATGTCAATAATAATAACCACATTTATCTTATAATACCTCATCATCTGATGGAACAACCTGCAAGTATTAGAAAGATAATTAGATTTTCTGATTGATGAGTTTGACATAATAAAATTTACCCTATTAGTGATACCTCTTCATCGTCAGATATAACAATGGATGGTTTATATTTTGTGAACATATCATTATGCTTTGCGTGGTTAAAGTAGGTTTTAGCTGATTTTTTTTGTTTTCCTGCATACAATTAACATACAAAAGTGTTAGTATTTGATATTCTATACAGTTAGTTTAATTTAACACATAATCAATGTACTAATTTTGATTAAAACATGAATACCTTTGATCCCTTTGTTTTCACCATTGTTATTGTTTTTTGATAACAGTAATCGTATTTTAGGATTGAACAATATATATCAAATGCCGTTGTTTATATATAACATATATAGGTGGATATATTTTAGGATTCGATTTCTCATACATTAAATTTTTAATATAGATATAGATGACATATATATTTTAGATTACATATATCGTTTGAACATAATTATAGAATTGATTTTGTACATATTTCTAGGAAACTGGATATTTCAAGATTTTAATTTTTCTTTGATTTATCTATTCATAATTTAGGTTAAAAGATAACACTATTTTTTTAAAATATATCGATGTCTTTTTAATTTGTTTAAATTATTATAATATCTTGTGAATCAATAATCCACTTGTTTGGATATATAGTTGATTAATACTGGTAGTTTGTTTTTAGTACTGCTATGATACGATTGGTACTGCTACTTAAATATTTAGTGCTGCTCATTATAGAAGTTAGTATTGTTCGATGTTATCAGTTAGTGTTGCTAAGTTAAATCGTTAGTGCTGCTTGTGTGATTTGTGATTACTTGTGTCAGACATCTTTTGTGTATTATCATATATCGGTTATTGTATTCATTACTGCATGTGTAAATTTGTATTACAAAAATACTATGTTTAAAAAATAATGTTTTTTTTTTTTAATAATTTTATTTATTTATTTAATTTTTTTTTATGGGTCTATGATTGAAAAAAAACTGTTGGGAGTCCATTATTTGTGCCAACTTTTCAAGATTGCAGGGTAATAAACTAAACATTATGATATCTTGTAAATCAATGTTCCACTTGTTTGGATATATAGTTGATTAATACTGGTAGTTTGATTTTAATACTGCTATGATACGATTAGAGTTGATATTTAAATCTTTAGTGCTGCTCGTTATAGAAGTTAGTACTGTTCGTCGTTATTATTTAGTGCTGCTAATATAAATCGTTAATGCTGCTTGTGGTTTAGTGCTGTTTGTATAATTTGTGATTACTTGTGTCAGACATCTTTTGTGTATTATCAGATATCGGATGTTGTATTCATTACTGCATATGTACATTTGTAGTAGGAAAATCCTATGTTTAAAAAATAAAAACCTATTCAACAAATAACAAACCTATGGTATAAACTGTTTAACAAAATTCAGAATAAAAAACATTGTTCAATGCAAATAAAGTGTTCAAAGAAAATATATTTCAAATAATATCAATCGCATTCAGTTTTGGCTTTTTTTCATTCATCCTTCTCCAAATTTACTGTCACCACCCTCTTTGAGGGGATGTTTTCTTCTGCTTCATTATCTCCTACATTAATTATTTCACGCCGTCTCTTCTTATCTCTTCCAGATGGTTGACCAATTGTAGTAGCATTACCATTAGGTGACATTGTTTGGGTTTCCAGCATTGGTGAAATGTTAGCTGCTGCATCCTATAAAAAAAGTTTAAAAGTAAGTACAATAATTTACTTTGTTGATTGGTATATGTCTTCAAGAGACTAATGATTAGTACCTTAGTGTTTCCAGGTGTGGGGCAAAGACTATCTTGTTCATAATGCTATAATATAAAACCAAAAGAAAGTTATATGACTTATGTGTCTAATTTAGATACTCGTACAATGTATATAGAAAACCTGCATGTCATACCTCATTCTCAACAATGGATGGAATTGCCGTGTCAGTTGACGCAACCTATGATGTTCAAGCAATTTAAATAACAATTTTTAAGTTCTTTATTTTCAAACACGAATTGTGGTTAGACGTATATCAAAGTATAATAAATAATACCTTATTTACTTCAGTTGATGCCGGTTTAAGCACACTTATTGAATTCTGTAAGTCATGTGAATCATCATGTAGATCATCTTCGGAATCCTGCAGCTGATCGCCAATAATATGTTGTTCATCTTCAGTACCATGTAGGTCTTCATCCATTTCTTCTTTATCAGCTTCGGAAACATCCAGGTCTTCTCCATGTTCTTGTTCATCAACTTCAGAATCATTCAGGTCTTCTACAATTTCTTCTTTATCTGCTTCGGAACCATCCATATCTTCTCCCAGTACTTCATCATCAGCGTCAGAATCATCAAGGTCTTCCCGCATTTCTTGTAGTTCATTTTCAGAATCATGCACGCCTTTCTCAACATCTTGATCTTCATTTTCGGATTCATGTAGGTCATCTGCCTCCTCGTCTATCGCATCTTCGGAACCTTTTTTTTAATTGTGTATTCCACGTATATTTTAAAAAAACTATATAAAATTATATGAATCGTATTATGAACTGTTTACATAATTTTGAATTTTATGTTACTAAAAAGCTTTAACAGTAGTACTAACTTGAAATTTAGTAATGCTATTATGAGTTTAAAGAAGCAGTAGTAACTTAAAAGTTAGTACTGCTGGAATCTAATTATTATAGTATGTATGATTAGGTTTTCAGATACAATTAAGAATTGTTTATGTACTAATTTTCAGCAGCAAATGAGGAATTATATTATAGCAAACTTGATTGTTTAATTTTTAAATAATGTAATGTATCAAACCTCGTCGTCTAGGAAACCATTCTTGAAGTAGTTGATTGTATCAACATCTTCAGTGACCTTTTCAGCTCGATAAATATGACTGTTATTGTTATGGTTAAACTCAGTATATTTCACTTTGAATAGATATTGTTTTCCGATAATCTAGTTAAGCTCATCTGGAAAGTATTCATCTGTATCCATGCCTTGTTCTTGCATGATCTCCCATGCTGATAACTTTGTCATCTTATGTACATTGTTATCAAATAGAATAACCTGGGCAGAACCACTATCATCGAATATACGAACAATGATCTTGAACCTACAAATGTAAATTAGTATTGAGTAATACTTTTTGGTACAACAGATTGAAGTATTTATGTTAATAGAGGTTTTTATTGTACCTAGATGCAACGGAATATGTTTCTCCATGTTTCTTGCAGTACCACAATTGATTCTTGTTTTTCGAAGTTGTCATTCCTTTAGATGCAATTGGTGTGACTCTAGTGCTGCATGATCTGCATCCTGTATAATCCCAACCACCATCATATTGTATGCTATGCACTGTTGCATACACAACACAACATGTATCCTGCAATTTAATATTAAATTTAGTTAGGAAAATGTCTTAATTTATTGTACAAAATTATTTAATATACTGTATGAAAACATTGATAACGCTTTCAGACCGGATCAATGCTACGAATCATTCCAACCAATCTTTTTACACAACCGTGCATAAACTCGGCAGGGGTAACAACATGTATTGCCTGATTGTAGGCTTCAATTTTGAATCCAGTTGCATCATATCCCTCTTGTTCTTCATAACTGTGCCATGTAAACATTAAATTTTGAAAAAAAAAATGGCACCAAATTCATTTATTTGTTATTTGCACTTATATTAGTTATTACCTTTTCCGAAAAGCCAATAACTGAGGTATATCTCTGTTTATAAATATCCTTGAACCGAATAAAGCATTATGAATTGAGGGCTTGTCTGCATTATGTGCAAGAGCAAGTACATTTCATTATACAATATCATTTAAGTATTGCGGTAAATGTACAACAAATTGAATTTAAGTGTCAAAAAACTTACTATCCCAATATTTTACTTTCCCCATCATCAATAGAAAGTCTATATGACCAATTTTATTAACTTTGTCTTGATATTCATTCCACAGCAACGCCCATTTGTCCCAAAAGGTAACATCAAGCCTCAAAGATCGGCATATTGTGTTCTCAACATATGATTACAGTTGTACATTTTATTATGTTAATTATAATTAAATTTAAGATAACGAACTCACTCCGCATCTTCTCTGACAACTGTCCTCCGATTCTTTCGGCCGCCTACACTATTGACGGATACAATATTTCCAATTGCTATGACAGTTCCGATAACATCTGCATCGAAAAAATGGATAATTACCTTAAAATAAATTATATTTATACATTTACAATACATATTTTTATTAGATTTATATACCAACACAGTCATGCTCATGGTCCTCATAGTCTCTGTCCAATATACGGCTGAATGGTTCATTAATGAAGCCAAAAAAGTTGTCATCTATGTGTTCAATTCTGGTAACATCCGTCCCTTTATAAAATGAAATTTTATACATGTGTGGTAACAATGGCAACCTTCCACCGTTTTCTGCTACTCCAAAGTTGGAGATTATATAACATTGACCCTCTTGCAACAGTGGTTCAAATTTAAACATCAATTCTTTTTTGATGTAAACTTGAATATGGTTAGACTGTTACAACACTTGTTATTATTAGTGTCTTTTTTAAATATGTACAACCATATATAATTAGTAAGTAAATTAAATATACCTCTTCATCTTGAAAAACACAATCAAGACTGTATGGATCGTGTTCTTCATTTAGTTTGTGAGAATGCCAAACAGAGATGTACCTTCCTTTTATTGCAATATTAACAACCATAGGATTGATATCTTTAATTGGTGTTATTGTGCGATCCTTTATGTTTAGCCCTGTCAAATTGTACACATCGTCTTCATATGAACTGAACTAAAAACATATATATTTTAAATAATAAATTCTAACCAAACCTTGTGAATGACTTTCAAAACTGGACATATTGCTTCCAGTGCTTTTCCTTTGGCGGGAAGTCATCCCTAAATATATTCAAATATAATATCAGTTGGCAATTTATCAAATCATGTAAAATAAAAAATGTCGATTTCTGATTTCGTTAACAAAATACCTGAAGAAGCAGTTCCACCAGTAGATGTATGAATCTCTGTGGATTTCTTTCTATATCCATTAACATCTGTAAAATGATCAATATATTGTTGTGATATAATGAAATTTAACAAAAACACACACGCAATATTTTATAACAAAATTACCTGTTAAGGAGCTACTTAAATTGGATGAATGAGCTTTTGAAGTCTTACCACCCCGTGTCATTAACCCTATATAATTTTTAAAATTTTTATTAGATAAAATTTAAAAATAAGTTACAGACACTTAATAATAATAAAACTAATCGATGGTAGAGAAACAAAGTTGGAATTACCAATTTTGGCATTCTCCCAATCTGAATGCGTATCCAAAGACGTTGTCTGGTATCCAAAATTTTCTTTTCGACGTGGATTAATGGCTCCTGTAAGTTAATCAGCACATTATTCTTAAACTATTATATTTTCAATTTTATAACCATTGGAAACTAAATTAATTAATAACAATAATACCTGATGGTGGACTTCTTAAATCTTTTTGTTGGTTTCTGATGTATGCCATCCTATTTGATTCAATCATTGAGGTTGATTTCCCTAATAACATTTACAAAACATTTTATCGTATCATTAAAGTGGTGTCATTCAAACATTAACATACCAAAGTTTGAAATAATGTATAGTAAGTAAATCAATTACACAATTTATACACAGTGTACACAAATTATTTGAATTAATCGCAAACTATAATACATTTTGGTTTGCTACCTTGTGTGTCATCTCTAAACATGGTTGTCACTGTTTTAGTTGTTCTATTATTGGAAAGTTCAGAACCTAAGTATTCAATAAACATATATGTAAATAAACTATATAATTAATCATATTCTCATTCAATACTTTTAAACCATAATGCCTTGACGATGTGTTTTTGATGTTCCATCCTCAATCATGCTTGCAACCACTGCAGTTGGTTTCTTTGTAGGACCTTTAACTGATACAAATATTAAAGTATAAATGTGTTTACTCATTGTCCTTAAACTTTTACACATATGGACCATTAACAAAATAATTTTAAACCAAATACCTTGTTTCTGATTTACTGGTGTATCACTTTCAAACATTCTCGCATCTGTTGTTGTACTTTTAGTCTTTGAAGATCTCACTGATGGAAAAAGTACAACATTATATATGAGTAAAATTAAATAGAAAATCAAAGCCATTATCACAATAAAGTAAAAACATAATACCTTTTGGTTGCGTAACTGGTGTGGCACTTCCAATCATGATCCCATCCATTGGGATTGCTTTTTTTATTTATTTATGGCATTCCCATTTACAAATTCAAACACAACCCATCCTTGTAAATATAAAGTCTATGAGGGAAACATGGTTAACATACGTCATTAACATATAACGTGTAAATAAAAATAGGAAAACATGTAACATCTAACAGCACAAGATATAATAGAACTCCTATGAACTGCTCATATACTTTTGAATTGTGTGTTACTAAAAAGGTTTAGCAGTACTAAGTTTAAAGTAGCAGGACTAACTTGAAACTTAGCACAACTATTATAATTTTAAAGAAGCAGTACTAACTTTGAAGTTTAAAGGAGCAGTACTAACTTGCAACTTAGTAATGCTATTCTGAATTTAAAGAAGCAATACTAACTTGAAAGTTAGTACTGGTGTAACCTAATTGTTATAGCAACACATACATATTATAGACAACATGTTTTATAAAGAAGTTTCAATTTTAGTGATACATCTAAGTGAAACATCATGTACAACACAATCATATAAGCTATCAATAAGACAATATCAATGTATCAACAATCAATATTAAATTAAAAACCATAAAATCTATAATACAAATTTTGTCATAATAATTTTAAAACATAATACCTTGCAAATGAGTTGATGGTGTGTCACTTTCAAACCTTATGGCATCCATGGTAGTAGTTTTCTTCTTAACAACTTTTGAACCTTAAACAATTATTTAAACATTGATAAGAAATTTAACACAATGATATAAACTATTAAACAAAGAATATCAGTTTGTTTGTTTAACACACATCATCAATATAATTAACTAAATAATGTCAATATTAAAGGTATTATAAAAACAATTTAAAAGCACAATACCTTGTTGATGCATGGTTGCATCCATTGTAGTAGTTTTTTTTTTTTTTTTTTTTTTTGAATCTTTCAATACTGCAATTTTAAACATACATGCATGCAACCACAAAATAAGACGCACAACATTCATTGTATAATGAATTAAATACAAATTATATGTAACCAAATTATTGAAGAACACAATACCTTGCAAAGAACTTTCAGAACTTTTGTTTTACTTAGCTTTTGAAAGCCTTTCAGAATGTCTTTGACGCTGCATATTTGATTAGGGTTGCTATGTAGATGGATTTTTGTATATTAAAAATACATATATGTTTGTAGATGCATAGTTAATGATGTATATATAGTGAAAAATTAGGGCTGCAACTGTGTGAATTATAGATATGTGTAAACTATTTTTGGAGATAAAAGATATCATAGAATACATTATAAACTTATCCTCATATGAATCAAACTGCAATAGGTATTCTATTTGGATTAAGCTTCCCAAATAAGTGTGTATCCTTCCTTGTGTTTATAGATTTTAGTTTGTAGAACAAATACAAAACATTGTGTTGGTGCAGTAGTTAAGATGTGATTAGTACTTATTTACAAACCCATGTTCGAATCCATGGTCATGTATTTTTGAACAAATAAATTTCGGAATTCACAACACAAAATAATGCTTATGTGGCTTCATTGTGATGACATGGAATTAAAAGATGATGAGGTGGATTTCCATGTCATTGATGACGTTGTACACCTCCAGTTATATATATATATATTTCAAAATATGAACTATCAATGCAACATTTTTTGAAAATTATGGATTGTCTATACAATTAACATTGAATAGGGACGGCGAGTGTGAATTTGAGTAAACTAAATAGACGAAGCATGCATTTTTTTTGAGAGAAATTTTCTTAATCTATCAAGTCAACGAGGGTTTGTTTGTTGGTGACTTGTTTCAAAAGCATGACTTGGTATAAAAATTTAGAAGGATGATGATTTTTTTATTAAGTCGCTGATATTTACATAATTATATTATCCATTGTAACACCCCCAAATTACCGCAGCGGAAACAGTAGTGCCAAGGGGGTATTACTTCATAATACAGATCAAGGTATAGAAAACGACCTCTAAATGAGACGTTTTGAAAAGTTATCATTCGAATTATTAAAATCAGAGTTATGACAATAAGTTCCAAAGTAAAGATTACATAAAAGTTTTCAAAGTGTATCGAATGATAAAGATAGATATGAGTCTTCAAGTATGCAAATGACTCTAGCAATCCACGCATCCATAATAGTCTTAACAACCTGAGATAAACATGCTAAAAGTGTCAACCAACGGTTGGTGAGTTCATAGAGTTTAGTTTAAAAGTAAAGCATTTCAATAAAGATGTTTAAAGGTAAAGTGTTTAAATATAGATTTTTCCAGCAAAGGCATCGTAAATCCACTCAGTTCCAAGCCCCGCCCATACAAGACTTGCAACCTGTGTGTTTACAACCCACTGCTAACATAGTATGTCTATCAAGTATATTTGAATAAAGGTTTCACAGCAAAGGCCTTGAAAATCCACTCAGTTCCAAGTCCCGCCCATACAAGACTTGCAACCTGTGTGTTTACAATCCACTGCTATCACAATAAGAATAGAATAAATGTCTTGCATACCAATGCACATAGATTACTTGCATACCAATGCAAACTATATTAGATGACTTGCATACCAATGCATCATAAGATTACTGGGTGTCTTTTCCCAAAGGATTACTGGGTGTCCTTTCCCAAAGACAAGTATAAAAGCATATTGTATAAAAGTATAAATATGTGAGTAATTGCGTAAATCATGTATTTGATAAATGAGCAAAATAATTTAAGCATGTATCTCCCCCAAAAGTAATTTCAAAAGTATAAAAATAGGGGCTATGAAACTCACGGTAAACAGTGAAAGTTTCTAAAGTATTTGTATAAATAAAATTAATTAGTTTTGAGCATGTATCTCCCCCAAAAAGTATAAAACAAAATGTATAAAAAGAGGGGCTATGAATCTCACGGTAAACAGTGAAAGTTTCTAAAGTATTTGTATAAATAAAATTAATTAGTTTTGAGCATGTATCTCCCCCAAAAAGTATAAAACAAAATGTATAAAAAGAGGGGCTATGAATCTCACCTTGGTGTAGTAGTAGAAATAGAATCAAATGGTGTGTAGTAACTCCAACGCGTGACCTAGATTAGTATGGCATAATTTAGTTTTCATTTCTGATTAAGATTTGATGAACGTATAAGTAGTTTAAGAGTTTTTAAAACAATTATGTTATTGTTGCACGTTTTGACTATTTGTTTTATGACGTAATTATTATTGACGGCGTATAATAATTTTTAGTGTTCCTGTTACTCGTTTTTGTCGTGATTTTAATAATTAATATTCGCCACGTTGTTAGTTCGGGTTTTATTACACTATGTCATTTAAAAGAAAGATTTAAACATTCTATTTTCTTGTAATCTATAATCAAACGCACTTATAAATCACAAATTAATTGGGCTGTAGCCCATGTTCAAACACAGCCACCACTTGTGGCCTGGTACAAGGACTAAGTGTGTTTTACTCTTTATTTTATATTGGGCTTCGGCCCAGTGCCAAATCCAACCCAGTTTCTTTGCTAAAATATTATGCAGGGCTTTTGGTTTATTTTTGTGCCTGTGGGTTGCCTGGTATTTTGGTTGGCACAAAAACAGGTCATACGAAAGCTTAAAAAAAGAAAGGCTGTCTCTAACGAGACTTTGACAAAAAGGGTCGTATGTTACTATGGTCGAGCTATGGTCTCGCTAGTGGTCGCTCCAACCGTATAATTCGACTACCCTTAAGTATTTTAAATCCTCAATAATTAAACTAATCCGAAGCCAAAACAAACTAACCCGTGACTTTAAAAGTCAAAACTCCCTATTCAACCCATTTAAATCTTTCACAGGCTTATTACAACTCGTTTCTACATATCAAAATCAAAATATCCAATTGAACCTACTCCTAAATTTCGCAACCCATTATCATTTTATCCATAATCATCATAAATTCAAAAACTTCTTTAATCTTAGTTCGAATGAAAGGAAAAAAAATATCAATTTAATTAAAAATGAACCTGAAAATTTGTAGGGGTGTCGAACACTATCAAACCCGGATTCAAAAGCTCCAGAAACCCACTTCTTTTTCCCAACTCGAATCACACTATAATCCTTTTCTTGAGAACTTCTCAATCTGAGGTGTGTTTGTAGTTTTGATGTGATTCGATTGGTGTCCAGAAGAGGTGGATTTAAGGGTGAAAGTGGAGTTAGGCTCCATCTAGCTTTCGAGTTGTGGGAGAATTAACATCCCAAATTTGTGTCAAATCTTTGTACTAGAGGCCCTAAACCCTATGGTATCTCGTGACAAAATAAAGAGGACAAAGCTTCAAGGTCAATACTAATTAATTTTTGATGGTGATGCTTCGGTCGTTTTCTGGGTTTTCGAGGGAAACAGCGACAAGACAAGGGGATAGCGTTCTTTTGATGATGGTGATTTTGCCAAAAGGGTGATAAGGTGAAAAGGTGGAGGCAAGAAGGGTGATGGTGTTTATGGCTGGTTTTGGGTCTCGACAAAAGAAAGAGAGAAGTAGGTAGCAGCAGATGAAGGTTTTAGATTGTTGTGGGGAATGGGGGTAAAGCACAAAAAAAATATACTCCGTATAATAATACTAAAAAGTGGCGACACAACAAGTGAGGAAAAAAAGAAAAAAAATAATATAGATGTAGTAGTGGTTTTTGTTTAGAGGTGTTTTAAATGCCCGGGTCTTGTTAGACAGTGTCGGTTTTGCCTCAGCTTAAATATCTCTAACTCGAGAGTTTAGAGTCGTCAAAAATTATTATTTGTTTATTTTTGAGTTCGTATTTGCCTTCGTGATTCTTATGCCATACTATCACGGTGTCGGTACGCGTGCGGTTCGTTCCATCGGATAATAAATAACATAACAATGTTTATTTAGGAATGTAATAAATAAAAAGTTCAAATTGGCTCGTAAAAATGGTTAAGTGAACAGTAACGACGTGTTAATAATAGATTAGCGTTCACTAATGACTAGGAAATTCTACGGGTTGCTACAGTATCCACCCCTAATTTTTGAATCTCGTCCCGAGATTCAGTCTGCGTTATCTCTTAAAAGGTGCTTATGAATAGTTGATAGGTAAAGCTTAAAGAAATCAGGCAAAACTTAGACATCTAAGGTTCTCTTCTGGTTAGGTGCGTTATCGTGACTATCACGCCTAAGGACAATTTTTCTCATGGCTAGGTTTTTAGTGAGACAAGCTTTCCTATTATTGAGCATAATCCTTAAAAGACCTTTAGGCGACCAATTTTTACTTAATCCCACAACTCATCAAACAAGAACTGTCGTGGGATTAGGCTAAACCGGTTTAAGGCATAACTTAATTAACATTTTCACAAAACCCCATTACTAGCTGTTATCCTAAAAGGGGTCAATGCCGATTGACATACACATGATTACATATGTCCACGTGTGTTGTGATGCACTTATAATTATGTTGGCCACCATAATTATTCTTGCCTCATTTCACACGTGTACATATCACCATGCGCACATATTTCGACAAGAGTAGGGTGATTATCTCCCAGAAAAATCCTCGAGTGAACTCATCAACTTTCTGCGGCTTAGTGATAACCTTTTAGTTAACTTAATCCCATGTCTCATCAAACAAGAACTGTCACAAGATTAAGTTAAATAGCTAGTTATCACTGAGCTCTATGCTTTTGATGTCTCGATTTAGATTCTGAGATTTTTCCCTATAAGGTATCCTCAAGAGAAATCCCCTTTTGAGCAAAATCATCAAATTTTTCTGCGGCTAAGTGATAACCTTTTAGTTAACTTAATCCCATGTCTCATCAAACAAGAACTGTCACAAGATTAAGTTAAATAGCCGGTTATCACTGAGCTTCACACCTCTGATGATTCGACCAAATGCTGAGATTCCTCCATCGGTGCAGATACTTAAAACAATTAACAGTGAGCACATAAATGGGAATAGTTCTACGTAAGCAAGGCGGTCGGGATAAGGATCTTAAGGAATATAGCAGTTATAGTCTAGGCTCCTAAATGCAACCTAGTTCTCTATAACCATGGCTCTGGTACCAATCTGTAACACCCCCAAATTACCGCAGCGGAAACAGTAGTGCCAAGGGGGTATTACTTCATAATACAGATCAAGGTATAGAAAACGACCTCTAAATGAGACGTTTTGAAAAGTTATCATTCGAATTATTAAAATCAGAGTTATGACAATAAGTTCCAAAGTAAAGATTACATAAAAGTTTTCAAAGTGTATCGAATGATAAAGATAGATATGAGTCTTCAAGTATGCAAATGACTCTAGCAATCCACGCATCCATAATAGTCTTAACAACCTGAGATAAACATGCTAAAAGTGTCAACCAACGGTTGGTGAGTTCATAGAGTTTAGTTTAAAAGTAAAGCATTTCAATAAAGATGTTTAAAGGTAAAGTGTTTAAATATAGATTTTTCCAGCAAAGGCATCGTAAATCCACTCAGTTCCAAGCCCCGCCCATACAAGACTTGCAACCTGTGTGTTTACAACCCACTGCTAACATAGTATGTCTATCAAGTATATTTGAATAAAGGTTTCACAGCAAAGGCCTTGAAAATCCACTCAGTTCCAAGTCCCGCCCATACAAGACTTGCAACCTGTGTGTTTACAATCCACTGCTATCACAGTAAGAATAGAATAGATGTCTTGCATACCAATGCACATAGATTACTTGCATACCAATGCAAACTATATTAGATGACTTGCATACCAATGCATCATAAGATTACTGGGTGTCTTTTCCCAAAGGATTACTGGGTGTCCTTTCCCAAAGACAAGTATAAAAGCATATTGTATAAAAGTATAAATATGTGAGTAATTGCGTAAATCATGTATTTGATAAATGAGCAAAATAATTTAAGCATGTATCTCCCCCAAAAGTAATTTCAAAAGTATAAAAATAGGGGCTATGAAACTCACGGTAAACAGTGAAAGTTTCTAAAGTATTTGTATAAATAAAATTAATTAGTTTTGAGCATGTATCTCCCCCAAAAAGTATAAAACAAAATGTATAAAAAGAGGGGCTATGAATCTCACGGTAAACAGTGAAAGTTTCTAAAGTATTTGTATAAATAAAATTAATTAGTTTTGAGCATGTATCTCCCCCAAAAAGTATAAAACAAAATGTATAAAAAGAGGGGCTATGAATCTCACCTTGGTGTAGTAGTAGAAATAGAATCAAATGGTGTGTAGTAACTCCAACGCGTGACCTAGATTAGTATGGCATAATTTAGTTTTCATTTCTGATTAAGATTTGATGAACGTATAAGTAGTTTAAGAGTTTTTAAAACAATTATGTTATTGTTGCACGTTTTGACTATTTGTTTTATGACGTAATTATTATTGACGGCGTATAATAATTTTTAGTGTTCCTGTTACTCGTTTTTGTCGTGATTTTAATAATTAATATTCGCCACGTTGTTAGTTCGGGTTTTATTACACTATGTCATTTAAAAGAAAGATTTAAACATTCTATTTTCTTGTAATCTATAATCAAACGCACTTATAAATCACAAATTAATTGGGCTGTAGCCCATGTTCAAACACAGCCACCACTTGTGGCCTGGTACAAGGACTAAGTGTGTTTTACTCTTTATTTTATATTGGGCTTCGGCCCAGTGCCAAATCCAACCCAGTTTCTTTGCTAAAATATTATGCAGGGCTTTTGGTTTATTTTTGTGCCTGTGGGTTGCCTGGTATTTTGGTTGGCACAAAAACAGGTCATACGAAAGCTTAAAAAAAGAAAGGCTGTCTCTAACGAGACTTTGACAAAAAGGGTCGTATGTTACTATGGTCGAGCTATGGTCTCGCTAGTGGTCGCTCCAACCGTATAATTCGACTACCCTTAAGTATTTTAAATCCTCAATAATTAAACTAATCCGAAGCCAAAACAAACTAACCCGTGACTTTAAAAGTCAAAACTCCCTATTCAACCCATTTAAATCTTTCACAGGCTTATTACAACTCGTTTCTACATATCAAAATCAAAATATCCAATTGAACCTACTCCTAAATTTCGCAACCCATTATCATTTTATCCATAATCATCATAAATTCAAAAACTTCTTTAATCTTAGTTCGAATGAAAGGAAAAAAAATATCAATTTAATTAAAAATGAACCTGAAAATTTGTAGGGGTGTCGAACACTATCAAACCCGGATTCAAAAGCTCCAGAAACCCACTTCTTTTTCCCAACTCGAATCACACTATAATCCTTTTCTTGAGAACTTCTCAATCTGAGGTGTGTTTGTAGTTTTGATGTGATTCGATTGGTGTCCAGAAGAGGTGGATTTAAGGGTGAAAGTGGAGTTAGGCTCCATCTAGCTTTCGAGTTGTGGGAGAATTAACATCCCAAATTTGTGTCAAATCTTTGTACTAGAGGCCCTAAACCCTATGGTATCTCGTGACAAAATAAAGAGGACAAAGCTTCAAGGTCAATACTAATTAATTTTTGATGGTGATGCTTCGGTCGTTTTCTGGGTTTTCGAGGGAAACAGCGACAAGACAAGGGGATAGCGTTCTTTTGATGATGGTGATTTTGCCAAAAGGGTGATAAGGTGAAAAGGTGGAGGCAAGAAGGGTGATGGTGTTTATGGCTGGTTTTGGGTCTCGACAAAAGAAAGAGAGAAGTAGGTAGCAGCAGATGAAGGTTTTAGATTGTTGTGGGGAATGGGGGTAAAGCACAAAAAAAATATACTCCGTATAATAATACTAAAAAGTGGCGACACAACAAAAAAAGAAAAAAAATAATATAGATGTAGTAGTGGTTTTTGTTTAGAGGTGTTTTAAATGCCCGGGTCTTGTTAGACAGTGTCGGTTTTGCCTCAGCTTAAATATCTCTAACTCGAGAGTTTAGAGTCGTCAAAAATTATTATTTGTTTATTTTTGAGTTCGTATTTGCCTTCGTGATTCTTATGCCATACTATCACGGTGTCGGTACGCGTGCGGTTCGTTCCATCGGATAATAAATAACATAACAATGTTTATTTAGGAATGTAATAAATAAAAAGTTCAAATTGGCTCGTAAAAATGGTTAAGTGAACAGTAACGACGTGTTAATAATAGATTAGCGTTCACTAATGACTAGTAAATTCTACGGGTTGCTACATCCATATACTTACTCAACATACAAAATAAACAACAAATTTTATTTATCTACAAACAACACATCATATATCCCGCACAAAAAATGTTATTTTTAGTGACAGAATTATATAAAATACTTAGCCAATAAGCAAGGTGCTAGAAGCCAAAGAATAATTAAACGGCAGAAGTAAAACATAATATATACACACAAAAAACGTATTTAGACAGAACATAATTAATGATGAAACCAAACATTCCCTTAGCATTTTTCTAATGGGTTGTACTTAGGGGTGGCAATCGAGTCGTGTTCGGGTTAACCTATTCGGGTTCGCGGGTTGGTGGGTTATTATAATCTCTAGCCAAATACAACTCATTTATTAATCGTGTCAATAAACTCAACCATAACTCAGACCTGCATAACACGTGTAACCCGTTTTTGACCCGTTTAACATGTTTAAGTAAATATGTCAAGCGGTGAATAAGGTTGCTGGTTTGTCGATTTAACTAGTTTAAATGCAAAACTGATATAAGGATCTAAAAAATGATAAAAATAACATACAAATAATTATACGACAATTGCAATAATATCTGAGTTATAATCGTTATTCACTCATATTAAATATATAACAAAATGCATTCAATCTAAATCTAACATAAATCTATATATTTAATTTTTAGAGGCTTATATACTTAAACGGGTTTACGGGTTGACCTGTTTAATACTTACTCAACCCAAACATGACCCATTTATTAAAGGGATTAGACGGGTTGACATGTTTTTGACCCAAACATATTTATCCTCAACCCAAACCTATTTAACTTATTGTCGGGTTCGTGTCGAGAATTGTCACCTCTAGTTGTACTATTAGTACCCTTTACCCCTCTCAAACTCTCCCCCCCCACACCTACCCGCTTTATTGACATGACACGACATTTTTTTTTATCATTTTTTGTTTTGTATCTTTTTTTCTTTTACTGCTTTTGACTTGTCAAACTTTATATATAATGTTCCGCATTTTTTTGACAGCTTTACCCATTTTATTAACAGGACAAAACAGTTGTTTATGGTTTTATGCTTCGTTTTTTTCGTGTCTACAACTTTTAACTTGCCAAACTTTATATATTATGTTTCGTTTTTTTTTCGTAATTTTATAATAAAAACAAATTATAAAAATAAAAAAATAAAAAAAGTTTAAAGGGGTATTACTTGTAAATTTAGGGTACCAATATACAAGGAGCAATTTCATATCTCTTCTTCTAAAATTAGGAATCTTCATATATACCTTAACATGCTTTAAAAGTATTATCAATTATGCATTCAATAATTACACTTTGGATAAATATGAAATTACTCATGAAAGTAAGATGATATAGTATATAGTGATATATGAAATTTAGGGGTGAGCATCGGGTCAAACCCGACCCGAAACGGAAAAACCGAACCGACCCAAAAATCGAAAAAGGAAAAAACTCAAACCGAGAACCGAACCAAGAAATAGATATCAAAACCGAAACTGAACCGAATAACTCGGTTCGGGTCGGTTTTCGGGTTTCTAACCGAAAAAACCGAATCAAACCGAAACCAACAAAAACCGAAGTAAGTATACAAAACCGAAACCGAACCGAAAAAGGTCGGTTCGGTTCGGTCCGGTTTCTGTCGGTTTGTCGGTTCGGGTCGATTTTCGGGTGAATTTGCTCGGCCCTAATGAAATTACTCCAATATACAAAGCTTTTTCTAATAAAAAAAAGAGAAAATTACCAAAGTAGTACAAAAAGACATGAGTGGTCCATGACTTGGTCACCAATTGCACCCATTTTCTATTTTGGTCACGCTCGGCTGCTCAACTGATCAACTCCACTCATTTATTGACACGTGTCATTCCTTTTGTACTTTTTTTAATACACCTTTGGCCCACTATAGGACCCACCAAATCTAGAACAAATCTATTTTACTATTCCCCTTTTTGTATTTTAGAAAAAGTCAACGCTCAACTGACGATGCTCGATTGAGGGCTGCTCAACCGACGGTGTACTTTTTAACTTTGGAAAAGTAAAAAAGTAGATGGGAAATCTAAAAATCTTATGGAAAGATGGGTTCACTGGTTAACTTGTTTAATACTTACTCAACCCAAACACGACCCGTTTATTAAACAGGTTAGACGGGTTGACCTGTTTTTTAGCCAAACATATTTATCCTCAACCCAAACCTGTTTAAATTAGTGTCTGGTTCGTGTCGTGTCGAGAATTGTACTCCTAGTTGTACTATTAGTACCCCTTACCCCTCTCAAACCCCCACCACCCCCCATCTACCCGTTTTATTGACATGACACGACATTTTATTATCATTTTTTGTTTCGTATATTTTTTTTCTTTTACTATTTTTGACTTGTCAAACTTTATATACAATGTTTCGTACATTTTTTGTGAGTTCTACCTATTTTATTAATAGGACAAGACAGTTGTTTATGATTTTACGCTCCGTATTTTTTGTGTTTGCTACTTTTAACTAGGCAAGCTTATATATTCTGTTATATAGTTTTTATTTCGCAATTTTATAATAAAAATAAAATTATAAAAACAAAAAATAAAAATAAAATTAAAAAGGGTATTACTTGTAAATTTATGGTACCAATATACAAAGTCTTTTCTAATAAAAAAAAAACTACTCCGTACCCAAAGTAAAGTCAAAGACACTAGTCAAAACAACCACCTCTCAAGTCTCAACACATAAAAGCAAACCAACGTCCTATATAAATAATCCCAAACACGCGCACAAAACCCCCAAAAAAACCAAAATTAGGGTTTCAATTCCATTCTGATAACAATGTCGGCTTCTTGTTCATCATCCACATCAAGAAAGAAGAAGATGGTTTCTGTCATGACTTCAGACGGTGTGACGTTTGAGCTAGATGAGGAAGTGGCGATGCAGTCACTGGCAATCAAAAACATGATCGAAGACGGTTGTGCTGATGCCGTCATCCCTTTACCTAAAGTGAACAGCGATATCTTGTCAAAGGTTATTCAGTATTGTAAGAAACATGCTGAGTCTTCTAAGAAAACTGAAGAGGCTGCTGAGGATGAGTTGAAAGAGTTTGATGCTGAGTTTTCTAGACCTGATCGCCCTGATATGTTTGACATTATTGAGGTTAATTTTCTTTTATTACTATTTGTTTTTATAATTATTTGGCTGGTTTTTGGTGTGATGGGGGGTGTTTGTTTAGCTTATGTTGAAACTTAGGGGGTGTTTGTCAAGGTTATCTTTTGGGCTTAGGCTTACATTTTATAAGTGGCTTATGACTTATAAATGATAAGCTCACAAGCACATATTTGATGTTTGTTTTAGCTTATTTTAACTAATGAGGTAAAATGACAAAAAAAAAGTACTTAACGTTAGGGTATTAGAGTATTTTTATATAACATCCCATATATAAGCCCTGCTCAAATAAGCCAAGCCGCACAATTTGGGCTTATCCGAAACCCCTTTATAAGTTTATAAGCCCAACCACGTATAAGCTAGTTAAACACTTGATTAGGCGTATTTTTGTTATATAAGTTTATTTACGTATATTAGTTTGTTATATCATAAGTTCATAAAACAACACCAACAACAACAATACCCATTCCTGCCGTAGCGAAGTACGGGGTAGGTGAGATGTTGATAGTCACACCCCTACCCGAGGGTAAAGGGAAAGCTTGTTATATCATAATAAGCTTATCTTTGTTTTTTGCTTTGATATTCTACTTATGATAGAAAAAATGAGTTTCAAAATTAGCTAGAAAAAAGAGCTTATGAAATATTAGCAGAAATGCGTGTTTTGATGTTTATGATAGAAAGGTGGAAAAAAACTTATAAAGTTGTATAAGCCCATGAGCAACAAAGACGTGGCTTATCAAAAACCACCTTATATAAGCTAGTAAGCCTAATCTTATCCAAATACTTCAATGGGCTTATTTTTGTTATATAAGTTAATAAGGCCTATATAAAAGCTAAAACAAACGCCCCCTAAAAACAAGTATTTAACCAATTCACAAAAGGAAAATGTCATATAACAATGATTGTTCGAATTAAGTCATTCAAACAAATATTGTTATTGTGTAAATATTCAAAAAAAACTTGCATTGATTGGTTGTACCATACTAATAAACACCCACCCCTGTTCCTTTACAAATTTCACAACAATGAAACATTAAGTGGTAGACCGGGTGTAGTGGTGACCAACATCACCACCGTCAACTCAGCGCCACATCACTAACATCACAATTCACACACACACAACAACAAACTTCACAAGTCGGTAGACCGACTTCTCCCTTTTTCGAGCCAAGGACGCGTGAGTGGGAAGGAGGGTTCTAAGGAGGACGCATCTTTGGAGGCCACCAATGCGTGGGTGACCTCCCTATTACACAGTCTTAAAATAAATAAGAAGGTTTAAGTGACTAAATTGAAACAAAACATAAACTTTGTCACTCTCTGATGAATTTCACCCCTTACTAAAAGGTAAAATATAAATAAAAAATAAGTTATTGGTTCTGTTCTACCTGTAGACAATCGATCAGTTTAGATTCTTGATACATTGTTAATCATTTTTAGATTCTTGATACATTGTTATATTTGTTAGTGCAGTAAGTAGATTCGTTGGTTTTGTCCTGCATCTGTTAGTAGAGATGTGTCCTGGTTTGTGAATATTTTGCTAACTAGTTTTGTTTTTTTCAAATTATTTTAGGCTACCAACTATCTTAACATTACGAAGCTACTAGATTTGATGTGTCAATCGGTTGCGAACTGGATGAAAGGCAAGCCTCCTAAAGAAATTCGTAAGTATTTCAACATCACTAATGACTTCACTCCTGAAGAAGAGGTGGAAGTTCGTAAGGAGAACTACTGGGTATATGAGGGCATGGAGATGTAGGCTTTCTGTTTAGTTGTGATTCAGTCTAGTTTTAATTACAATCCATCAAAACATGACGATTATTGTATGTACTGGTCGAGGGAGTTTTTCCTTGATGACTTAGTGTTAACAAATGAGACGAAATCGACTGCTTGGGAGATGACTTCATGTTGGTATATTTTGTTTACCAATTTGTCTATTTGCATGTTTTCGTTTTTTTAATCGTAGATTTACACTACAAACATATCTGTTTTATGTGGATCAGCTCTTGAATACCCTTGCTAATTATGAAATTTAAATTCCCTGGCCAAAATTTTAGAGGAGCTACAAATTTCTTACTTAAAATGCCGTTAGTTTATACTCTGTATGAGTGTCAAAGAAATGGAATTAAAGAGCTGTTACCATAATAAAGAGAATGCATTCTGATAAGAAGGGCTCATCAACACCTGGCTTTGACCGTCTAACCCATTAGAGGTGTGACTTAATCCTAATCGACCCATTTCAAAAGCTTTGAAATTGCATCTACTTTTATCTTTCCTGTATTGGTGACTCTAAACAGCTAGTGCATTTCTCATTATGATGCCTTCTACAGTTATTAAGCTTTTTTTTTTTTTTTTGGATTAAGATGTTCAATTTAAATATAAGAGGTAATGTTGAATTTTTCTGTGAGTGAAAACAAAAGTGAGTAATTTATGTGGAACTTTTAACTTATTAAAAATTAAGTTTCCTTTAACAACAATCCAACATTATATCTCATGTTCAAATAGAAATGAGAGGATCCCGATCTTTTTCTTTTTAAGTAAGCTATTTAAACAAAAGAAAAAAAAAAGAAAAAAAAAAGAACTTGGAATAAATAAGCCACAATAAGCATTGAAATTCTATTTAAACAAAAGAAAAAAAAAAATAAAAAAATAATAAGAACTTTGAATAAATAAGGCACAATAAGCATTGAAATTCAAACTTATTTCAAGTAACTAATAAAAATAAGCTCTAGCCTTATATCCAACATCAACTAGTTTTTTCAAATGTTAAATGACAAAGTATATGCATTTGTAGCTTATAAATGTTAAATGACATTAAAGAAAATAAAATAAACAATCAAATATTATACGAGTTCTATGTTATTATTTTTTAAGGGTGTTCAAATCAATGTTTTAAAAACCGGACCGGACCGGCCGTTCGACCGGTGTCCGGCTGGTCGGCCGGTTTTTTAAACCCCGGTTTTTTGGAAGTCCCGTTTACTGTTTCAAACCGGCCGGTTTTTCCGGTTTTGGCCGGTTTTTCTGGTTCGACCGGTCCGGTTCAACCGGTTTTGATTTTTTTTTTAAATAAAAAATAAAATAAATACCAAACGGTTGAACTGGCTGGTTCAACCGGTTCGACCGGCCTTCGGCTGACCGACCGGTTCGATGAAAAATCCGGTTTTTAAAACATTGGTTCAGATTATCTTTTCCTAAGAGATTATACTATGATGAACCTATAGTTTTTAAAGTTTTGATAAGTTCGTCATTAACTTTGCTTAAAAAGTTAATCTAATTCTAAAACATAATAAGCTCGTGTAAGCTCCACATGGTTTTGCTTTATGAATACTTTTTAGATGCGGTTTTTGATCATTTTGAGTTCAGTTGTTTGTCACCAAATATCTTGATGATTTAATATAGGATCAAACTTTTTTTACGTAGGATTAATCTTCGCCCTCTATCTTTATTTGATCTAATGGATGAGATTAATCCCAACAATTTTAAAAACTCACTTTCATCATTTTTTTCCAAATATTAATATATTTCAAACCGTTAATCGTTAAGCCAAAAAAAATATACCGTTACGACGAACATTTAATTATCTTTCTATAGATAGGCACTTCGATATACTTTCGACAAAATTATTTTTCTTGTGTTTTTCACTTTTTTTTACCTTTTTTTTTGTTTTTTTTTTCGTTACTGAAATTTGCATGAAAAAAATCATATGTGATTTAACACTAATATCATATGTGATATTATATATCATATGTGATTTAACATTAATATCACATGTGATTTTTCATGCAAATTTCAATAATGAAAAAAAAAACGAAAAAACGAGAAAAAAACTTGAAAAAAAACGAAAAAAAGAAAAAGTTGTCGAAAGTATGTCAAAGTGCCCATCTATAGAAAGATAATTAAATGTTTGTCGCGATGGTGTAATTATTCTCGCATAACGATTAACGGTTTAAGAGATATTTAAATTATAAAAAATATGTGAACTAAAATGCTTTTAATCTCAACCATTGATTTCATTTTAAATGGATGGTAGGATGAGTCCCTTGGTATGTAAGATAAGTTTGGTATGTAAAATAACCCTCCTCGTATTTTAATGTTTGATTTATCAAAATTTTAAGATGTGTTATTTGTCATGAGCTTTATGACATTTGTATGTGAGGTAAAAACCAACCATGTTTCTTTATTGAAATATTGTGCAAAACTATATATTATAGGATAAAAGAACGGGTGTTTTATTCATTTATTAAATGAAGGTGAAATATTTATGTTTGTGTCTTTTTTCCCTTTGCATTTATATTTTTAGTGCACATACATACAATGTATAGTGCTTTAATAAAGAAAAGAACGAAGAGAAAAAGAAGTGTTGGTAACTTTTAGCAACCATATATTAACATAGAGAATTATATGTTCTTGCTAACTCAACCAAAATTCAATCACCCTGATGTAGTAAATCGGCTCACACAATAACTTATTGAGAGACTAATGGTTACTTTATTCCGAGCACGGATGACCTATCTATTTGTAAATATTTTGACCCAGATTCATTTGTCTCGAATATTAATAAGATAATTTCTATATATTTTGGCATGTAACTATATGTCCTATATAAAAATTGAGTTATTGCAAAAAAGAGAAAATAAAAAAAATAATAATAATAAAAAAAAGAAAAAGAAAAAAAGAATTTAGACTCTTATGATGAACTAAACCCGTGCATCGCGCGGGTCAAAACGCCTCGTAGATAAAGTAAACAAGTCACGTATAAATATTGAATAATGATTATCATTGAAACTCTAAACGACAAAATAAGAAAAGTAAACATGTTAGGCCAAACGAAGTGGTGGTGACAAGCCCTCCGTGACCAGCTTTGTCACGCGCCACATCCAATACGCAAAACACATGTCACGACCAAAGTGGTGATGGTGGTTGTCGCGGCGGTGAGCTTCCAAAAATGAACCAAACAACACTTCTTGACTCCAAATTTTCCAGAATCAATCCCCGTGTCTTGATCTATGCATCTGTAGAATTTTTGGGGAGGCCGGAATTTTGGCCGGAAAAGAGTTGCGGCGCTGGAACAGTGAACACCGGCGAGGGAGTTATATTAGTGAGGGGAAACCCTAATTCAGCCCTATTTATACCCCATGAGGGGCCATTCATGTACAAATGAAACTAGAGGGGACGGTGTTGAAATTTGGTCGCGGGGGTATAAGTTGTCAAATTGCCAAAACTTTTGCCATAATCCCTGTGGGACCCATTCGACGTACCAAACGGACTCGAAAAATTATGAAACTTGCGCCATTGTTCTCGAAATAATTTTTCTGATAAAAACGAGTATAAATATACATAACTTTCTCAAAATTAATTTATTTGCCAAAATTCGATTCGTTTCGCGTGTTTTAGGTTGTGCCGGCTTGATAAATGAATAACCCTCACGTTTTAACAAGATATCCACTGTTTTTCAATCCCAAACAAGTTCAAGGAAATTTAAAAGTTAAAGGAAATCAAAAATAATTATTTTGACTCGTAAAATAAGTTTTGGAAACTTATCGGTTGTTACACGAATTGTGGGGGCAATATAAAAGGGGTGATCATCAATACCCCACGATTATGATGGAGGCAGCGCCATCTCAAGATTTGTGGATATGGCACTCGTTCTTTGGACCGCCGGTTTCAAACAATGATATTAATGTTTTGATGCAATCTCCACTATTCCTCACCGAGAGTAATGGTACGGCACCTAAGTGCCCATTTATTGTGAACGGACGTAGGTACAAGCATGGCTACTATCTAACCGATGGCATATATCCTGCATGGTTTACTTTTGTTAAAGCGTTCAAATATCCGACCGACCCGAAAGAGAAAAAGTTCAAGAAACTACAAGAGTCGGCTCGAAAGGATGTTGAACGGGCATTTGGTGTTCTCAAGGGTAAATGGGGTATACTGAGTCAACCCTTACGGCCACACACACTAGCCAGAATTAGAAACCCAGTGTATGCGTGTGTGATATTGCACAACATGATTATACGTGACGCCGGTAACGTAATCTCGCTAGTTCATGTTCGGGATCCTCCGATCCAACCGATGTTTGAAGAAGAAGCCTTAGAAGAGATACGACATGAGGAAACACATTTTTGCCTCCGATTTGATCTTACGGAGCATATTCACGATCAAGACTTACCATACATCGAGACGGACGATGAAGACGTGTAGTCTTATGTAATTTTTTTTTATGTTATTTATAAGTATTATGTAATGTTTTTTTTATGTTTATTAGCAATATTATGTAATGTTTTTATATTTTTAATGGAATTTTTTTTTTTTTTTTTTTTTAATAAAGAAAATTGTTATGAAGTTTTGGATATAGTGTGGTATGGGATGCCAACAAAATTTGGGAGCGTAGTATGAAAAAGTAAGGGAATGAGGTGGCATAAGGGGATTGGTTGGGAGTGTGATAGGCGATATAGTGTGTGGTATGGGTTGCCAACCCCCTTAAGAGTCGTACAACCGACGGTCGAGGTACTTCTTATATTAATCCTTCAAACATTCCGTTCCAACAAAACTCTGTCAAATGTTTCACATTGTAGATTTTATTTTTCCATAAAATCATCAAAAAGTCAAATGAAGGGTGGAACTGAGGCACCGCCAGATTCATTAATTTGAATACTCAAGTGGTCTTTACACATGAAATTGCTCATCAATTAACTGGGTGTATGATAGACTTTTGTATATAAAAATTGATCATGTGCGTAGGGAAAAGATTAAAGAAAAAGAAGATGAGGGCTGAGCGGATAATGGTCTTTACACATTAAATTTCTGTGTGAAGTAAAAGCCATACTCTATTATTTATTTATGAATGAATGTTGTAGGTGATAAACAGGGTGAACGTTGAATTCTGAGGTGGGTTAAGAGTTTAGAGAGATGGAAAGGGAGCCTACAGTTTACAAAGAAGATGACGATAGGAAAAGAGAGTAAAAATACGTAGGGGTATAAATGTCATTTTCATTTGAATTTCTGTGTGCAAATAAAAAGGTTCCGTGTACATATCACTCCCCTTTAACAAAATACTTTTACTTGTAAAAGTAAATGCCATCTATGGAGTATTAATTACTTGCAGGGTACCCGCGCAATACGGCTATATTTTGCAGCGAGCAAATGTTACCCCGGCATAAATAATAAGATAATCAGAAAGAGATTGTTCCATCCAAACCTAGGATGGTTGAATCTATTGTGTGTGAAGTATGATTAGTTTGAGTTATAGCTTTTTTTATTCTTTCATGAACAATAAATTCTTTTTATATTAAGATTTCATAACTGACAATGCATATCAATAACCTTTTTTCAGTTTTATATGTTACAAGTATTGATATAGTGGTTTCAAGTTTTGAGGAAGTATTGATCAAGTTTTGAAATCCTTCCATAACAAGTAAGTTTAAGAGTATGAATTTTTTAGCCTTGTTAATTATGGAATATTCCCAAATGCTTTATATATTAGTAGAGATTTATGTATTTAAATATAATTTAATCTAGGACGCATCGGGTCAAAACCGAACCGAACTGAAAACCGATTTTGTGAAAATATGAACTGAGAACTGAACCGATGTGACTCGCTTTGGTTGGGTTTTGTGTCGGTTCGTTCAGTTCGGTTTGGTTTATATGGTTTAGGTGTCTTTTTTCGGGTTTGGCTCGAACCGAACCAAACCGAAACCGAAAACCATAAGTATGTAGAACCAAAAACCGAACCGAATATGGTGTATTCGGTTTCAGTCGGTCCTGTTTGGCTCAATTTCCAGTTCGGCTCAGTTTTCGGTCCACTTTGCTCAACCCTAATCTAATCCACAAACTTTTTTAGGAAAGTCAAAGTTTTGATAGTTGATAGCTTGAGGACAAGGGGTAGACCAAAACTTAAGTGGAAGGATATATTGAAGCAGGACATGAAGGAGTTTCTTTTGTCTAATGATATGACATCTGATAGGAACGCGTAGAGACATAAAATTAAGATAGGTAGTTAGAAAGTCTATGTCGTTTCTTGTTACGAGATAGTTTTTGCTTTTAGGCTTTACATGCGACTCTTAGTAGCTTTGGTTCTTGCACATTTGTTAGCCTCTCGTGTATTTATTTTCTTTGCCTTTAGGTACAAAATCCCATAGCTATGCCCGTCTTCGAACTGCACCTTTAGAACATAGATTTTTATTTGCCCATAGGCCCTATTTCCTGCTAGCATTTATACCTTATGTTCCGCGCTCGTTTGCTTTTATACTTATGTTACCCCTATGACAATATATGTTTTTTTTTTATATGAGAAAACTGAATATGTGGTTGTCTCACATCTAAGTCAACATACGAAATCTTCTAAAACTACGTCGTTTAAAAAAAAATCAAAAATACCCAATTTAATTATGTCTCTTCACAATATTAGCATTTTACTTTAATTGCACGTAACATCCTTAAGATAATAGATCAAATAAAAAGTGGAAGAATTATAAAAAAATCTACAAAGTAATCACAACCGTCCATTTTGATCTTGATCTGAATCTTATCTATCCAACTTTTTTCACCCATCCTCTCCCTCCTCTGCACTTCACCTCTACCAATCTATTCTCTAAAAAACGATATTCTCGCTTGTAATCTCTTTACCCATAAAAAAAAGTGATTTCGTTAATTTACACAAAAAAAGTGGAAGAGTTATAAAGTGTCCCCCTTTTTATAACTCATATTCATTTCACCACCGGAACCATCACAACTACCAGAGCTCTACATCCACACACGCCGTGAATTATTCAAACACAAGCCAACTAAACAACCAAAACAACAACCGAAACCACCAGATGTATCACCAAAACCATCTAATCTATTTTCGCATCAACATATAATTGAAACCACCAAAAGAAGTGGTGTTGCCGCAGATTCTTTTGGCGGAGAAGGAAGTGGTGATGCGGCGGATTCTTTACGTAGTTGTAGTTGATGAAGTTGGTATGATTTTCGAATCGAAGGTATTATTAGTTGTGTGATTGTTAGGTAGTTTGTATGTGAATGTGTGAATATGTGAATATGATGAATGAACATAACTGAAATGGTGACGGAATGTAGTGCGTTAGACGATCGAGAAGCGCGGAATTGAACGTAGTTCGGCCTGCATAAGAAAATGTGTAGTACAGTCATAAGAAGGTCATACGGTTAGTATTTTAAGGCATGGCACGTCAGCTTTTTCACCTCTTAACTTAACTCAGCTTTAACGCACACAATGGTTAACTTAGTTTTAACACACCTTAATTCACCTTTATATCAAATATTTTTACACAAACTACCCTTAAAAGGGGGGCAAAGTGAAAAAATTTTTTATAAAAAGTACCTTAACGCAGCGTTAAGGGGGTAACGCAGCCCTTAACGCTGCGTTAACGTGGGCACCTCACAACAGGTAACGCAACATTAACGTGTAACGCAGCAATTTTTTTTTGTCTTGTAGCCACTTTAACGTGGATTTAACTTATGTTTTAACGCCCGATGTAAATGGTCTAAGAAGGTCATACGGTTAGTGGTTAGTTAAGTTTGGCCACTCATGCTTTATGTTCATCATTATGAAATATTCATCACTCAAGCAACATATGTTCATCAATAAAAACATGTGTCGATGCAATATAGAATTAGGTTTTTAGGTGAGAATTTCGTTGATATTGCAAGTGTGAAGAGTAGATCTGTCAAAACGAGGATAACCGGTAAGTGGTGCTCACGAATCACCAAGCAAATTGCATATTCTTGCTCATTGATAAATGGAATTTCTATGAGGTACTCTAACCAATATGTATAAAAAGAGTTGTTCATTCATAAAAAAAATTGTTCTATCAGTTTTCTAAAAAGAAAAAATCATGTTGTTCATCAGTTTTCTAAAAGAAAAAATCATGTTGTTCATCACTTTTGTAAAAAAAAAATTCATAATGTTAATAAGTTCATCAATTTTCTAAAAAAAATCAATTTGTTCATCAGTTTTCTAAACAAAATTATAATGTTCACCAGTTAATCAGTTCTCTAAAAATAAATCACGATGTTTATCAGTTCATCAATTTTCAAAAAAAATCGATATTGTTCACCGGTTTTCTAAAAAAAAAAATTATAATATTCATCAGTTTTCTAAAAAAATAAAATAAAATCATAATGTTAATTAGTTAGATAACAATGTTTATTCATTAAGAGTGAAAATAACAAAAAAAAAGATCTGACAAAGTAAAAGAAGACACTTGTCACCATGTCTTGACTTTTAAGTCTTTTTAGTTTATGCTCACTTTTTAGAGAATGACAACCCATATCCAGGTCGTTCACTCTAATATATGTTTTTCTACATCACATACTTTGGTGTTTTCTATTAAAATGGTCAATTTTAGATTCAACGATAATTTGATCTAATTCACAAATAAAAAGCACTTCGATTAGTCATACATTAGTTACACTAATCAAATTTTGAATTTTTTTTAATCAAAGTAATGTGTTTTTAGGTGATTTTGAGTGGTTTCACATGTAAGCCTACATGTGAGACAACCTTATTTTCATTTTCCTCTTTTTATATATATCTTTGTTCATAATGTGGTTATTACGTGCACATGTCCTTAGATGCTTACTATATATTATATACGGTGTTCTTCATGTGATGTATGCTTTTATGTATTTTTTTCCTAATATCTTATGATGGTATTTTTCCAGGTGTGTTTGGCCAAAAGCGTTTAGAAGTGGTGAGCTTTAAGTGTTGTGATTTTTAATGCTCATTTGTAAACAGTAAGTAACTTTTTTCTTTCCTCGAAATGCTTATTTTTCAACGCTCCATTAAGTAGCATTTAGGAGCGTTGAGCATATTATAATTACATCTATGACTACATCACCAAATTGTTACTTCTATGACTTGATATACATTACCAAATTGTTTTATAAAAAAATACAGCTACTACTTACTACTATTTTTACCAAACACACCTTATAGTTTTGTATACTTGTTTTGCATCTTAGACTGGACGGAGTGGTGGGTGACCTCTCACCACAAAACCCCACCTCACTCATCAGCCCCATTCCCTTTGACAATCTTCACGCATGAGATACAAGAAAAAAGGGAGATAGAGGTAACTCGGTCACCTATTGGTTCTTGTGCATAAAATGAATATTTATTGTTTTTTATTTGGTTTGTGAGTGTGTGTGGGTTATAATTTATATTATTATAAAGTGAGTATTTTAATGAAAAGTCACTACTAGAAAAAAGGCCTTTAATGACGCGCATTGCGTGTCATAAAAGGGGTCAGATGACGCGCTTTTTGGTGTCATTGATCGACCCGTCATAAAGCTTTATGACACGCATTTCGCGCGTCATGAATTTATGACACGCTTTTATGACAAACTTTTATGACCCCTTTTTTGCGTGTCATGGGTCAAATTTTTAAAAAAAAAATAATTTTTATAAAATTAATAATATCCCCACATTAAATAACAGATAATCTGATAATACAAATAAATACACAAATAGCAAAAAAGCGCATTTCATATATATCAAAACAATGCGTTTCATACAACTACAAGTTATTTTCAAATTCCAAAATTGTAGAAACATATTACATGACTGTAACATTTAATCTACCAAAAAAACAAAGAAATTTTTGGGACGATGCTTCTTCTACAGGCTGATCTAATCTGTCTCCCTTTCCTTTCCCAAGCATACAATCTGTCAAGAGTTGAAGAATGGCTTCCTGCAATCATACAAAAGTCCTCTATGAAATCGTTCCTGTTATCATTCTGAGATCATGAAAACTTTGATTTTCAAAACATTTGATTTGTTTGTATGTGTTTGTCATTCACTCATTTGCAAACTACTAAAATAAGATACACTAGTCAAGAACTCAGAATGACCCGCTTACGAGTAGAATTAAGGGAGTGATGATGTGGAATCCTCCAGTTCTTTGACAAATCGCTTGGTCATTTCCACATAATCTTTTAAGTTTGACTCTTTAAAGTCCTGTCAAAAAACCAACATCAGATAGATGTATAAATATGTACTCATATGTCTTGAAAAAAGATTGCAAAATGGCAATAAAGTCTCGCAAAAAGATCATATTTTTTTCGTCAATAGATGTACGCGCTCACTCACATAGCTATAACAATCTTACCTCGAAATCCCAGTCTCCATATAGATCAGGATGGGTACTATTGCCCCAAACATATGCATAAGCTTGTATGACGAGGTATCCTGCATATACAATCAGAACTATCTCATGATATGCTTGAACAAAAAAAACATGAATGATTTCTAGAAACGATACCATATACCGGCAAAACCCTTCAAAACTTTGCGCTCAGGCAATATCTTTTTCCATCATATGAATGTGTGGTGTATGGCGAAAAGAAAGACTGTTAAACTATAGTTATACCGAGAAACATAAGAAAATGCAATAATGTAAGCCATCTCACACAAAAATAATGATGTGCAACGAATTATTAAGTGTTGCTATGTGAAACCTGATGCAGAGAGCTGATTCAGAGTGGCTGAGTGCTATTTCTTCTTGGTAGTGGTGCAAAGCCAATGTCATCCAGGTGCTGTTGCAATACATCAATGCTAAATCAGTCAATTGCACAATCAAATACAGCTCCACCTTTAGGGCAAAAACTTGTACCTTAACAAAAAAATTGATACTTTTTAGTACTTAGCAGATCAATGGTAGGGCCACTTGTGAGTGGATCTGAACATAACTCATAAAGCAACTGCAGGAAAACACAGCCTGTCTTTATAAATGCAGAACACAAACTGAGTCATGATAATTAAATTAGTTAGGAGTCCTAACCTGAAATCCGAACTCATGAAGCAATGCATTAACATCAGGCTTCGGTAGCATTTCCAGAATATCAAGAATTACCTTTAAACAGCAGACATAACAAAGATAATTAGAATAACACATAAAACAATACACAAAAAATGAAAAATCAAACAATCCAACTTATGACTTTTAGACTACCTGTAGTTAAATTTTGGCTGTAGCACTGTCCTCTCTATAGGGGAATCAAGATCAAATTTCAATAGAAAATGTGTTACGTTGGGGGCTGGGTGACTAATATTATCAATGAGAAGCTGCCATATGAACAAAGAAAAATTCAAAATTCTGAATTTGAAACTCAGTTCATGTTTAAAGAAAACAAGATAGAGGCAAAAAGCAAAAAGAAAAAACACTAACTTGCATTACTAATGCAGAACTATACCACAGTGAATGAACTCTATACCTCAGGTGCGGAGGTTAATTCAGTAATTTCATCTCCTAGAGAAGCTATAGCTAAAACAAGAAAGCCTTCTGGTCAGTCAGCAGCTGTGTACCCATATCGAGCAGCTTCTGCAGCTGCATCAGAACAGATGATTGCCCTGCCAAACTGTAGAAGAAAAACACACTTCAGTTGCTTCAGTGATGCATAACACGTGATAAAAACTTCAACACAAATGAAGATACTTGCCATATATCTTGAAATCATAACGGACTAATCAGTTATCAACTCAAATCTAAGAAGTGAACCGGGTTACTAGAACTCTCTCCAATACCGTCTATTTATTGGACATCCCATCATTAAGAGGAATTGCCAAAGGCCCACTTTCTAGCATCCGATTGTTCAATAGTATCTCCCACATAGGCTAAATGAGACCACGTTAAGCTAAGATAGAATTCATAGATTATGAAAACAAAACAAAACAAAAAAGTGCTCTTTTTTTTTACCAGAAAGAAGGATATCACAGTAAAGGAAACTCACATGTCGCACACAAATTCCAACAGAAACCTCATCATTTGTTCTTAATCATCTCCCCTAATGAAGTCAACAACATTTAGGGGAAACATCAACATGGATACATTTTACTCAATAGCTCAACAACACGATAAAGTATAAATTATCACTCTCTCCTCACCGTAAATACCGATGTAATCTGAGTCTCTAACAGAATAACCCACTATCTACCAAATGTCTAAAATATTCGAATAATATGTCGAGCAAAAACTATAAAAACTAGTCCGAATCAAAAGAAAGTAACAGAAAGAGACAGGATGATATAAAAGATAAACCTTGACCATCAAATTGACAAAACAATCGGTCCCTACTAAAAATCAGAACATCAATTCAATTATAAATTTCATGTAAAAAATTAAATCTTACATTTTCAGCGGTGAAAGGGCGGCAGTGGCGGATTCCTGCAATGGCACCAACAGATCTACAAAAAAAATTGTTACAACATTTCAGAAGTTTAGAAAAATATATGGATCTATAAAAAAAACATGAAAATATATATGAAACACAAATAGAAAACCTTAAAAAACCAATTTTTTGAAAATATAACCGAGTCGATTCAGTTGAAAAGACAATTTGAAACGGGGCAGCGGTGGCTGGTAGCTGGAGAGTGGCGGCTGAAGACGATGCTCGTGGTGGTTATGGTGTTGATGGGGATGGCCGCGTACAATACAGAGATAGTATTTAAGTGTGTGTGAAATTGTGAGTGAAACCCTAAAATGAATCGTTATATAGCCACAGGGAACGACACTTAAGGATGACACGCAAAGAAAGTGTATCCCGTGTTTCGGTACATTTTTTTATGACTCTAATAATTGCGTGTCATAAGTCTTTCAAATTGTATAAATTATGACAGTTTTTTTATGACACACACTTTTGCTTGTCAATAAAATGCGTGTGTCATAATTTCGGCGTCATTAAAGGCCTTTTTTCTAGTAGTGAAAGGTGAAGGATTGGTGTGACCTGTTGGAACACAAAAAGTGTAAATCATTAGTGCAGGGACTTCTATTTATCTTTTGTAATAGTATAGGGTATGTTGTGTAACATTGTGTGGCTTGCGACAGCATTACACTATCGCAACACATGTATAGTTGCGATAGGATGCTTGACTATTGTATGGGTATAAATACCCCCTACCTCATGGGTTATGAGGTGTGTGTTCTTTCTTCTATCAATGCGAGACATTTCATATTTCTCTTGTTTCTCTCTCTAAACTAAAGTGTCCACACCCACTTTATCTCACTAAGATTATTAGAGTAGACGTGATATTATTGGAACAATAATTGGTATCAGAGCCAAATATGATTCGTTGTTTCACGTAGTTGTGTTTTAGTTTTGTTTCAATCTTCATTAGTAGTAAAAGTTTTGGTTTTTATAGAATTTAAGAACTTTCTCTCTCTAGAATATTTTTACTTTCATACATAGTATCAAGATTACTCTTAAACATGTTTAATCTTATAAAACGTGTGTTAGGATAACATATTTGAAGAAAAAGAAAGAGCTCTTATCATTATATACAAAAAATTTATGAATTTGGTGAAGATTTAGGCTGAAAGCGTGGTTTAAAGGTTTTTGAAAAAGTGTACTTTTTTCTCGTAAAAATAGGGTTTTGTATTTTGTTCGTAAATTTTTTGTTCGCAAAATTTAAGGGTTTTGTTGCAACAGTTGGCTGAGTATAGGTTGCGATAGCTGTGGTCAGTTGCAATAAAGGTTGCGATAGCTGTTTATTGCAAGTTTTGGGTTGCGATAGCCTTTGTATTGGATTGCAATAGCAATTCTTGTGATACTAGCTTTGCGAAGCTTTTGGTTACCCACTGTTTACGAAAAAAAACTCTGCCCAACTCGCAAGAATTAATTGCGATAGCTCCAAGTATTGTTGTGATAGGAGAAGTTTGCGACATCTCATCTTACGAGACTTACTATTACCAACGTTTTTGCGAAAGAAAACTCTGCCCAATTTTCTACAGGAAATTGCGATAGTTACTGTTCACAAGACTTTGTTGCGATACCTTGATTCAAAGACTTTTATTCAATTTTAAATCCTTTAAAACGATTAAAAATTATTAACAGACTTTAATCATTTAAATATCACAATATAAAATTCCAAACACTCAACCATCTCAACTCAAACAAACTAAAACACCACTTTCAAACACAAACAACATCTCATATCAAAGATCCACCATCACAATGTCTACTACTCAAGATGCATTGGCTCGGGGAGTGATGCAAGGCCTCCTATGTTGTACCGGGGAAACTATGTTCAATGGTCTTCAAGGTTTATGAATGTTATCATGGGCTACAAAGAGCGTAAGCTGTTGATTAACTCCATCAAACATGATCCTTATGTCATGAAAGAGATTGATGACTCTACTAACCCGGGAAAGAAACGAATACAAACTGAAGATGATATTCGTGCCAAGAATTTAATTCTATATGGGTTAAGCAATGACATATACAATGCCATTGACAGCAATCTCACTGCTCAAGACTTATGGAAAGCTTTGGAAAGATTGATGCAAGGTGCAGATGTTAGCATACAAACACAACAGACTCTGGCTTTGTGGAATTATCAGTCTTTCAAGCAATTACCTGAGGAGAGTTTAGAAGATGCATACATTTGGTTCAACAAGCTTATCAATGAAATGAATCGTCATAACCTCAAAAGATCAAACATTGAACACAACACTATGTTTCTCACAAACCTACAACCTGAATGGATACGTTTCACTATTGCTATCAGACAAAATCAAGACCTAACTTTGAAAGACATCAACACTTTGTTTGATCTTCTGAAACACAATCAGGTTGAAGTCAATGACATCCTTGAACAGAAAAGAAAAGAGAAAGAAAAAGAACTATCAACTCAACTTTCAACACAACCACTAGTTATTGATCCACTTGCTTTGGTCTCCTCATACCACCAAAATCAATCTTCCTACAACTCAAACAACGACACACACTACTCACCCGCTGAAGGTGCAATTGACTTCACTCAAGACCAAGAAAATGTTGAACTCACCAAAATTGTTCAAAACCTAGCATTACTTGGAAAACAGATTCAAAAATCTTTTTACAAACGTCCAACCAACAACAATCTTCGAACCACTTTTGCACCCACTGCAATGAACAAAAGACAAGATATCCCACTGTTGGGAATTAAATATTCTGAAGTTCAAGAATCGAGAAATACTACAAGAGTGTTCCTGCTGGTAGTACATTTCATTCCTGCTGGTAGTATATCGTTCCTGCTGGTAGTGTATTGTTTCTACTGATGATAATGCTGCTGGTTGATGCTGCTGCTAGTGTATCTGTTCCTGCTGCTAGCATTATCTCATTCCTACTGCTAGCGTTAACTCATTACTGCTGCTATAAGCTTTCTGCTGCTAGATGGATAAGTATGGAAAAGATATTTGTACACTAAAGTTGTAACACCCCAACCCGATAAGGGTAGAAGTATTACGTTATGGTGACATATCAAAGCAAACAAAAGCATATGACTAAATAATACAAAATGAATTTCAAAGGTTACAAAGAGAAAATCTGACACTACAAAGTTACAAATGAATTACAATAATTACTAAGTCTAAATATCGTCTCTTCTAGTCATCTCTAATCCGGAATAGCTTCTAAGTCAAAGATAATCTTCACTCATACCCAGCTTCCTACTAAAACCTGCCGCAGGAAAAGAAATGCGGCTGAGCTTAAAAAGCCCAGTGAACAGATATATACAAAGCATAACATAATGGTAAAATAAGCATAAGCAACGAAGGAATAAGAACACGAAACGAATAGCATAAACATGAAATCAATACGAATTTCAAAGATAACCAAGAGTCAAGAGTGCATGAGAACTGAATAACAAATGAATCAGAAATGAAATGAAAGCAAAAGAGGATTCATAAAAGGATGTGCCATAAGAACTCCATACATAATCCGTCAAATCAAATCTAAAGCACATATAAGTATACGAAGAGGGGAGACCTCTAAGTAATCATAATAGTGTGAGAAGGAGTGCAAGGCACACACCACCTGGTCACCATACATACATATTCATAAAACCTAGGATGCATCCATACGCTCCCATCAAAAGTATGCGTGTCAGCTCTAGACTAAGCACACATAAAGGGTTGGCCAATAGTGAAACGCGTTATAATTCATATACATAAGGGGGAACGCTGTAGATCTATCACACCTCTACAGGGGTGTCATGACTAGGGTGCCATCCTAGACATGGTCCTAGTACCTCTAGAACTAGTTAAGCTCAGGCACGGAATATCATATCATACATAATCAAATTTAACATAGTAAGAGAAACAAAAAGTAACTCAATAAGCATGGCAAACCAATAAGCATAGCATAGCAGAGACATTTAAAATAAATGTCAGAGAGGATCATAGGAATGACAAACATACAATGAATGTCACGAATCAAATAAGGGAAACATAGCAATGGCTTAGGATCGAAAGAAAATATCCCTACTGAGAAGGGAAAGAATATCTGTACCTCGACAAAGCACACCAAAATCAAAGCAACGACAGAAATAGAGATGGATGATCACTCCCTCTTCACCCGATCTACAAATATTCATAAGTTCTCTTATAAGTTTCATATGATCGTAAGGTTTCATTTTAGTTCTCATTCCATTTGAGGTAACTTTGGTTATTAACATTCTCGTATGTCAAATTAAATTATTAAGGATGATCATATTCGTAGTTTAGGGTTCATGATGTCTTTTACAAAAATCTAGGGTTCGTAAAGTATGTTTCCATGATTTAGGGTTTATTAGGTAATCATCATAAGTTTAGGGTTTAATATGAAATTCTCATAACTTTAGGGTGTAAAGTGTAATTACTATAAAGTTACAGGTGTTCACAAGTTAGGTCCATTAGTTTTAACAATTAACAATTTAAACCCTTTAGTTTATAAAATAAACACAACACATCTTTTAATTTCCTTTTTAACCTTTTATAATTTCTCACAGTTTTATATACGAATTTGTTAAGTTTTATATAAATTGTAAACCGTATAAGGACTCAGTAATAAAATTCACAAAAATTCCCAGAGATGATTAAAGGTCTTAAGTATTTTATCTAATTTTTCTAGATTTTATTAAGTAGCATAGCTATGGATTAAAATTCACTTAAACCAACTCGTCCAGATTTCTGATTAATTTTACTATACGAAAAGTTATTAATTAAAAACCTTTTAATAAAAATTCAAAAAAATCTACAAAAATTCCAGAAAGTAAAATACATCCTAAAGATTACCTAGTTCAATGGAAACCTCCTAATTCGACACGGTTTGGAAATTAAAATTCAAAAACCCGGACTGATTTTCCAGACTCACAAATCCGATCAGACACATAATTTTCCAAAAATCAAAAGGTAACCTTCCAGGCCTCCAAAAATTACAAACTAAATTTTCCCAGGTAGCCATTTCATTGAACTTAGTTTTAGACTCTTAAAACACCCAAATATACGTTTATATCATTTAGTTACAGCCGGTTAAAGTCGAACAAAATTTCGGATCAGTAGCAGTTCTTCACAGATTCATATATAACTTAGGGTTTTAACATGTTACCTCTTTAATTCTTAACACATAATGATTATAGGTTAATACAAAACATATTTAGGTCGATTATCACAGGTCTTAACCTAATCAAATCGAATAATTTCATCACATAAACTCCTGGTCGATTTATACATATAGACTTTTAGGGTTTTTGATTCAATATTTTATGTGTCATTTTATGTGTCATAATTCGACTAGAACACAAAGACATGAACAAGGATTGAACAAAGAAGATACAATACCCTCGAAGACAAGAAGAAGAACACGAACAACACAAGATGGAATCACCACGAATTCCTCCTTCCTTCTCCTTCTTTTCTGGTTCGTACAGCAGCAAGAAACAAGAAAACAATGGGTCGAATTAGGTTTCAAACCAATTCGAATGGGTTGGTTAAGAAGAGAGGAAGATTACCTAGTGATGGATGGAATCAAGAACACAACAAAATCCTTCTTTTGGCTTGGTTTGGATCGAAACAGCAGCAGCAAGAATGGAGGCCGAACCTTTTTTTTTTTTTTTTTTAGTGAGAGGGAAATTAGGGTTTTATGTTCGGTTATAGTATTTCAAGGGAAAACCGTGTTTGAGATTAGCACAAATAGGAATGGATCAATCTCATAATGGGCTTAAATTAAGGCATGATCATCTCCTTTTATTTCCTTGGGCCGAAATTAGGGCTGGCATAACAGGTCACACGAACCTGTTAAGACACGAACCTGTTAAGACACGAACCTGTTAAGGTCAAACCCGAACACGACCTGTTAACTTATTGTGTCATTTTTTTCAAACACGAACACGACACGAAATTTAACAGGTACACCTGTTAAGACCTGTTAAGGACCTGTTAACATGCATATTACAAAAGTCTGGACTAAAACTTTAAAAAAAATCCTCAACAATACAAAAGGTCTTACAAATCTTAACTAATACATAATGATAATAATCCTTGACATTACAAAACATAAAACTCTTAATTAATACAAATATATATCAATTATAATATCAATTCCGACGCCTTTACTCGTATCTTCCAATCTTCCATTTTAAACCTGCAAAATTCAAAAGAGTAAATATTAGAAAATGGTTTTTGGAACAATTCATTTTAAAATTGCTTTACATCTATATGAGAAGGCAAATATGTAAAAAAGCCTACTGATGCAGCTAAAAGTGGCATACAACATGTTTAAACTAACTATATCAGAGTATCAGACTATACATCAAACCAAAATGCCCGATTAATAATAAGATTGTGACTTGTATTAGTTGAATCTTGTTATGCAGATGCTAAGTGAAATACTAATTCCTAATTATCACAAGTTTATATTTTGTAACTTTAATATATTGTTGTACCAAAATTTAACCAACATCAAAGATCATCATTAGTTCATTACAACTTTATTGTTAAACCAACAAATATGTCTATTATGTCTAACTTATTGAACTTTTGCTACATCAACAAGTTTAGCAACAAAAACAACACAACAAACAGACAAATGATTGTAGAATAACCAAACAAAAAGACCATTTCTTCTCAATGTTACAAGATTAAACATTTACATCAACACATATATAGAGTCAAGACTCAAGATACAGCAAATGCATTTAACATTTCATATCTATGGCATCCACATCCCCATAATAAAGTCAAGATTCCAAGAATTTGGTATAAAGGTCAAAATTAATATTTCTTTTTGTAATGAAAGAACATATTTTTTGACTTAATAGTTAATACAGCACAAGAATGATACTTGATCATTTATTCCAACAAATGACTATACGAGAAATATACTTGATCAGTTAATGCAAAAAATGACTACTTAAATTAGTGTAATAAATAACATTCAAGGCAACAACAATTATGCAAAGTAAATAGAAAAAAACTAAAAATTACCTCATATGTTATCTTTCTGGATCTATATACATGTACAGGTGATTGGGTTTGGGTGATTGGGTTTGGGGTGATTGGGTTTGGATAAATCAATCGGGGTGAATCGGTGATTGGGTTTGGGTGATTGGGTTTGGATGAATCACTGAAGTCACGGATCGGGATGAGAGTTGAGAGATGAGAGTTGAGAGAGATAGGGGAGGCGGATGGAGGCGGAATAGGATAAGAGAATAATAACAGATAGGGTTTCTTAAAATTTATATATATATATTATATTCTTAACAGGTAATAACAGGTTAACAGGTGTCTGACCTGTTAAGACACGAATATTAACAGGTCTGACCTGTTAAGACACGAAACCTGTTAAGGTCAAGACACGAACCTGTTAAGAACAGGTCGTGTCGTGTCGTGTTAATAGGTTTCGTGTCAAAATTGCCGGCCCTAGCCGAAATATGTAAGCTAGGGATACAAGAAAATTTTCGACTAGCATAAACTAGCTTTTGTAACATTTAATTTGTGATAATAAAATTTTAGTGTAGAATTTTATTTGGAGCTTAATTCATAACTTAGGACATATTCATTTTAGGTTAAGTTCAAATGAGGTTACTGTATAATTTCATAAGTTCTCAAAATTTTAAATCGAGGGCATTTTTGTCATTTCGGATCATATTAGTTTTGGGGTTTTACAACTCTTCCCCTCTAACAAAAATTTTCGTCCTCGAAAATTGAAATGCGAAGTCGAAATGAAAATGCGAAATCGAAAGCAATAACGAAATGAATACGTACCAAATCAAAAAGAGAAATGCGGATAATCGGATCGTATCGACTCTTCGGTTTCCCAAGTAGCCTCGCTCTCAGGATGGTTCTTACAAAGAATCTTTACGAATGGAATTGTTTTAGTTCTCATGACTCTTTCCTGATGCTCCAAAACAGCCTCAGGTTCCTTACTATACGAAAGATTTTCCCGAATCTAATCGAATGGGAAAAAAACAACATGAAGCGGATAATAATCATACTCACGAAGAAGTGACACATGGAATACATCGTATACGAAGGATAACTGGGAAGGTAACGCCAAGCGATGAGGTACCTCGCCAACCTGATAAAAATCATTGAAAAGCCCTAGGCTTTCACAAAACATAACTCACGACAGATCGCTCCAACTAATGCGAAACAAAATACGTAGCAGATGACGGTTGAGATTTCACAAAGAGATACATGAACATGCAGTCGCATGAGTAATACGGAGGTAGTGCTAAAGAATCAAACTACATAAACACAGTCCAGATTCAGGTCGCAATAGGGAACTAGCGCATAATTGTAGAAGCTCTCATCAATTCCAACCAGATACTGATCGAACTAAGGAACGTACCACCGGTCAACCGAAGCGCGTAACGAATCATCGAATGTATCAAGAGTTTTATAAGAGATAGATAGTATACTTGAACTGATGATCAATCGGGTACAACTTGAGATATCAACTTGTATCGGAACGCCTAATGAGATGGGTAGCATATTTGTACCGACGATCAATAGAGTATAAATCGGAGTATCAAAACGCATCAGAAAACAAAACAAAATAGGTCGAACAATCATACGAATAAAACACAATCAAAGAGCTAAAGTAGTCGTACAGACGATAAACTAAGCACATAGCGGAGGATCGGAACGTATCGGGAAGCATAACGGAATAGGTCGGATAATCATATGGAAAACAAAATTCAAAGGATTAACGCATCGTGAACCAGATCTTCTTCATAAGCCCAAAACGTCTAACTCTCCACAACGGGAACATCGTACGAAACATACCAGTTTTCATAGTCCACCATTCAAGGTTTTCTTCTACAAGGATAACTAATCCACCAATCATAATAATCAACCCCGAACCTTAAATCTCCAACTTAATCCAATCCAAAAGGTGTTCTACATCTCCTTAGGTAACTCAATCATGCCAATACACTTGTCAACTCTCCGTCCCATACATCTTCAATTTCAACATAGTTGCTCTATCCGTCCATCCATCTGAAGGTGAGTAGTCGCCATAAAATCTCGAGCCGGTCTTGAAGGTCTTCTGCATTTCTTCTGGAAGTGTGAAACAAAACTCGATTTTTCTGACACGATCACTGCAGGTGCGCCAAGGAGCTTGAATAATCTTCTGTTGACATGTTAGACACTTCGCCATCAAAGCATTCACATCCGTTGTCATACCATCCCGTCATAATTTATGCTACAAGTCTCTACATAATAGTACAACTAATATGTATAGAGCGAAAAGAACGGGGTGCTTCGAGCATAACCGTTTCATTCAAATCTTCTACATAGATCATAATTCCACCACCTTGCTCCTGAGCTTCTTCACATCCGTCATAACCAATCTCCAGTCGTGCGTCTGATAGTTCGCCTCCCACGGTTTATCTGCATAGATGCATCACTAGCAATCTTTCTGTATAACCTATGGACATAGCTGACCTTCTTTTCAAGTAGAAACAAATATCTCTCTTAACTTTCCAAAAGTTCTCCAACTTATTCTTCATCTCTACCAAATTATACTCTTCGAGAAACTCACATCGAGTTCTTTTGATGTAGAAATTTTCAACACCAAAATACAAGGATGATTCTTGTGTTTCTCTTTCTTCCCTGAATATACTAAATTGTCATACTATGACAATTGTCCAAGCATTCATGAAATACACGGTTCATCAAGCTCACAGGAATTAGTCGGAGCAGTAGCCAATACGATTGGCATCACAATGCTCATAGAGATTATAACGGATACAATTCAATGCTAGGAACATCTTGATCCTTCACATGAAAATGGACATAATCAGATTACAAATCGATCATAGAGAAAACTTCACCCTGAAGTTGATTAGATAAATCGTCGATAACGGTATCAGTCCTAATCACCATACTACTACGATTCTAGAATTCCAAGAACAACCTCATACCACCATCATTCTTCTTCATAACCAAACTGAAACACAACACAGAGATGCACACAGACGGATAGACCACTTCATAGAAGTAGGTCCTTCAATACTCTTCATTCAACGTATGTCGTTCGTAAGGGATTTAGGAAATAGGCAAAACGTTGCTTACACATGAATGGCGTTCTGATAACACACTGACCTCAGGCACTCCTCAAGACATTTTGTGACTCCAATAAGTTCAAGGTATATGATGTAACTATTATCACGCTGGCCAGACGTCATAATACTTGCATCATATACACATGCCTTTATTGCAATCACAGTCTACCTCAAGTCGGGACAAAACACATCTAATAAACGGATCAAAACAATTACATTCGAGGGGAAATCTTGGTAGTCCATCAAAGAATACATCGCGAAATTCATCATCGAAAACTCTCGAGCGAGTTACATCAAACGGAATATCTTCACAAACGCGAGGGATTAAAATACGGAATTTCAAAGCAAGGTGATCATCATAGTATGCTAGGTCAGAAACCTGGGCACGGAATTTGAGTTTCATAAGTCGTTAGAGGTGACAAAATCATAACTATTGTTAGCATCTCAATGCTCAGTCAACAATTACATAACCAGAATCGAATCGAACATTCCCAAAGAAATCAGATTAGCAGAATAAAATTGATCTTCAAACATCCTCAACCGAACACGAAAGTCTACACTCGTGATGGATAGTCACAAGATTCTCATAGAAATAGAATTAGGAGTAACAATTTAATAATGCAGAGGGGACTTAATGTGCTTAGGAAAAGCAAAAGACATCACATGGTATGTCATTCTCGTATCAAGTAAAACCACGCAACACGATCGCATAAGTAAGGAATAACCGAAACGGTACTTGATGTGTCAACAGACTGGTCCTTGGTCAGAGCGAACACTCGACCCTCGGTAGATTGCTATCAATCATTCTCATTCTTATGGTTGTTACCATTCACTTCGGACACTCTTTTGTCCGACGTCCAATCACACTACAATTGAAATCGGCATCCAACGTCTTATAACACGATCACCCAGATGAAGCTTCTCACCGTCAACACATAGAGGAGATGGAACCTGGTCCCACAACTTCTTCTGCTCAGACGAAACCGAACATAGGGATCAAAACGAAAAATGAAGACAAATCAAACGTCAGGACCAAAATACGAAGGAGAAGATCACGTCAACGAGAAGCCTAATGTCCACCCAATATCTTAACAGGTTATACTAAGGGAGGAAACAATTTCCTATATCCGTGGTTAATAATTATCATAGTTCTCATAGGATTAGCAATGGATTATGCAGGTTCAAGTAGTATCGGATGATACCTTCTATATCCAGCATACGTAATGAATTCACAGAATGTGTCAAACACATGACGGTTGAATGACCTTCGGGGTGGTCGGAAAGATATCAAACTGTTTATCAAAACAACTCGGAGTTGGAGGTCAAAATCAGGAAGTGAAACCTAAATGGTGTAAGGTATTTGCAGTTCTCGAGGATTTCCAAACTTACTTGGTTACTAAGCTCAAGTTGAAAAAAAAAACTTTATAGTTTCTGAAACAAATGTTCTTACAAGGCATATCTAAAGGCATAGGCACGAATCAGAGTGATGCGGAAGCAATGCTACTTACATAGATGTCCTAGTCTACCCATTCCTCACCGGTTATAAGTTATGTTCCTATGGGAGATCCTACAGAAATTTCTCAAAGGTTGTCTTATGAGTGCCTACAGTGGAAACTTAGTGGTCCAAACTTACACAGGTCAAGGGTAAATGTATTACGAGTCGCAACCTGTCGCTCTGATACCATAATTGTAACACCCCAACCCGATAAGGGTAGAAGTATTACGTTATGGTGACATATCAAAGCAAACAAAAGCATATGACTAAATAATACAAAATGAATTTCAAAGGTTACAAAGAGAAAATCTGACACTACAAGGTTACAAATGAATTACAATAATTACTAAGTCTAAATATCGTCTCATCTAGTCATCTCTAATCCGGAATAGCTTCTAAGTCAAAGATAATCTTCACTCATACCCAGCTTCCTACTAAAACCTGCCGCAGGAAAAGAAATGCGGCTGAGCTTAAAAAGCCCAGTGAACAGATATATACAAAGCATAACATAATGGTAAAATAAGCATAAGCAACGAAGGAATAAGAACACGAAACGAATAACATAAACATGAAATCAATACGAATTTCAAAGATAAACAAGAGTCAAGAGTGCATGAGAACTGAATAACAAATGAATCAGAAATGAAATGAAAGCAAAAGAGGGTTCATAAAAGGATGTGCCATAAGAACTCCATACATAATCCTTCAAATCAAATCTAAAGCACATATAAGTATACGAAGAGGGGAGACCTCTAAGTAATCATAATAGTGTGAGAAGGAGTACAAGGCACACACCACCTGGTCACCATACATACATATTCATAAAACCTAGGATGCATCCATACGCTCCCATCAAAAGTATGCGTGTCAGCTCTAGACTAAGCACACATAAAGGGTTGGCTAATAGTGAAACGCGTTATAATTCATATACATAAGGGGGAACGCTGTAGATCTATCACACCTCTACAGGGGTGTCATGACTAGGGTGCCATCCTAGACATGGTCCTAGTACCTCTAGAACTAGTTAAGCTCAGGCACGGAATATCATATCATACATAATCAAATTCTAACATAGCAAGAGAAACAGAAAGTAACTCAATAAGCATGGCAAACCAATAAGCATAGCATAGCAGAGACATTTAAAATAAATGTCAGAGAGGATCATAGGAATGACAAACATACAATGAATGTCACGAATCAAATAAGGGAAACATAGCAATGGCTTAGGATCGAAAGAAATATCCCTACTGAGAAGGGAAAGAATATCTGTACCTCGACAAAGCACACCAAAATCAAAGCAACGACAGAAATAGAGATGGATGATCACTCCCTCTTCACCCGATCTACAAATATTCATAAGTTCTCTTATAAGTTTCATATGATCGTAAGGTTTCATTTTAGTTCTCATTCCATTTGAGGTAACTTTGGTTATTAACATTCTCGTATGTCAAATTAAATTATTAAGGATGATCATATTCGTAGTTTAGGGTTCATGATGTCTTTTACAAAAATCTAGGGTTCGTAAAGTATGTTTCCATGATTTAGGGTTTATTAGGTAATCATCATAAGTTTAGGGTTTAATATGAAATTCTCATAACTTTAGGGTGTAAAGTGTAATTACTATAAAGTTACAGGTGTTCACAAGTTAGGTCCATTAGTTTTAACAATTAACAATTTAAACCCTTTAGTTTATAAAATAAACACAACACATCTTTTAATTTCCTTTTTAACCTTTTATAATTTCTCACAGTTTTATATACGAATTTGTTAAGTTTTCTATAAATTGTAAACCATATAAGGACTCAGTAATAAAATTCACAAAAATTCCCAGAGATGATTAAAGGTCTTAAGTATTTTATCTAATTTTTCTAGATTTTATTAAGTAGCATAGCTATGGATTAAAATTCACTTAAACCAACTCATCCAGATTTCTGATTAATTTTACTATACGAAAAGTTATTAATTAAAAACCTTTTAATAAAAATTCACAAAAATCTACAAAAATTCCAGAAAGTAAAATACATCCTAAAGATTACCTAGTTCAATGGAAACCTCCTAATTCGACACGGTTTAGAAATTAAAATTCTAAAACCCGGACTGATTTTCCAGACTCACAAATCCGATCAGACACATAATTTTCCAAAAATCAAAAGGTAACCTTCCAGGCCTCCAAAAATTACAAACTAAATTTTCCCAGGTAGCCATTTCATTGAACTTAGTTTTAGACTCTTAAATCACCAAAATATACGTTTACAACATTTAGTTACAGCCGGTTAAAGTCGAACAAAATTTCGGATCAGTAGCAGTTCTTCACAGATTCATATATAACTTAGGGTTTTAACATGTTACCTCTTTAATTCTTAACACATAATGATTATAGGTTAATCCAAAACATATTTAGGTCGATTATCACAGGTCTTAACCTAATCAAATCGAATAATTTCATCACATAAACTCCTGGTCAATTTATACATATAGACTTTTAGGGTTTTTGATTCAATATTTTATGTGTCATTTTATGTGTCATAATTCGACTAGAACACAAAGAAATGAACAAGGATTGAACAAAGAAGATACACTACCCTCGAAGACAAGACGAAGAACACGAACAACACAAGATGGAATCACCACGAATTCCTCCTTCCTTCTCCTTCTTTTCTGGTTCGTACAGCAGCAAGAAACAAGAAAACAATGGGTCGAATTAGGGTTTCAAACCAATTCGAATGGGTTGGTTAAGAAGAGGAAGATTACCTAGTGATGGATGGAATCAAGAACACAACAAAATCCTTCTTTTGGCTTGGTTTGGATCGAAACAGCAGCAGCAAGAATGGAGGCCGAACCTTTTTTTTTTTTTTTTTTTTTAGTGAGAGGGAAATTAGGGTTTTATGTTCGGTTATAGTATTTCAAGGGAAAATCGTGTTTGAGATTAGCACAAATAGGAATGGATCAATCTCATAATGGGCTTAAATTAAGGCATGATCATCTCCTTTTATTTCCTTGGGCCGAAATATGTAAGCTAGGGATACAAGAAAATTTTCGACTAGCATAAACTAGCTTTTGTAACATTTAATTTGTGATAATAAAATTTTAGTGTAGAATTTTATTTGGAGCTTAATTCATAACTTAGGACATATTCATTTTAGGTTAAGTTCAAATGAGGTTACTGTATAATTTCATAAGTTCTCAAAATCTTAAATCGAGGGCATTTTTGTCATTTCGGATCATATTAGTTTTGGGGTTTTACAAAAGTCAATTATACACGGTAGATAATATTTAACCCCATGTGATTTACACAGAACAAGTTGTAACTAAAGATACATGTTGTATCTTAGTTACTTACACACATCTTATCATAGCAAGTAGCTTATCAAGACTTTAAGCAATATTGTAAAAGATCTTCTTAGACTATAAAAGAAGATCTTAGACTATATAAGTTAGTTGATATTGTGAAAATACTTAGAACTTTCATAACTGTTAGATAAGAACAAACACAAATATATCACAAGTTAGAAAAACTTAAGATTCAAGGTTGTAACCCTAGTGATAACTCAAGATCACTCGTATTATTATCATTAATAATATTGAATCGTTTGGTGTTAATCTTTCATTGTTCCTTGTTCAATAACAAACACAACTGTTCCATTTCCATAACCATAATAACCTTCTAAGTGTGATTAAGTAGATTCTGCATTCTTAATCATATTAACTCAATATATCATACACACAAAGTACAAAAGGTTTAACCACCTTAACCGTGTGTCGAATCCTAACAAGTGGTATCAGAGCCAGGTTGATATTATTGATTTAGAAGAAGAAGCTGAAGAAATGGACGTTGAATCTATTCAGAAAAATGTTGCTGCAAAGATTCCCATGCTCAAACAGAATGAGTTTGAGATGTGGAGGCTGAGGATAGAGCAATATTTCCAAGTGCAAGATTATGCACTTTGGGAAATCATTGAAGATGGAGACTATTACCAGCCTACCACCACTACATCAACAGTGGACGGCAAAGTGGTGTCAACTCTGCAGACAAAGCCAACATCTGCAGAAGATAGAATAAAGAAGAAAAATGACTTGAAGGCAAGAAGTATGCTGATGATGACCATTCCCAATGATCAACTTATAAACTTCAGCAAGTTCAAAGATGCCAAGTCATTATTTGAAGCTATTATTGCCAGGTATGGTGAAAATGAAGCCACCAAGAAAACCCACAAGCTACTGCTCAAGCAGCAGTTTGAAAACTTCTCCTCTACATACAATGAATTTCTTGACCACATGTTTAATAGGCTTCAGAATATTGTGAGCCAACTTGTTATTCTTGGGATTGAAATGCCTCAAGAAGATTTGAACTCAAAATTTCTGAGAAGCTTACCAGAAGAGTGGGCTATGCATGTTGTTGTCTGGAAGAACAAACCAGACCTAGACACCATGGAACTGATGGACTTGTATAGCAACTTCAAGATTGTGGAGCAAGATTTGAAGAAGAATGGAGGTACTAGTTCTAATACTGGGAACAAGGCATTTATGTCAACTACTAGTACCTCAAAATCAAGTGAAGAGGTAAAAGTTGTTGATGATGTTGGTGCTGCTAGTTCATCAAGTAGTACCATAGGTATTTTGGATGAAAAGACTTGTTGTGCCTTTCTTACAAGTCAAAACAATGGGTCCATGCTCTCCTGTGAAGACCTCCAAGAGATCCATGAATATGATCTCGAGGAAATGGATCTAAAATGGCAAATTTCTCTTCTTAGCATGAGAGCCAAGAAGTTCTATCACAAGACGGGGAAGAAGCTCATAATCAGCAACACTGATGCTGCTGGTTTTGATAAGTCAAAGATAGAGTGCTATAACTGCCACATGATGGGTCATTTCTCAAGAGAGTGCAGAAGACCAAGGCAGCAAGATAGCAAGAATAGAGGTTTTGGAAGCAAATCCAAAACAGAGGAGGTTATTGAGCCAAAAGCTATGGTAGCTATTAATGGCTTAGGTTTTGATTGGAGCTTCATGACAGATGAAGAAGAAACTCCTGCTCAGATGGCACTTATGGCTTTTTCTGCTACTGAGGTACAAAATCATAAAGCTTGTTCAAATACTTGCACTGCTCTAAATGCTCTACAGGTTTTAATCAAACAATATGATGATCAAAAGAAAGAGCTAAGCAGCACTTTTCAAAACTTTATAAACTATAAGTGTGGATTAGAGACTTTAGAGAAACAAATCACACACTATAAAGAAAATGAATTAGCTTTTTCTGATGACAAAGCTCTCCTAAGACAGGACATATTCTTTAGAGATGCTGAAATTAAGCTTTTGAGAGAAGCTTTTGATAGGGTCAAAAAGGAAAATGAAAACATTCACTTGACTACACAGGCACTAGAACATGCTTCTAGAGGTGTGCACAACATAGTAGAATGTCAAGTGATTAATAGAGCTAAGTCAGGAGTAGGATATAAGAGTGTCCCACCTCCTTATAGAGGCATCCCAAAACCCCCAGGGATTGACCTAGGGAATTCAGGTTTACCTGAGTTTCAAGAACCAATAATGGAATATGGTTCTAAGACTACTGAGAGTCTTAAGGTAGAAAAAGTAAGTAAAAGTTTAGATAAAACTTTACTTTATCAGGACAAGG